>OZ059907.1:18628556-19093556 GCA_964057215.1 Oscheius myriophilus
AAGAAGCTATTGATTACACAAACACATTCTCTTTACACTTTGAATGATTTACCATTCATGAAGGTATATCGCAAAACTAAAGATATGAGCGCCACTTTTTCTTATGCTTGCACCAAAACCTAAAAGTTATAACTTTTGTTTTTGTCAAAAATAAATTCAGCGGAAAATTCGACCTGTTCTTAAGCTTGAATCACGTAACTAATTCGATCATTTCATTTCACAAATTTAAGTTGATAGACGTGAAATTGAAACTACCATGGTTTCGGGGGTTGTGGTTATCCATACATCCATTTTCACTATTCAGAAGGTTTTTTGAGTTATCCCTACTCAGAATGTAGTTTGAAATTCAACATTGTTTCTTTTTCGCACGTTTGCTCTTGGTTCCGCAACGCTTTCTTATCACAATCGGCTTGATGCGATCTAAAGAAGACAAAAAAGTGTAGATAAGGTGGCTGTAAATGGGTTATTTCGCAGGTAATTACAGTAGCTCCCTTTTACAACTAACAAAGACCGCCATCGGTGCTTGGTCCCGTATTTGCCCTGAACTCTAAAGGTCCATTTGGCACACAAAGAGTCATGTCGCTCAAGGTTCCCGACTACAAATATTGTGCGTTTACTCATATTGTGGGTGGGAAAGTCTGCATCATAGAATGCGGGTATAAAGGCAAATATTAGCTACCGCAACTGTCGGAGACACAGTTTTTCGTTCTTTCAAGATCGCTTTGAGATCGCGGATATCCTTTGGTTTGCTAACTGTTTGCGACGTTTCTATCGAGCAGAGTTCGCTCTCATTTGCAGAAAAGTATTCCGAAGGTTTAAAAGCACTTCATCTTCGAATTCATGTTTTAAGTATCTACTTACCTAGCTGTTCCTTTTACTAAAGCCATATGTCCTATAAAGCACAATCTTTGGTCGTCCCATTGTTACGCTGTGAAAACCAAGCCTTTTCTGCAATGGAAATGCTGCATTTTGGATTTCTACAAAGCAAATAATTTGGTTTTGATTTTGACAGTATAAGGGTATCTTTTCACTCACAAACAACTTTTTTGCCCAATAGAAAAGCAACAAATGCCGCTGTACAAGCTCAATTATCGTTCATAAAGTAGAAATTCGATTAATATTAGGTGCATATGGAGGGCATCATAAGACTTCTTACTCATTGGGGATTCAATAAAAAGGTTTCAAGAGTTTGGTTGCAAAGCAAATTTTACACTTTTGTCTGTATAACTAGAGAGCGCGTTTGTAGTTTGTAGGTGCAAGCGTGCAACAAAGAAAGTGGGTACGTTCTAGAGAGTTTTTCTTTGTCTGATCTAATTTCCGAGAGATTTATTCTTTGCTGCTGCTCTTTCGATCGCACCACCTTTTCTTTCTCTCCCGCAACACCAGATACCAGCACCAAGAGACCACTTCTTGCGCGCGTATCTCCGCAAAAGTTTATTTTGTTGCCATCAGTCGTATTTCTCTCGTCGTCAATTTATCACCGTCGGAATTTGACAAGCCGCGACCCTGTAAATCAAAGGTTCGCACGTGGTTCCGCCCACGATTAGCATTAGTTCGCCGCCGTCCGCTGCCAAAATGCACAGGTGGGAACCGGAACTCTCTGCCGACCTTCATGACCTCCTACCTCATCAACCCCTCCTTGCTCAGTGTTCCGAAAAGAGTGACATTTTTTGGGGATGAGCTTCTTTCCAACGCGAAAATGGCCATTTTACGAGTTTTAGATAAGAAGGTGCGATTGTTTGGCATCGCCAGCGCCAAAAGTCACACTTTCAAAGATCAATCCGCTTAAGCCCAACGAGCCGTGAAACCATTCTCCGACAGTACATCCCCACATCATTTTCTTTTCAGCGACCCGAGGATGAAGTCGGCCTTTCAAAAGCATCAATTCACCATTGTAGTAGTAGTGCTTCAGGTAGATACGAATTAAGGTACTAAACAAAATGAATGTCTAGGCACTGTTTATGCTTTTGTTCGGACTCTTCGCCAAGTACGATGCCGCTACTATGCCAGGAGGAAATGTTGACACCACCAAGCAAAACGCTCAGTATCCCAGTAGGTTTTCCTTTCCCTCTGTTGTTTGGGTTTTATATGCGAAGCTTCTAGCTTGTATATTTCAGTGTTCCAAGATGTCCACGTCATGATCTTCATCGGTTTCGGATTCCTCATGACTTTCTTGAAGGTGAGTTAGTCTCATTTCACAAGATTTAACGAGCAGAAACCAACTTTCATTATTCAAAGCAAAGGGTGTTCAGAACACATGTTGCTGCTAATGTGAAACATTTAGAAGAGACAAGGTGATTGATGTTATTGGGTAGTCGGAGTTTTTTGCATGGTTTTTTGTTACAATGGCCACAGCAAAAGTGAGCAAAAATCAAAAGACTAGGGAACTTGAGCAGGTGGATCAAGTCATATTAGAGTAAACTGGTCATATGGTATAAATATTGCTATTGTAACAAATGCAACCATAGGATCAAAGTTGAAAACATACACTAGTGAGCTTTTATGACACGTCACAAATGAAGTTACTTGTCAACCCCCAGATCATACCCTTCTCTGTGACAATTTACTTTCAAAACTCGGTAACATAAGGAAATGAAAGTCTGGAAAACGTAACCGGTTTAGAGTATGGTCGCCTAATCCTTTGAGAATAAGATTCACAAACCTTAACTTTATCAGTTGCTCGTTGAAGGTTTGATCAACTGTCGCTTGTTTGAAGACATTGACAAAAATCGATCGATAATAAAAAAGAATTCAAACTAGTGTTTGTAGACAAACATTTGCTGGCATTTTGCTCTATTCAACTAAACTTCGACCAAATTTCTCAACAATAAAAAAGAGACATTCGGGGTGAAACGCGCGTAGTTTCATCATCTTTGGTCTACAAGGAGGCGAGCGAAGATTGGCTTGACCCCACAAGGTCAACCGGAAAGGAATGTTTCAATCTGCCAAACAAATATTTCAAGAAACGTAGTTTAAAAACTCAGCTAGTTCTGGCTAAAAATAGATTTTCAGCGTTATGGATTCTCCGCCGTCTCCGTCAACATGCTCCTGGCCTGCTTCACCATCGAATGGGGAATGATCGTCCGTGGAATGCTCTCTCACGACTTTGCCCACGAGGGAAAGTTCGCCATCGGACTTGAGCAGCTCCTCACCGCTGACTTCGCTGCCGCTGTTGTTCTGATCTCCATGGGAGCTATGCTTGGAAAGCTCTCCCCCGTGCAATACCTCATCATGGCTCTGATCGAGACCCCTGTTGCCATCTTCGTCGAGCACCACGTTGTCCACACTTTCCACGTCAACGATGTCGGAGGATCAATCATTGTGCACGCTTTCGGAGCCTACTTCGGATTGGCTTGCTCTAAGGCCTTTGCCAAGAAGCAGCAGCGCGGACATGAAAACGAGGGATCCGTCTACCACACCGACATCTTCGCTATGGTAAGTCGATCTCTAAGAATGATCATAAATTGGTTTTCAGATCGGAGCCGTCTTCCTCTGGGTCTTCTGGCCTTCTTTCAACGCCGCCGTTGCCGAGCCCGCCGATGCCCGCCAGCGCGCTGTCGCCAACACTTTCCTCTCTCTTGTCGCTTGCACCATCACCACTTTCCTCGTTTCTCAGGCCACCGAGCACCACGTTAGTCAACACCTTATAAGTTTAAAACCAAACATTTTCAGAAGAAGTTCGACATGGTCCACATTGCCAACTCTACCCTGGCTGGAGGTGTCGCCATCGGAACCACTGCCAATGTTGTCCTCTCTCCCCTCCATGCCATGATTGTTGGAGTTATTGCTGGAGCCGTCTCTGTTCTTGGATACCGTTACCTTACTGTAAGCCAACCTGGCCTTTTTTATCATATTTTGTTAAGCCCATCATTAACGAGAAAGTCGGAGCTCACGATACTTGCGGAGTGCACAACCTCCACGGTATGCCCGCCGTCATTGCCGGTCTCTCCTCTGCCGTCTTCGTCCTTGCCTATGACCCTGCCATCTATGGATCTAGCCTCAACATCATCTACCCCGGAATGGCCAGCAACGAGAACCCCACCGGATACAGTGTCTCCGGACAGGCTGTCAACCAGCTCCTCGGTCTTGGTATCGTCCTCGTTGCTTCCCTCGCCAGTGGATTCATCGCTGGTAAGCTAATCACTAACCAATAAGACAGTTCTGCTTCAGGACTCATTCTCCGTCTGTCTATCTGGAACCAGGTTCGTGACCACGAGTACTACGCCGATGGAGATTACTTCGAGACCCCCTCTGACTACGATTTCACCACCAGGGTAACCAAAACAGTAGCGATCACAATAAAATATATAATTTCAGATAGTCACTAAGGTTGACCGTGTTGAAGTCAAGGAGTACACTCCCCTTACCCAGAAGGAAGTCTAAAGCTTTTCCTCTTGTACCAAAGATCCCTTCACTTAGACTAGATGAAGACAGACCCTCAGATTTAATAAAAATTACAAAATGTATTATTGTTCTAAACTTAACTTCCGGAGAAAAACATGCTACAGTAACTTCAAATAGCAGTGAAGCTCCATCAAAGGTCAAATCAGTCATCTCGCCGTTACAAGTTTTAACGAAGTTGAGCGGGGTAATGATTTGTTAGAAACACATCCAATCAATACATCAGCTTTTTTATGTCACAACGCATAAGCTTACAGTGAACCACATTTGTGCTGTCATTAATCAGGCGCATGTCATTTGGACATAGCAAATGACGCGACGCGCAAGGGAAAGTACCATGAATCATGCTTTTATTGAAGCAATTTCTTGAGCAAGGGAAAAATTCTACAACCACAGTACTATCACGGCTCGCAAGGTTCATTAAACATTCAAATTCTGACAAAAATGGTCTAGTTGAAGTACCAACGGTGTTTCAGGGTAGTCATTAACCAGCGTCAAGTATGTAAGCGTTCATCCAAGAGCTATGCTCGTCGTGGAATGTCTAGCCCTAGAATTTCCTGGAATCCCGAAACAACCCAGAATCTCTCGATTCATTGATAGGATCCTAAACCTGTGAGAGAATTTTGGTTGCCCCCGAATGAGCAAAAGGACGAACTTCTGAAAAAAGTTTCAAAAGTTTCTTGAACCCTTATGACCGGAAAGGTACCATCGGTGATCGATTGCCTGTCTTCCGGTAATCGCTGAAGCGTGTTGCGCACACGTCCCTATTAGCTTTATGCATGGTGAAAGCACATTCTCGGAGATAGCGAAGATTTACACGAATCCGGAGATCGCGGAAATCAAGTTTATAACTTGTTGATGCTGTCCACATCGCCGATCGCCAATTAGACTGATCGGCTTTCCCAGTAGGTCCACCTGCCACTCGGAGCTCATGCGTCTCCCGCTGCAACTTCTGCTTTTGCTCCTTTGTGTGGGACAGTCTCCAGGACGACGCTGTGGAGAACCAGGTAAGAACTTCAAAAACTCTAAAACTTCTTTCTTATCAACCCATTGTTTCTTCATTGTTTCCATTTTTCTCGTAATTCACATATGAAACTTACATATGAAGTCGTTTGTGTTTTCATTGCCTTATCTCTTTTGAAGATGAAATCTCAAACCCTCTTCTACTGAAACTAATTTTCAACATCAAAACATCATTTCTAGGATATATTTTAATTTTTGGGAGGATGTTTCATCGCAAATACTTTTTGTTGCTCAATTTCCAGTCATGCGTTTGAATGAAAGCAAGCAAATCATAAGATTGTTTCTCTAACAAACCACTCGCATCTTTTGTTCACAAAGGATTTTATTTGCTTCATAATTGACGGAAATACTAATCGAGTAGACATATCTCCTTTCAATCTTAGATTCAGCCCGCGATTAGACCTATATATCCTTCCGTTGAAATAACAATCAAATGAAGCCCCAAAAACGGGCGTTTGAAATCGAACAAACGCTAAAATGGCCAATAAAATCTCAACTTGCATTTTCTATGTGGAACGGGAATCACATTACGGAACTGGTAACTAGCGTCGCGCTCATTAATCAGGGCCACGCCTGATATGTTGCGACCCAGACATGCGCGCAAGTTGGTAAGCTTGATCTGGTTCTATAATGATTGCAAATTTCTTTTGTTTGGCGTTTGGAAGTTTATTTCTTGGCAATATGAACTGAACTTTTGCAGGCAGCCCAAACGGATCATGCGATCGGCTGAAAAATCAACGCTATCAGATTCGAGGAGTGGAAGTCCTCCCTATGGTGTGGGTTTTACCCACGGAAAGCCACACAAACCGTTTCAGTGGAAGTACATTCTTGGGAAGGACATAAGAAGAACGCAAAGTTCCACGACTAGACTGAATTTCCAAAGAGCTGTCGATGGATTTGCTGAGAGTGTTCATGCTATCCCACCGGTAAGTTTGTTTCACCTTTAAGCCCTGAGAAATCGCAAAATTCACTAAACTGTCCGATTCACTTCAATTCTAATCATTGCCAACGTGTGAAACATACATTTCATAGGTCAAAACTGTCAATATAACAAATGTTTCAAAGTATGTATGTGTTTAAAATCACATTACTAGACAAAAATGCGCGTTTAAAGACATTCCAATCCTCCGAAATTGTGTACTTTAGATGCCGGATCGAGAAATTACAGAAGATCAGCAACAAGAACAGGCTTATGGAAACCGGCGAGCCCACGGAGTAAAAACTGTGGTAGGTAATGTGTGCATCTAACTGAGTGTGCTAGTCCTTGTCGCTTTCTGTACTAACTCTTGCATGAAAAACACTTTCAGGAGTACAATCAAGACCCAGTCGATTCCTTTGAAAGGGCGATTGCCGGAGATGAGTTTGACGACCGCCCACCTTTGGATCCAGTTAGCATTAAGGTATTATCATAGAATGATTCAGACAATATTTTGATATAGGATGAGAACATTGATGATGGAGAAGATGACATCACGATGAAGGATCCAAACTTGGCAGCAGTTGCAGCGAAACGAATGATGACACCAGTGCCCGCGGCAATACAGAGGATGACTTCTGCTCCTGTGTGGAACCCTTTGCCCATTGTGTCTACGGAGAGGGTGACTAGGACTGTGGCCACACAGCCACCAACATTCGCTCCAGTTACACAAACAGCTCCTACACCCCCACCCCCACCGCCGCCACCTCCACCTCCACCGCCGCCGCCGACGCCGCCGCCGCCACCCACCATGCCACCACTTACACAACCGCCTACAACTACCACATTGCCTCCACTTCCACCGGCTCCAATACAACAAGACCCACCACAGCTTGCAAATCCACCTGCACCTCTTCTACCGCTTCCTTCAGACATGGACATGACACAGATGCAACCGAATCCTGAGTTTGTGCCAATGAGTTTGTTCACTACGAGGACTCCATCCACTTTGCCACCAACTCTGGCACCTAGCAAGATGGAACAGATTCTCGCGAGAGTGGTGATTATGGACAACTTACCCCAAGTTATTCGATACCCTCCGAAAAACTTTGAAGTGCAACATCCTACGTTACCTTGGTGGATGAAGACTCCTCCCGCAACTTCGTTTGTTCCAACTACGGCGGTAACTACCGCTTGGTGGATGACTACTACTCAGCCGACTACAACTCAACCCCCTTGGTCACCTCCAGTTACCCATGTAACTAGACCTTGGTGGGGAACTACGACACCCACAGTGGTTCCATCCTGGAGTCCCCAAACTTCGCCAATCCCTTCAACTACACTGGCTCCAGTGGTTGGAAATCAAATTGTGTGGCAAAGTCAACAACAGCTTGTGAACACAACGCGTCTTCCCGTGACGTCAACAACTTGGGATGGAGAAGCTGAAGTCTTGGAGGTAAGCAAACAAGCCTAATTTGCTAATAGTCAAATTTAGGAAACAGAGCTTCGTGAACGGAAGTTGAAGGATGAACAGGTTCTTATTACTAACTCTTGTCCCGTGTTTCTAACAAGCATGATATGTTTTCATTCACTTTATTCTATTTTAGGCGGCCTCCCGGAAACGTTCAGACAACAATGAAGAATTGATTACGGATGTTGATTCCAGCGAGGAAGTTGGAACAGAAGAAGAGTATGTAGACGGGGAGAAAGAAAAAGGAACCGAGGTTTTGAAAACAAGTTTAAAATAGATTTATTTTTCAGAGCAGATCTCTAGAGCCGGAAAGTCCAACCGACGCAACCCTTGAGAAGGCTAGAAATTTTTTGAAAAATCGGGGTGCATCTGCTCAAAAAGGAGGTCGAAAACCGACTGGAGACGAAGGGGATGAAGAAGAAGCCTCGGAAGACCCAGATGCTCTCCCCAAGAAAAGAGGAAAGGGAAAGAAAAAGAGTGAAGACGTTGAGTGTTGCAATGATGACGAGGAAACGCAAAAACCGTCCAGGACAAGACATCAAGGAGCAAAAAAATCAAAGCAAGGCTCTCGAGAAGAGCCTACGGTTCGTCCAGTACGACCTTCAAAGAAGAAACCAAAAACAACCAGACCTGAAGCAAGAACTTCAGGCGCCGATGACGATGAATCCTTAGCCGATGCTGAAGAAGCGGAGAAGAAACCACCGAAAAGAGGTAGAAAGACCCATCGGGAAGAAGGTGGAGAATCGGGAAGTAGAAGAACAGGCGGTGCCCAGAAGCCAAAAGGCGGTGGGACCCTCAGTGGCGGAGGAGCCAGACTATCAGGAGGAGGTGGCGGTAGAGGAGCCGGTGCTGGAAGAGGCGATGGAGGCAGCAGTCGTGGTGGGGCAGGGCGAGGCGGCGGAGGAGAAGACGGTGGCAGAGGAGGGTCTCGATCAAGAGGAGGAGCGTTAGGTGGACCTAGTTCAAGGACCAAGCCCAGTTCAAGAAAGGGAGTAGGAAGGGGAGAAGAAGATGCAGAGGAGAATGAAGATATCGAAAATGAAGACCTCTCCGAGTTTGAGGAAGTTCCAACCACAACACCTGCTGAAATTGACGACAGCAATGTAAGTATGGAAAACGTGAAAACTACTATCAAAAACAAATTGTAGGCCTCGCTTAAGCGTTATTACAAAAGCAATTCTAAATTTAAATTCCGAGTTAAAAATTTTTTCAGATTCGCAATTCCATGCACCAAGCTTCACTGAAAGATGCCAAGACAGGGAAATACTACTACCCTCCCAAAACAACAATTCCTCTTCCCACTTGCTTCCACAACCCTTCCGGATACGTCTGCTGTAATTTAAAATTGAATAATGTCATTGAAGAAGCCTATCAACAGTTGAAGACATCCGAAGAATTCAATCCTTGTAACATTGGAAAAATGGCCAGAACAATTCAGGTATCTTGAAATCGATTTACAGCTATCCTAATGCTTCAGAAAGTATCTCAAGACACGTTCGGCCATCCTTTTGAAAGTATCGTTGCTCTGTCTGATTTTGCCCAGAATGTTCATTTTGCTGGAGACATGGTCTGCAAACTGGAAATTGATGGAAAGTAGGTTCAAGCTTGCTAAAGAATTAATGTCGTTTAAGGTTCATGCTATCTTATGCCACCCCATACAACGCAGATGAAGTGGAGTCGGTTGAGGAAGAGGGAGGAGGAGCTGTTTTCGAAGCAGCCGCTAAATCTAGAAAGATCCGTCGGTCACTGCCGATTCACACATTCCGCATGTAACTTTGGGTTGTTAATAGCAGAAAACTATATGAAATATGTGTTGTTTGGTGATGAAAATAAAAATTTGATAAAGAAAATGCAACATCAAGAAGTCCACACATTTTCACAATAACTGTGTAGTTTTCAAAAAATGTCGCATGTGACGAATAATATTTTGCGCTGTGCTTAAAACTGTTAAGTTTTTTTTTTCACATTCATTGTGTTGATACATGTTTTTCAAGAATGTTTTTCAAGATTCTCGCGAATTGCATATCTGACTAAACTAATAACTTTCTGCACAACTGTTATGATGCTAATCGGAAACACAAACAAACATCTGGTTAAGGACTTCAAGAAACACCAATGTTTTACTACTTGTTATTAAGTGAATACAGTTGTTTATAAAATGTTTGTTTTAGTGCATTTGGAAAAAAACTATAATCTCAGGCAGTAATTACTATGTAGCTCTTCTTTCTGATTACGAGTTTGATTTTCAAGAGAACCTGAAGTCCAAACCCAGTCGTATACTAAGTGAGTAAGGAAGGGAAAAAAAATGTTAATTCCTGTTTCTATGTTCAAATTTAATTTTCGAAGTGTCCCTCGTTTTAGCAGAACTTTGCTCATTTAGGACGCTCTTCGGAAATATGAACATTGCACTATCACGCCACTTAAGAAAAAAATTTTGCCCGTCTTAGGCCAGAAATTGTACACTGCCGTTTAATCTAAGCTGCTATTAGTATGCAGCCCCCATTTTTCGTTTTCTGCAAGAAGTGTCAGATGACAATTGATGTTGATGAACAAGCCGTCCGTGAAAAAAGGGGAAAAGGCTTTTGTTACTGATGAAAGCAGAGATGCTTTGAGTCCAGCTAAATTCTATTTTATGTAGGAGAACTAGAAGACTTCTGAGAATGAAAAGATTTATAAAGGTCTAAATTGGTCTTCTCCTTTACAGAGGAGCGCATTCTCCCTTGCAGATGGCTCCCTGGCGGTCTTTCATCTTGGGGATGAGATCGTCTCCGACCTTGTAGGTAACACGGCCGATTCCATCGAGAGTAACCTTCAATGACAGATTATGATTCGGCGGGAAGAGTTCAAAAACCTTTGCAGTGTGAACGGGCTTGCCAGCCTCATCGAAGGTGGCGATCTCCCAGTCCTTCAGTCCGCACTCGTCAGCCTTCTGCTGGAAGGTGTTCTTCACCAGCTTCTTGTTGTATGTCCACCTAACACATTTTCTTTTTCAAACAACGAGATCTCTTTACCTGTCACTCTTCTTTCCGTTGCTGGCGGTGATCTGGGCTCCGAACTTCTTGTCGGTGTCGGATTTGACGTGAACAATGATGTCACAAGCGAAGTTGACGGCAACAAGGCCGAGAAGGACAAGGGCTACACGCATCTGAATTTATGGAATGGGTGAACTGTTCGATATATGGGGATCGAAAATAGTGGTAGAGATATCAAAAGAACGGTCGGATGAAAGAGGAACTGTCGGTTTTAACAAAGGGCAGACAACACTAACGAGTCGGGATCCGGTCCTGTGAGTCACACCAAAGCGAACCCAACTGCTGTTACACTGGCGGTCAAAGCCCGCCTATCGGTCAGGAAGTAAACAGCTTTGTCACTCTAAACACTTTGAGATTGATTCACTGTGTTTGAAACTAAGGAAAACAACCTGACTAACGCAAGTCGACAATATGTTTTTGTAGGAGACGTGACATGAAGTTGATCTAAGTGCAGTGGCTCTTTGAGTTTTGGCTAAAATAAAAAATGAGATGCCCCCTGCATTTGTTTGTGAAAAAGGTGGTTGGAACAACACAGCGATCGGATCTGTGATTGGCAGATGGGAACGTCCCTGAGTGCGCAGCGGGGTTCCCGGGGGAAGAAGCCGCCAGACAATGAGGTGCCAGTGGCGGCCTTGTAGCGGTGCCGTGTTACAACGCTTGATTTACGTGTTTTTGTAGGGGAGGCAGCCGAAATCCCCTCGGCGGGACGCGTTCTTAACACAGCCAATCAGGCTCAGTGACCATCGAACCAACAAGACCAACGGGGATGAGAGGAGAATACGGAGAAAGAAATGAACATGCTTGAAAAGTGTATTTGGCCAAAAAAGGACTAGTTGCTGCATAATAACACTTCTCTACTGAGGAAATGTTTATCAAAACACCAGGAGTGTTACCTCACCTCATTTAGTTACGACAAATTTGTGAAAATTGACGAAAAAACGAAATTTTTCGAAAGTTTCTGGCGTTAACGTATGTAAAATCTACAACGCAAAATCACCTTGACAAGAAAAACCCTCAAAGTGTATTATTTGTGCTTTTTTTCAATCTTTGAAGGTGGCGTGTTTGACCTGTCAACTGCCTTGCTGGCTCCTAAATAGCGCCTACAGGTCAAAGGCGCGCGAAATGAGTCACCTTGGCGCCCTTTTGGTTTTGTTTTTGTTTGTTTTATTAAACCTTGTTTTTATTTGTTTTACGTGTTTTGTGTATTTTTAAATGTACTTTTCTATTTTTGTTCATCAAAAATACTAAAAACTCAAAATAAGAATTATTTTTTCTCATTTTGTTGTTTTTCATAATATTCTTGTCGTTATTTATTTGAAATTTTCAGATTTCCTCTATATTTCTTGGAAAATGAGTGATAATCTCCTCCTTAAGGACCTCCTTATGAAAGCTGAGCTGGAACATGATTCCGGTAGCTTTAAAACTCGTTTCGGAGATAAAAATTATCGTTTAGAACACTCTATTCCCGTCTGGAACGCCGATCTCACCAATAATAATGATACCATTGCTGTTAGAACTGAGGTGTGTTGGGATTTAGATAATTTTAATCGATGTTTCAGCCCATCTTGCCCAATAGCTCGACTAACGCTGTTCCCGAGTCCAATAAGGAACACATTCCCGGAGGATGTTCTAACAATCAGGAAAATGTAAGTACTATTGTGTTTATTTATGTAATATTTAGTTTTTATTCGGTTTAATAGTTTTTATTTGCAGGGTAACTTACCCGCTGGTCCCTCCAACACGGTTTCTACCTCGATTCCCTGTAAAGTGGTTGGCGGACCTCACATTGATGTGAAGGTGTGTATTTTCAGCGAAATTTTATAAAGTTAGTGAGTTTTAGCCTCTGATTTCGAAGAGTTCGACCAACACTGTGGTCGATACGGACCCCGACTTTCTCGCCAAGACGGGCGGTAGTCGAGGAACCGCCGGAAAGATCGATCCCTCGGTAAGATAATTTTTTTTAATGACCTCCTGAGTCATATGTGGATGTTCACGTTCGCACATAAGCGACCTGCTAATTTGGGATTGTTTTCGCAATAGGCGCTCCACCCACAATCGGTCCTCTCCGAGGCCAATATCCTTCTACATTTCGCTTCAACACGCATCACTTATTTTCAGCCGACCAGCCGCTTCGCCATCTGCCCGACTAAGGTTGGTTACACTCCGATTGCATACACCTCCTGTACTCCTATGCAAGTCGTGCGAAAACAGCATTTGCGCGTGAATATTTCAAGAGTTTTCTATCTGGCACGATGATTCGGTTCGCCATCTGCCCGATATCTCTCCCCATCTCTGACATAATTTTCCAGCTACACACTACTTTCCATGCTCACTTTCCATGTGCACTCGTTCTTAATTAATGCTTGTGGCCGTGAAATGGGATCCTAGAAGCAGCGTTGCGTCGAGAATGCGGCCATTCCTGCTATGGCTTTTTGGTCAGCATTACGTATCTCATTTCGGTTGGAAATGCCATTGAAAACATGCATCCCGTCCGGCCTCTGTCAAAAAATTGCCGCCGCCGGCACTCTTTTCACTCATGACGGAGTGGCAGACTTCGTTATCTCACGAGCTGCACTCATGGCCGGCAGTTCTTGACGCCTTGTGAAGTGTCAGCATCCCGGCCGCTCACTTTATTGGTCTTGGCTCTGCTGCTTCTTGGCCCGGATATCAGCTTTGCCGGCGGCCAATCTTGTTTGTCCTCTCAAGCACCGGTTGTCATCTGTGCTCCGGATAGAAATCATTACAGCTGTCGCTGGGAAACATTCGTTTTTTGTATTTCTTCGGGTTTTCCTGAAAACAAGCACGGCGCCGACTTAGTTTATCGCTTCACTTGCAGTCATGCTTGAACACTCCTCCCTCCTCCTCCCCGCATCCATCTTTTTGCTGTGTTATGGCGTCTATGCGGGATGTGTTACGTCCTCTGACGTGGCTGATTGCGATTACTGGCGGATGACGAGCCAATTCTCGCCAATTCACGTCGGCTCCCAAAAGTTGCAATCAATTGTTCGCAATCCTAACATCTTAGCGCGATTCGTGGTTTAAGCTAACTCGATTTCCACCCATTAATGCAAATTATATTTAATGCTCGCGTACACCACTTCATTAATCTGTTTGTTCACCTGGCGTGAGAAATATAGCCAAAATAACTACGAGACAATTTTCCAGCTCCTTTTTTCTCAATATATGGATAGGTGGAGCTATGTCTCGGGCGCGACGTCTTCTTGCGGACACACTCGAGGCGTAATGGACTCTGCCGTGCGCTGTCATAAACAATATTGGGTGATTGACGTCTCCACGACCTCTCCTTCTTCCCTCATCGTGCCCACCTACAAAGCGTGCCACTGTCAACATACGAATGTAAAGCGCTACTTTTCCTGCGATTTCGTAATTTTGTACCTTCCCTGATTACCTAGAACCTTAGCGATCGCTTCAGACACATACTACCTTTCCAACACAATGGATCTGTTGACATTCTCTCCGGTTACTACTCGAAAAACATCGCTTGTTATCATTCAACCAATTTCTTTTTTCAGTTGCCGGCTGAGTTGAAGGAGAAGACGCTTCAGATGGCGGACGCTCTTCTGCGTCTCTGAATCATGCCCGTCAAAGAGGTCTGGTAGAATGTCTGTACCTATTGTTGTGATTTGTTGTTGAGAGTGTCTGTAAGCATGATAGAATGGGTTTAGCTATTGAGGTGTGGTGTTGTTGAGAGATTTTCTGTAGTTATTTGTTTTTTTGACAGTAAACCTATGCTTGATTTGTAGTTGTTTTTGATTCTAGCATTCCTTCTGATGAGTTTTAAACATCAGGTCCGCAGACGTCTAGGTTTATTTGCCTAACAAGGTATCCAAATCCAGATCACATTGAACTTTTCGTGAAGTTTCAAATAATATAAACGAAAAATCCTTAACTGCTGTAACTTGGAGCCTTTGGAAATATTTTTCGTCAGCATTTTCAATGTTCTAAGGAAAACACCATAAACATTGTTTTTGCGAAGTCGTTTGCAACCTAGAATCATCGGGAATCTGTTAACCTCGTATTTATTCTTTGATATTATTTGGTCTGGTTCGCATGAACTATGCCCTCGCATGCAGCTAACTATTTGCCGAGTCGAGATGAATGTTCGTTTAGGAAGTCAAGGCCCCAGTGGTGCCGAAGGTGGTCATCACTCAGCCATCATCAAACAACCTGATGTCTTCTCCGGTGCCGACCACAGAATCGGTCGACTCAATAGCTCCTGCTACAAGCAAGACCAAATGCTGCTCCATATTATGATTGTTTGCCCATCCGTGCCAAATACAAATAATAAGGATTCCTATGAAGCATTGCCCATCAACAACCCATTTGAGAAAGACATTAGTCGATACACCGCGTTCATTGCTTGGAACAGCAACAGAGATCTATCAGGGATCGCTACTAAAAAGGATGATAATAGGAGGGAATAACAAAATAACACAAAAGGTCACATTAAGATTGAATCGCTGGGATGATTTTGGAATTGTGGTTAAAAGACCTGGGCGAATTGTTCTTCGGGGGCGTCGTTCTTACGGGGCGCGAGACGGATGCGTCGACCACGGGTTTCAAGATCGATGGTGGAACGGTTGAATTCCATGTCCTCGTCGTCGACGATCTCGTTGGGGTTCATCAGTCCGGGGACCTTGTACTTTTGCTCCTGGATGGCCATGATTTGAGCCTCCTTCTCTTCCAAGAACAGATCGGCGGTGTCTTCTCCCTTGCACTCCTGAAAATCAAATTGAATAAAATGTTTGGTTTTCAGTTTTAAAATTTGTTGCATTTTTTTGAATTATTACTAGACCGGGTTTGCTGAAATTAGATTGTTGATAACTTGTTTTCCCAGTATTTGATTTTACAAAACGGACGAAACCAGGCAAGCTATCGCAATTTTTACCCTCAGAAATCGATTTACCAAAAACACGGCGTTAAAGTTTTTCCAAAGACCCCCTGCCCTCTTTTTGGCCGCCAGTCTCTATTTGGGTTTGCCTGTTAGAAAACGAAGATTAATTCTCGTTAGTAACAGTTTTTGAAAATTTCTTTTTGCTTGCTACAAACCTTAATTTGGATAAGGAAGTCGCGGAGGTGATTCCTCATAGAGGCCACCTCTCCGTTGTAGGAGAAGAATCCCTTGACGAACACACGGATCTGATCGCTGAAAAGTTATAAGGAATGTCAATCTGAATAATTCTTCAGTACCTGTTCAAGTTGTTAGAGTAATGGTTGTGGAACAACGTCGTGATGCACTCAGACACATAGTCCAAGTTGGATTGGCTGGGATTATTGGGGTTGAGGGGGACCGTGATTTGATGCTCGGCGGCGCGGAACAGGCAGCAAAGGACATCGGCGTAGTAGGTTAGACCTAGTTTCCTTATAAACAAAAGGACAGGGAAGGGTTCCTACCGGCTACGTGGACTTGACTGCTGTCTGCGGCGATGGCCAGCAGGTGCTCGAGGATGACCATGAAGTGGTTCTGGTAGAAGAGCTGGGCAGCGGCGCGATCTTCGCTGGAAACCATGTGAGGAGCACGCTCCAAGATCTCGCGGACAATATCCAGACCTAGAAAGGGAGTGCGTGAAAGAACTATGGAAACAGCTAACCAAGTTCTGCGACAGCTCGAAGACTGTGCTGGAAGGCCCAAACAATAGCGCTGACGATGTAGTCTAACTCGCTCTTGCTGAGCTTGATGATGACTGGGAAGCACTCCTGGATCAAAGACATCAGAAGATGGAAGAAGTTGACACGGTGTTCAGGGAAAGATTCAAAGTCCTTGTTGATCATTTCAAGGGTGCAGCCGAACACAGACTCCAAGATATGGGTGACGAAGGGGTAAGTGTGTTCCTGAAAAAGGATATCTATGAAAGTTGTTGGTTTTTCAAACCTGAAGTTGAGCGACGATGATAGCCAAGAGGGACAACACTTTGGGTTCCCTAGCCTGAGGCACATTCTTTTGGTAGTCGAAGAGAACAGCATCGAAAAGTTGAGGTACAACGGTCTCACGGAGCTCCGTTGCAACTTCAGCCTTAGAAGACCACGTAGAGATAAGGATCAGGATCTCCTTCTTCACAGCTCGGATTTGCTTCACAACAGGGTTCTAGAAAAAAAAATACAATTAAAAAGTTATTGTTTGAGGTTACCTTCAAAATCTCCTCTCCTTGGTTCTTGATGGCTTCCGAGACCTGCTCGGACAAGATACGGTAGAGGCAGAGCATGTCGTTGAAGTTCCTGGACAGTTGGCTATAGAAGCTTCCTCCGATCGACTTGCAAGCGGCAGTGTTGGTCTTCAAAATGTTGGCAACGCTCTTGAGCATCTGAATTTCAAAAACGGTTAAATTGTTTTGTTGTAGACTTACATCGACATCACCAAGGCAGCCAACATCAGAAGAGGCGGAAAGAATGATCTCATCCCAGTTGGAATTGGGAGGCTGCATCAGCCGAGAGATGAGGTTCTTCTGTTCCTCAGGCTCTGACTTGGAGGAGATGATGTGACCCATGGCTTCGTAGAAGACATGGACTTGGGGTGGTGAAAGGTCACAGATGTTGCCGTTGAGGTTGGTAAGCATCTCATCAACGAAGGGTTCCGACTCGCCCATTTGGATCTGAAAGTGAAATGAATGAAAACTTTTGTTACTGTTTTGATGCACGTTTTGTGTTTGTGACAAATTGTACTCTAAACTTACAATAGTAAAGTGACGCTTGCACTTGATGGCGATCTTGATGAATGTGTCGCAGGCCATGTCCTGAACTCCCTCATGCGACTCGTGCATGAACTCGAAAAGTTTGTTAACAACCTGAAACAAAAGTATGAATAAAATCAATAGCAGGAGCTTACGGTCTTCAAGAACTTCCAGTGAGCCCTCAAGAAACGAGGATACTGTCCAACGATGTACATAATGTTGGAAGCAATGACAGCCTTGTTGTCTTTTCCCCTCTTCTGTTCACACAATCCGAGGAGATCCCTGATGACAAGAACCAAGAACCGCTTCTCATCTTCTTCCGGCATGGTCATGGAAATGGATCCAACTGCCCAGCAGAGCGTGTTCAGGGCCTTCCAGGAGAATTCTCCACCGCTGACCTAAAGAAAAGATGAAATTCGACTACCATATTCTTACCTGAGCTGCGAGCTTTTCAGTCATTTTGGCTTCTGTGTCCTTGCTGTCCAAGTGAGTCAAGAAGACCAAAGTCTCCCTCATGGTCTTGTAGAGAGTTATGGCGTCCGTGTCTTTGACGAGCTCACGAACAACCTCTCCCTGCTCGTTTTCAACCACAAGAACCTCCTCAGGCTTGGCCATACGGCCGATGATGATGGTACGAAGGTGAGAAAGGTGATTCCTAAAATCAAAATTGTAAAACTTTTTGTAAAAGAATGTTTAAAAATGCAAAACAGAAAGTATCAAATCTTACCTGTAGAGCTCCTTTCTGGGATGATCCCTGAGATGAACTGGGAGGTTGACTCCAGGGAAGTGCATATGGTGGGGCTTCGTGAAGGGATCCACACGATACAGATCTTGAGTAAGTTGCAGCCAGAACTCCAGACAAACCTAATTCAATCTAAATTAAAATTCTTACTTCAGCATACCTTGAAAATTTCCACATCATCAACCGTGCTCAAAGAAAGCAACAACTGGATGGCGTAGTTGTGCAGTTCCATTTCCATGGATCCATTCTCTTTGAACACTTCGACGAGCTCTGCGTTGTTTTTCAGGAAAGCTACGAGGAAATCCGAAAGCGAGGTGACGAATCGCTGATCCTCTTCGGTTCCTCGGGCATAAGCTTCAGCCATGTCGAAGGAGGGGCCAATAAATTCAGCCAACTGAAAAAAGGTTTTAAATACATTTTTATTGACAGGTACTAACCACTTTGATAGCTGAGAAGAAGGTGGCACGAAGTTTGGCTTTGTAGGCTTCAGTCAAGTTGGTGATACTAGATACCTCAGTGAGGCATTGAAGAGCTGGGAGACGATAAGCGTCCAGGGGCAAAAACTAAAATTAGTCTTTATAACCATTATTAAAATGTTTGTTACCCTATCAGTTAAAAGGGGCAGGACATCTGTGTCGTAGATGAAAGTTACGGGGATCCAGGTCATGAAACGACGAATTGTCTTCAAGTTGGCTTTGACAATGTCGTCGGCTGGGCACTCCTTCTGAAAATCATAAGATTGGTTTCATGTTGCTTTAAAAATGTACCATCAGACGGAGGCAGAAGTTGAATACGTCCTGGAATTGGCCACAGAAGTTTTCCTTCAGGTAGTTTTCCTTGGCTTGGGTTAAGCTTTGGCAACCGAAGTCGAACACGTCCTCACTGAAAAGGGCTTTAGGTATTAGCTAACCAACAAGTTTTTCATTATTCTATTCTTTGGAGATTCTATTAGAGTTTCAGCTTCATGGAAGTTTGTGGACATTTTACGGTTATTGGCAAATCCTGAGGTTCTTTTAATTCGAATGGTAAAATTCATATTCCAGGTGGCATCTTATAAACGACAACTTTGTTGCATTTCTTATCTTAGCTCGAATTTTGAATACGAGCCAAACTAAAAAATTCTTAGTGTCCTTGAGTCTACAAGAAACTCTCAAAAAGTCTATCGTCTCCAAAAAAAAAACTCTAGAGTCTCTGAGGAACGCCCCAAACTCCCTCGATCTCCCAGCCCCCACAAACTTCGGTGGAATCCTAAATTTAAATGCGGTCCTCCTGTTATCAGCAGGTAAACCACAAAAGTGATATTTTCAACATGCTTACCTAAGTAGTCCCAAAACCTTCATGCTGTTGACGCAGACGCGGGGATCAGTCTCCGCACTACGAATGAGATCGGGCATGAAAGTCGGCCAGTTACGAGGCCAATCCTGCTTGACAATCTGAACAAAGGAAAAGCTTAGAAATTAATAAAACTTTGGCTCACCTGCACTAAAACAACGTTAACTTTTTGTAGAAGAAGAGCAGAAGGCTGGTCATCCTGCTTGCACAGCTTCATGATCATCGATGCGACGAAGGATTTCACCCCCTCTCTCTGCTCAGCAGGGAGAGCCCTCCAACGAGTCTTGATGGTGTTCTCAAGAATTTGTAGGCCAAAGTACCTAGTCTCCATGGACTTGGAGTACTCCAGGATCATATCGACCTAGACGAAAAATTGTATCTAAGGCTTATTTGTAGTTTTACCTTGCGCCAGGTGTCAGGGGCTTGTTGCAAAGCAACCAAAAGGACGTTGGCCTTCTGTTGGAGCTCTCCTTGGCATCCGTTCATGATTTCCATCACTTGGTCCAGGAGGTTCACATCCAGGGTATCATCGGCTTGAAAGTTGGCTTCAGCCCGAGCCAGAGATTCTTGCAGCGCAGCTGTATTCATCTTGTTTATTCCTGAAAATGAGAAAAAAGTTTACAATGGAAGTTTTTCTTACCTTGCTAGACGTTACGGTTAAAACTCACGCACGCGCTCACGAAAGTACGAAAAGGAACGCTCACACACTCTCGCACACGACCCGCAGGTGGTTAGCCCAAATCTGAAACTGAACTTTTTGGTCTTGGAAAACGAAAATGGGATAAAGCGGAGAAACAGGAGCAGAATTCAAAAATGGAAGACGTAGTGGAACCATGTAGTTTAGAAATTTTCAGAAGAAATTACATTTCGAAACAGATTTTCGAAAGGTAAACGTTTTCGAAAATATATTTTCTTAGCAAAAAAAAGTTCTTTTGCTCAACTATTTTAAGTTAGACATCTTGTTTATTCCTTTTTACCTTATGTAAATTGTATTTTGAAAAAAAAAGTTAACAAAATAATAATGTTGGATATTTCAAAATCGTGGTATTATTCATTTTCAGTCGGGGGAATTTATGAATAACGCCGTCGGGGAATGATTCAGCTTGCGAAAACGTGATTTCAAAACAATCAATGCATAGTTTGTACTTTCGTTAAAAAATCGCATTTAAATTACAATATTTCAGGCTGGATTAAAAAGGAATAAATTATTGGGGGAAAAATTGTTTTGCCAGCAGAACAAGATGATTTTTTGTTCATTCGCTTGCAGATTAGCGAATTACAAGGACAATTTTGTATTTTTCGCGGGTAATTTTCTTTTCGAAATTCTAGAAATGTTAAAAAATTGCAATTTTTTTTGAAAATAAAAGGAGAAATATCTGCCCTTTTCTGTGAAATTAGGAAAAAAAATGTTTTTAGGCACGCGACGGTTGACTAAGGTCTCGGGTGAATTTGTAATGAAAAAACTACCTAAAGCGACGCCGGCGTCCGTACGTAATTGCGCGCTCGCGTTTTCGGTAACACGCCGGTTTTTTTTTCTAATTACATGTGTAATTGTTTTAAGTCTGGTATTTTAATAATAAGTTAAAATGTGAAAATGAACATATTTTCGAAATTGAAAAAGTGCCTCGGGGTCACTAGGTTCCCCGAAACTGGTGATGTCATTTGAATCCCGCGCTCACGTGACGGTGTAATTTGGAGCCTCGCGTTGGGCAAAAATCCGACTGCTCTAAGGGGTTCGGGTTCGGGTATGCTAGCTAGAAAAGAAAAACTTTTTCATTTTAGAATCACTTTGGAGTTTTAAATTAAAAATAAATAAAATGTAGTCGTAAATTATTGGGAGGAGTGATTCAAATGTTTCATTATTGGAAAGGGTGTTTTCTTCTTGCGTTGTTATAATAGACTTTTTTTAAAAAAAAAGTTCAGAAAACACGTCTCGCGTGGGTTGTTTGTGCTGGGGAAGTATGAAACTGCGTTGTTCATCGATATGAATGCCAACAAAAGACAAAAGCCAAAAAGGCATGCTTTGCCCATTGTTCTAAAATTAAAGCGAGTACAGCGAAGGCACTAGAAATGAGAAAGCGGGACTTGTCGTTGGGTTTGTAAACATTCTGGCACTGCGGCTGCTACGCAACAAGGAATTCACGCGCAGCCAACGCAGGCGCGAATGTGCTGCGAGTGATCGATGACCTGACCCAACAACAACAAAAGATGGAGCCTAATTTTCTGATGGATCGGCCGACAACAGCTACGGCTAATACAATTCACGCATAAACATGACATCGCACGGAAATATGATAGACAGTTAAGGTTTGAAACAGTTTTTGAATCGGTAAATGGAATTCTTTAGGTGCCCAGCTTCCGATTCAATTTATCGCAGTGTGACGACGGGTTGGCAATCAGTTTGAAACATTCACTGACTGAAGTCTGGAGTTTTAAGCAATTGTTTTAATGTCAAAAGGTCTTAACGATTTAAGGACTTAATGCCCTATTGGCTGATGAATCGTGGCAGTTTTCATCTAACATCCTTCCATTTTTCAAATTGGAATGGCAAACCTACAATGATCGAGGCAGTCGTTGAAATTGCCGACCGGGGCAGGTGAGGCTTTACTGGCAGGTGGCTGAGCGGTGGACTGGATGAATGTCCGTGACTCTTTTGTAGTATCGGCTATTTTGTACTCTCGCACACGCGCAGTTGACATGCACTGGCAAGGCTCTCTAGATTTCTGTATAGTTATATAAATGCCCACAAGGTGTGGTGTTGGGTTTAATGTCTGGAAAACACGTCATTGTTTTCTTGAAAAAAATTATTTTCGTTGTTGCTGAGGTAACCATGCTCAGATCGGAAAATCGGAGTACAACTGTTGTTTTCTTGGTGTTTGGATTCCTAAAATGAATGGGGGAACTATAGTTCTCGACGCTTTTGTTAGTGCAAACATTTAATTGCCGCAAAGCCAATTGGGTAAACCCGTTGATATGATACTCGAAAAGCGTTAAAAGTGCATGAAAATCTTTAGAATTTTTGAACACTTTGTTTACCGCAAATAGATCGGCATTCTGTTGGTTTTACCAAAGTTTCAGCACTCGGTTTTAACTCAATTTCTCATATTTTGCCCTTTGCTTGGATGCAAGGGGTACTAACACCATTTCATCTGTTTTCATTCCAATGAGAGATTCTTCCTGAAAGATCAAAGAAGGCAATGTAAAACGGAGTGACGTTCCTTGAGAAGAGCCAAGGATCATCCGAATGTCTACCTGTTCAGGAACTTTTCTGTTGCTTCGGCAACCACGAAGAGATCAGAAAAATAAAATATGAACTTAATTTGTCTTCTGACTGAAATAGATTTTGGCCTCATTGGTTTGACATTCGACATATTAACTGGGAAATCTCTTCCTTGTGAGAAGATTACAACAAAATGTGAAAGAAATGCCCTAATATAGTAATACATTTTGACAAATTGAAAATTTCAATGCTATTTGAATCTATCACATGAACTTCTAAGTTACAAAGGAAGCGTGGGGTACAGGAAAGTTGAGCTTTCAAAAAACTTCAATCTTTGACCAAAAAAGAAAGTCCACATTTCAAAAACAGAATATTTTGTATGTTGTTTTGGATACAACTAGATAAACACTTTTCACACTCAGACAAATTATGTGTTTCTAACATCGCATGATATTGCGTAAAATGGATATGTTACCGGAAGTATTCTGGGATCTTTAGCATTTAGAATGTAAACATGACGTGGAATCATTTAGCTTTTGCGGAACTATTTCCGTAAAAAATTCCTTTCAAATAAAAACTTGTCTGATTCGTATGAATGTCGGGGCCGTCCTTCTTTCGTAGTGAATCATTCCGTGAAAAAGCGAATACATTGTTAGCCGTAAAGTACATACCTTCTACGGTCTTTTCTTTTATTTTTTGCGTCCATAGACTAGATCCACTGGTGGTTAAAGGTTATATTATACAAATCTTCTATCAGTATCAGGCTCAAAACGGCAACGGGTAGGAAACACCGTTAGGAAGAAACGTTAAACCTTTGCGGTGAGCCAAAAACCCATCAGGGCATTATCCCCCGTTCATGCGGTCTATAATTCTGTACAATTTTCTCAGGGTCGATCGGAGGTTTTAAAGATTGCGTTGGGTAATGGGAATAAGTTCTGTGCAGTCCTGTGCAAAACAGCTGCTCTGTTACAGAAATGAGAAAAGACCAAGGGGGTCTTTTTAAAACTAAAATCAGTATGCGTTAGATCGCGTAAAAAAGGGGTTTCAAAGAACAGAAGGCCAAAATCAAAGTTGTTCGCGGCCGTCTGGAAGCAAACAATAAGTCCTCAAAGAAACATTTGTTATGCCGCGGCGCGAAGAAGAGAACTTCTTTCTGTTTCTGTAGTTTGGTTCAAAGGTACAACGTGCGTTTCACAAGTCCCTGTGTGTACAGGAATTTCATTAAGAAATGGAGAATCCTTTCCCAATCTTAAAAACTGTTTATGCACTTTCCAAAAACATCTTAGAAACAAGATTGGAAATGGGCAACTGTAATTTCTTCAAGAAACAATGATCATTCACATCATAGAAAAGAATTATTGAAAGGAAAACAATAATATCATCAAAATGTTTAACAAAACACCTAGTGCGGCTACAACTGATCTACGATTTTCATGATTGTATTCGGTAGTACTTTTCCATAAAATGCCACCCGTTCAGGTCCACTTCAAGTCCCTTCCTATCCATATTCGTTCGCCACAACTTCTAATTCATTCACGAAGTCGTTCAAAGCTTTTTTTGCCTAATATCTCGTGCCTGCGGTGCCCACGCCGAGGACAAATCAACGGTCTCAATCACATTGCAATTGAGTTCTTCCGGCTCTTGAAAAGTTTTTGAATAATGCGTGCGCACGCGATGCGTGCAATATTCAGTGCGGTACCTGCGTGGGACACTTCCAATCGTAGACTGGCTACTGCAGAACGACGCGATCGTGTGACGTAGTCACCTGACCGACGGATGTGCAAACCAACGGTCAGATAAGCCATTCGAATGGAACAGTTATCAGTGGGATGGCGAGAAGGCGCAGGAATAGAAAAAATTGTACAGCAGAATTGGGTTATACATGCAAGTTAATCATTAGTTGCAGTTACGTAAATACAAAGGAGGACGCTTAGCGTATCAAACAACCAAAATTCATGAAGCAAACTACTTTTCGGAAGATTATTTTCGCAAGAAATTTGGGGGTGGGGTAGAACAATCAAAATTAGCTTTGCAAATTGTCGTATTTTTGCAACATGTTTCTCGTAGGAAAACAGCATGAAAACTGGAGTTTGTAATTGACAATAAAGAAATTTAATAAAACCGGTGAGTCCCGTGCTTAGAGTTTTCAAGAAAAGTTTTCACCAAAACAGTGGCGTATAATTTTCTTTAAAAATAATATTCATGGGCAAACGAAATGCAAAATAAATGGTCTAGAAGGCTGTGTTCTGACTTTTGTAAGCCAGTGGTGGTTCCCTGTTCCATATCTTTCAATTTTTCGATTGTGACCTAAAGAGTAACCAATGATAAATATGGAACGCATGACTGATTAGATTGTGAAAGCAGAGTTACGTTCAGAGAGACGCAGAGATAAGGTCTGAAGACAGTCTATGAAAAACAATGAAGCATTTGATTTATAGCAACAGTAAATCGTTCAAAACATAGACTTGACAAGTCAGTTACTGTAAGTGTGAACGGCATCAACCGAAGAACAAAAATTTCAGAGTATATTGACTCTTTTCTTTGGGAAATTTAACAAAACGAATATGGTCATCAATTTTTCCAGTGCCTTTACCTATGTAAAGGGAAAAGTTGATCGGTAACCCATCTTATCTGGGTTTTACATTGCCATTTCGTAGAATCATCATTGTTTGACATGGAAAACAAAATCTTCATTTTTTGACTAATACTCAGAACAACCGGAACTACTATTTTACGTTTACCAAAGTCCGTCCTGACCTATTGTGCTTAACAATGCGTCGTTTAGAAAAACTAAATAAATCTGTGTTGTTGTTGTCCCTCTTGACGGCCATTGCTTGAACAAGGCAGGATTCAGTCAAAAAGGTGTACCTACTTCAAAGAACAATGGTTGTATTTTTCCACTCTATGAATTCTGTCTGAGAATTCGTTATTTGACGCCAAAAGTGACTTCTTCCTTAAGTCTCATTTCCTGCTTCTTCTCTGGTTGGCAATAAGTTTCATTAGAACAAGTCTAATTTCTCAATTATCGACCCGTGGTCAGAAAACTTAACATTGAAAAAAGTGATTATCCCACAGCTAATTAGTCAACTATTATTACGAATTCACTTAGCAATTCGCACGTTGCTGCAGGAATTGTGAATTCCATCCATGAATTCATGTGGGTGTGTGTTGCAATTGACGTTGACTCACTATTTATAGTCCCTTGGATGTTAGTCAACATATAGTAAACATTATTCAATTCTGCCCATTACAATCAAACCGAAGCATTTAATTGTTGACCATTCCTCCCTTTTCTTTTATAGCAGCAGGAATCGTGCAATCAACAAAAAATAGTGTTTACTTTTCTTTCCTTCAATCCCCACCCTCGCTTTGGTCACTGAATAATCTTAGTCCCGGAAGTGGTCTCTGGGTAAAGTATTCCTTGGTACTTGGAATTGCGTCGGAATAAGATGGTAGTGATCTGATTATCATGCATACACGACATTTGGGATTCCAAAAGCTATCTAAGGATTCTGACTCCGAGAATATCATTCTCTGATTTTTATGACTTCCTTAAACCGTTAAGAACTTCTAGAAAATTTAGTTTTCACACCTTGGCAGACAACTCGAGTGGATTAGAAGTACAAATTACGAATTACGAAAAGAGGTGACATTCTGTTCACACATCTAAGATTAGTCAGTCTAATTTTTTTATATGTTTGTTGAAAATTCATATTACCGTATTTGGCCACTACAATATTTCTATGGTAGGTTTTTGGTTAGGTTTAAAATCTTTTCATGTCAGGGAATTGTTTAATAAATTTTCTTGGAAAACTTCCAAAATCTTGGAAGTCACTTAGGACGAGACATGCAGGAAAATGATAGTTTATTTTAACGTTAGTTCAATGATTTGTTTTCAAATTCCGATCGAAAACCGCAATTTAAAAAAGACCGTTTTTATTTCCTCCGCCAAGGTAAATTTGGCCTTCATTTTAACTAACTCTATTAAGAACTTTACCGCAAAATCATTAAAATCCTGTACAACTGTGGTAAACCAAAACACATCTCATAAGATTGATACAGTTAAAACATTTTAGAACAAAATCGCGCAGTTGATTAAAGTTTGCTTACGTTTGGTTTTTTGAATATTCAAAAACCGAAAAAAGGCCTCAACCGAACCGAGCCGGCTGGTGTTTTTGTAGCAATCAGAAACATTGCCGAGTACAATCTTTTTTAATATCGCTTTTTTCATTTGGAGAAAACTGATGAAAACGAATTTTCTAGTTAAGTAATGCTCTTTGGAAGAGCAATGATGTTGAGTGGTCAAAATGATCGTGTTACTATTTGGATACAAAGTACTTCCTATCGAGGTCACGTAGATCCCAAACCTAAATTTAGCAAACCCCACTAATTGAATCATTACAACCTTGCCAGAACATCCTAACCATTTGGCAGAAATGCATTTGACGAGCTGTTTTGAGCCAGTGCCTGACTATACGGTTGATGTGCCCAAAAGAGGACCCCCGGTGAATACGTAATCGTGCGTCCTTGGCACTCTTGAATGAATCACGTCAAGACTTCAACACGGCAGACGTGTTGTGAAAACACAGATTACGCTTCTAAACAAACTCAATTGTCCTCATCTTCCTTGTATGTCTTCTTGTTCTGCTGAAGTCTATTGTGAAAGGATGAGCACAATTCAAATGATATTTGTTGTCAGTCTGTAAGCCATTGGGCTTTCGGGAGAAGGAGAAGTTCCTTTAAAGGTCGCAAAGCACTTAATCATTCTCAGATGTCTATATTGAGTCCCTTTCGTGGCGATTTCGAAATTTTCTTCAGAAAGCTAATTTCATATGCGTTGTAGAATACATTTCGTGTTGTAGTAAACCGTTTTTGCTTTTCCTGTTAGCCTTACATTCTCGCTTCTTCTATTTTGTCTTGGGTCGGCTATCACTTGAACCCCTTTTGACGCTAAATAAAAAATGACTTCTAAGAGTCTTTTTTTAATATCTGTGTGCCGTTACTTCATTGAGAGTGGTTCAAAAAGAGAATATCGTTATATCACATTGTTGTCACATATTCAAACCATTTTCATCTCTAGAATGTTTCAGGATGACATTCGAACAGCTTTTAGTTCTCCCAATCTTTGTATACTTCAAAGTTCTTTGATTGTCCCAAAATTGCGGGATTCTCAACTTTTTCTACAGCTCTTGTTCGGAAGAACAACGCCTTTCTTTGTGTCGCCATCTCGCGCTCCCGGTGCACTCTCCTCTCCCGTGACGTGTTTTCCCAACTCCCGTCACAGCCTTATGGCGCACGCGTGTTGATTTGCTACCCAATCGCTCATAATTAATACGCTCTTTTGGGCAAACTCGGCGTCGCGTGTCGGCTTACGGTAGCCGGTGATAGATGGTCTTTGCCGAGGATATAAAGCCCAGACGACCCTCGCAGTTCCCCATTTTGCAGTATGCGCCCCACCACGCTGCTCGTGTTCGTCGCCTGCCTCGTGGCCTGCATCTGGGCGGTCCCGGTCTCCGACACCGAAGCAGCCCTCCGCATCTGTGAGTTCTTTCTTTGGGTTGACAGTTTCCTTAAACACAAACCATTAAGCTAAGTTGCGCTATCGAAATATTTACTTAGAACGTAACCAACGTATTTGTACGGCCACCAAACTGATTTTAAAGAATAGTGTTCGACAAAATAGAATGTATCCGATGTTCTACAAACCGTGCTCGCTCCAAATCAAACATTCTCGAGCTTTTCTATTTTCTCATGTTCTTAGGTATCACACATGGCGTTAAGGGCCCTTAAAGATCAACAATGCATGGATGATGTGTCTCATAAACAGAACATAAGGTCTACTTTGACACCCTCAATTGTTCATGCAAGCAAAAAACAATGTGTAAAATGAGTTCGCCGTAATTTTGTCTG
Organism: Oscheius myriophilus; assembly: GCA_964057215.1. Lineage (NCBI taxonomy): Eukaryota > Metazoa > Nematoda > Chromadorea > Rhabditida > Rhabditidae > Oscheius > Oscheius myriophilus. The sequence continues at coordinate 18,657,293 of OZ059907.1, forward strand.
TAAACATCAAAAAGTGCAGACACAAAGCACTTTTGGGGTTACAGTGCAAAGCTAGGAAAAGAACTGTTTCACAGGTAACAAACATTACTTAGGTTTCATACAGGGTTCATTTTTTTAACTGCTTTTCAAAATTAAAATAAACGTCAATACAGTACAAATTATAAATACACATTTTGGAAATCTTTTCGTAAAGTTGGCGGAATGTATTTCAAGTTGCGCCTTAGAAGTTTGAAACTTAAGTTTTTAAGAAATGAAACGTCAAACCGCTAGGGAAAACGCTAAACTCAGACAGTTCCGCAGAAAAGTCGACTAACATCATCGTGCATGTTTTTTTCCTTTTCACTTGCTGTAACTTATAGACTATTACTTAGTCGCTTACCTGTGCTAATATATAAAACACGACTCATTCAATTTGAAACAGTGGTTTCAGTAAACAAGTATCTGCAACGGTTCAACAACGACGACCTTCAGGAACTGTATTATGGAGCTGACCACGGGTAAGCTTTGCCCAAAAACTAAAATGACAAACGTTTTTTTAGATCGATCAAGAGAGGACTCGGACCCCGTCCCCTGCGCTTCGGATAACCATCCATCCGCCAGCCAACTAGTCCTCTTCTTTGTGCCCAGTTTTCCGTGACATTGCTGTCCATATCCTGCAGATGACTGAATGAACCCTCGTGTTAGGCCTTCCTGTCGATTTTTAAGTTTTAAAAATACTGAGAGCCATGAAAAGTGTGCAAATATTGCAAATCACAGTAGTACATTCCGCGATTCATGAAAGATTTAAACGTTTTTAGCTCAAGTCAAGGTACGACGCATACATCGAAAGTACCACTTCCAAGCCAAACATAATCTGAATTTCTGAAAGTCTTTGGGGTTTTGGTAGCACGCAGAAATTTTGTTGCAGGCGTCGTTTCAGGATACGTTCAGTATTCTAACGACTGTAAAAGAAACTCAGTATATCAGAAAAACTAATTTACGTTGCCACTCATGGTATTGATACCATCTGTTTCTGCAAAAATAGAAAGAATAGAACGGATGCTCATTTGCTCAAACAACTAACAATATAAAAGACTGTACATGAAAACTATGGAAAAAGACGATCCAAATAAAGATTCGTATCAGGTCAGTAGAGGAAATTAGAGACAGGGCTCCTGGCTGGGATTATCATAAACAACTTCTGTTGTAGTCATCGGGATATGTGCTGCAGGAGGACCGGCACTTCAAAAATATAGTAGCATTTGCCATTAGGGGATTCTTTTGTAGGAATGGACCTGACACTCGTAGACAAAAGCAATCCTGATATTGACGATACAGTCCAGTTTGTGAAGAAGTTCATATCTAGTAAACCAAGAAGATGAACCAAACTGTTTGTGATCTTCCAAGTTTCCCAGTTTCTTTCGTTCCCTTTGTGAAACAGTTGGTTGTTTTCCAGTCTCAGGCATAATGACCATCACCGTTGCGGGCCTTGACAATGTGTACTGTACATTCTTTATGCGAAATTTGTCTGTCTAGGTCAGGTAAGAAGACCATTCTTGTTGCTACTTTTTTGATTCTAAATTGTGCGCCCAAACTTGTAACAACGGAATTGCCGAAAAACAACGGAAATTGAGTTTGCCTACGCTTGGCGAACTCCATTTCCTGAAGCCTTTATCGAAAACACCACATCTTGCACTCAGCTCCGCCCCTCTTACCTCGGACCTTATCTATGACCATGCAAAGTGTTTGAATAATCCAAGGCAAAGATCACTAGAAATGTTTTATTGCTGTTATTATATGGGCAAAAAATGTATAATGTACGCAAGAAATTATTTTCTAACTACAGTGATTTGAATTATCTTTTGGTTTTCTATGAAGGATGTGTCTGTGTTCAAATTTCTTTCTGTTATCTTATCACGGACGCGTAAGTCTGCTCCAATCGCACAATGTTATAAATCTAAATTTGTCAGCTTGATCATTATTTCACAGGTTAAATTGTTTCCTAAAAAGTATATTATCAATTAAGACGTCAAATACAACACGAATTTATTGATAATAAAATCATTGCTCTCCAAACCAGGCTATTTAGTTTTTTCAGTCAGCTGCGGCAAATATCAGAGCTTTCCTGTGGTCCCGCCGCGAAACCTGGAAAGCGATAAGAAAAGCGTGCACCCAATAGCATAAACACCACAACATTACAAAAACACTATAGTACCTTATTTTCCTTAGTACTATTCTTATTTAATTGAACAAAAATTCCTTTCAGTTGGAAATGACTGGTTTCAAGGCACTCGTACTGGACATCGAAGGAACCATCACTAGTATTTCCTTTGTGAAGGTAAATTTCAAACGATATTATTTGTTCTTCATGATGTATTTTTAGGATGAGCTTTTCCCTTATGCTTACGAACACGTTGAAAGTTTCCTGAAGGAGAATTTGGACAACCCCGACGTTCAGAAGGTCGTGGAGGATCTGATTGAGCTCTCCGTGAAGGAAGCTGAAACCGATACTAATATTACGTAAGTTCAATTTAAACTTTTCTATAGTTTTTCTTAATAGATTTGTCCGTCCTGATCAAATTGTTGAAGACCTCACTCACCACGTGCGCTATTGGATTGACAAGGACAAAAAGGTAGTTTTTACGTCAGTTTGAGTTTCAAATTTAAACTTTCAGCTCACTCCTATGAAAGCTCTGCAGGGGCTCATCTGGGAAAACGCTTACAAGACTGGCGATGTTAAGGGACAGTAAGTAGTTATCAGTCACTTACCTTATTTTTTGTGTTTAAGTGTGTATGCCGACGTCCTTCCTGTTCTGAAGAAGCTTGATGTGCCTATCTACATCTACTCCTCTGGTTCTGTCAAGGCCCAGAAGCTTCTTTTCAGCTACTCGGTTGAGGGAGACATGACCACGGTAAGAGCTAGCTTTTCATTCAGTTTCTGTTTCTTTTTAGATCTTAAAGGGCTACTTCGATACAACTGTTGGTCTGAAAGGAGACGCCGAGTCCTACAAAAAGATCTGTGAGGAAATCGGGCAGAACCCCGCCGACGTGTTGTTCTTGACTGATATTGAAGCAGGTCGGTCTTAAACGAATATGAAAATGGTAGACATGTCTTCGTTCGCTGAGCCCGTATAGCATAGTAGAATAGCATGGTAGTAGTCGCCCCTAAACCGATAAGCTATTCTCAACGCAGTTGTTAAGCACAATGGCTTAGGGAAAGACAGAACTTTGTAGATTATTTCTTTCTCCTTAAGTAAGAAACCTTAGCGCGCATAAATTGGAATCGATACCCTAACGCAGACTCTCGTCGGCCATTCATTAAATCTCATCATTGACAATGCGTCCCTTGAGGCTAACATAATGCAGCAACGTCGCAGAGTATCCCGTGATTATGTAAAACATAGTTACTTGTTTCAAAGCAAAGACAAAAACCATAGTTCAAAACACAACTCAGATAACATTTTTCAGAGGCCCGTGCTGCTAAAGCTTCTGGTTTGCAGTCGAAACTCGTGATCCGCGAAGGTAACGGCCCCCTTTCCGAAGAAGCGATGGCCGACTTCGCCACTATTCACACTTTGGATGAGATTATGTAATTGTTAGATTTCCGCTATAGGTTTTGTAAATTGCCATGTTGTCTCTGCATTCCTTCTTTACGTTGTTCTAGTTTCCTGTCATTTCATCCCTGCCATATCGCTTTTGTGAAGCTCAAATTGCAATAAAGATAGTAGCTTTAAACTTTTCGCATGAAAACATACGTTTTCCCTCAATTTAATGAAGAGCTTCTTAACGAAGCGTATGGGTTAACGTTTAACGTGCTTAAGTGAACTGAAACTTTACTACGTTCTGTTAGGTAATGAGTTGGGTACACATGTACCTATTATGAACCTAATAGTAACGAAACCTGATAGCAGTACCAAATAGTTTATAAAAGCGTGAATAGCAAAATAATGTATGTATCAGTCATCAGTATCTCTGCTGACAGAGGGCAGAATGATGATTCTCACTAAGGCAGTACAGGCAAGGCTCAGTCCTACAGATGCCGTGGTCATCGGCTCTTAGGCAAACGGGACACCTATTCTGCTCAACAACTAGGATCTTAATCCTTTGCTGAAAACTGTAAGGAGCTGGGCAGACACGAGTATCGTGAGGGTTAGGGCAGATGAGGCAGAACCTTACGGGTCCCATAGCTGAAGGGGGAGGAGTGAACGTCACCCGACTCTGACTGTAACGACGTCCCATCATTGAAGAAGGCTTGACAGATCCTTCGTTAAGCGAATGAACTCTGTTTCTCATCGAAGCTATTCTGCTCTTCGGAGGGCGAGTGTCGACCTTGATGATCGGACGAAGGAGGCTGCCATCGGAGGAGTCGTCAAGAGAAATGTCAGTGCTCATGTCTCTGTAAAAAGAGCTTTGTGTCGTTGAATTCATATAAAAAGGTTGGGGGACAAATCGCAAAAACCAGAAATCAGGTGAGTTTATATTTTAGCTGAGACCAGCTGTGCCAAGTTACGTTGTTGATAGGCGGACCTGCTGTTTTTCAACTAACAACACGCGACTAGCGCCTGTTTTTTTGTCGAGAAACATAAAACTTCGAGACAAAGACACCGGAGAAATAGGGGTAAAATCGAAAAAAATATCTCCAGCCTATAAATTCGTGCTTGTTGTAGGAGATCGATTAGGCAACTTCGAGACTACTTCGAGATATGAGACATTTTATTGGGTCAATGTAACAGATACGAAATCAGTACCTGTTCGAAAAAAGTCTGATATCTCCAGTAGAACTAGCTTTCCAAAGGACTGACATACAAAAACGTATTGTCTTAACATTAGAATGTAGTTTTATTAGTATAGTTATTTGTCTTTTTAAGTGGTTTTAGATACGTCTTTTTAAGTGGACTCTTATAGAAAAACCATTCAAAGGTTGTTGGCTTAACTATTCGTTTTGTCATTAAGTAATGGTGTCTCAAAATTGCGTTTCAACGGTGGGGAGTTGACAAAATGTGAAACTGATTCGTGTTAGAGGTTGATAATCACTGGGAACCATAGTGGAGAAACAGACTTTAAGCCAAAATTTGTGCCTTGTAAACCTCCTATAGTGTGCAAACAAACATATCAAACAGTTGAAGACACTTTATACAAATGACGCCATCACTGAAAGAAATATTTCAATTCAATTGCGAGCATTCTTCTGTCTTCGGTTGAACTGATAGCTGTCAGAGGCGCAAAGTGTGCACTAAATTCACTCTTTGAAAACAGTTTATAAAATTGGCTTACTCTGATTGCGAAAGATTGCGTTGGAGTACTGTTCGATGACTTTGAGAGAGAAGCGGTTGTTTAGAGCCAGCTTGCGGAGATCGGTGTGTTTTCCCTTCAGAATTTCCATATTCTTGCGTCGAACCATAACGATTGCGTACCAGAGGAATTGCTCAGATTCCATCTTGAGAAGAAAATCACAATCAAAATCAAGATCAAGGACTTACACTGTTTGAAGTGGGCTGACGCCTGTGAATTGTCTGAGGTGTGACTGCACGTCGTTGCGTGCGGCACTGCCACCTAATTCTAGTCTTTTTCTTGATCTACCGAGCACATTTCCGACACGAAGGAATTTCCTTCGTAGGCTACTTAAGCAGACAAAGGGTTTTGTACTATTAGCTGAAATTAAAGGGACAAATTCATTAAAATACGCAAATAGCAAAACTCGTCTCAGTGAATGCCTACTCTTTCAAACACAGGAACAGCTCAATGAGCTAAAATAAATATCTAAATGAAGAAACATAAACAGTGCATTGTCAGGTTCTCCATATGACAATTGGATATCCCGCGACACACTATTTATTAACAACAACAACAAAATACAAAGAAGACTGTCAAAGAAGCAAACAAACTTCTTAGAGGAGCCTGCCTTAAGATAGCACGATCTGATGACGCTCTAAAGCATAACATGCCATTTTTCCGGAACTATTATTGACTAGAACTGTTTTGATTGATATTGCTACTCGCAAGAGAACCTCAAGTGAAAATATGCCAAAAATCCCATATGACTGAGTGATGTTTGAGAGGTCCCACATTTCGGCTACAAATATTGCTCATTGACCATTTTTTTTCCTTTACAAAATCCGTTGGCAGTAAAGGCCAGGAACCAATTTCTTTTTCCTTTGTGTTTTCTTTTTAAACTTTTTTTTGCAGATTTATTCTTTTAAATGTGTATAGGGGAGATTTCCTACAACGTTCACTCTTTTTCCGACCACAAGTATTTTTGTTGAGGTCTCTCCCCCCCCCCCCCCCCTCACAACTCGCAGATCGGTTAGTTACGCAACCATACTTTTGCTTTTTTTACTATTTTACTAACTGCGGAATTTCAAATCGCAACTACGAAATACAATAAATGAAAAAAAAAGCTTTATTGAAATAATTACCTACCATAAAAATGCGTAAGACATGTGCTTGGTTTTTAATGCCGTGTCATTTTGAATTATTCAAGTTCAGATTTTTCATTTCTAAAAATTAGATACTTTGACAATTGTGATGCATGTCTAATGCCAAGCAGCCATTGGCCAAAAATAGAAGAGAATTTTCGGTGCGACAAAGTTGTTTGTTAAAAATGTAATCATAAAAATTTTTTTAAAAAAAAAGGCGATTAGTGGATTTGTCGACATACAACCGTATATTTTGTTGTTTTCGGGGCATCACAGAAAGATTAAGGTAAAAATAGACGACCAACCTACGATTAACGAGTATCATTCGATGTACGAAATGTAAAAATTCCAAAAGGTTTGGTTACAACCCGCCCATATTAGCACTCTTTAAACATTTGCATGAAATGCGATTTTTTTCATTATTTTCGAACGTTTTCTTTTCACTTCGGGTATTGGGGGTTGTAAAAATGCCCCATTGCAACAATTCTGTCCCACGGCCAATATTGTTTTCAAACGGAGAGGACTGATGTGCACATATATTTTTTGACTCTTTGCTTCATCCGAATTGGAAATTTTGTCCATTTAATTTCAAAAGCTTAGCGAAATTCCATAAAAAAACTAATTTTTCTTATATGATTGCGACTTGCAACGATAATTTGTTTCAAGATGAAAAAAAATGGCTGATGGCTGATGCAAGATCCCAACAGCCCTCAACCCTTTTAAACCAGAAAAGCAAAGAACGCTTTTTTTTAAATATGCTTTTTTTCCTTCAAAAACTTTTTATATTTTTTGTGTTGTTATTGAGAAAACATTTTCCGTCTTTTGTGCTTTCATTCAGGTTCCGCCACTTTAAGGAATGCCGCTCTCGTTTTCTGTTTTACCCATATATTTGAAATATTCTGTAGTGCGAAAAGTAAGTTTCTATTTTTAAAAAATGTGAATACTCTTGGGTCTTGAACATAATGTTATTTAGATGCGCCCACGTTCTCTTTGTCGTTTTCGCCAAACTTGCAAAACAATTGATTGTTTCGTCGAGAAACACCGAAATCGATTTTCAGTTTGTGCAAATGATGTTGATTGGATTCTTTACATCCTTGTGACCGAAATCGATTTTCAGTTTGTGCAAATGATGTTGATTGGATTCTTTACATCCTTGTGGAGTGGTCAGAAAAGGTTTTTTTGCCGTTGATAACTACTTAAACGTGTTTTAGACTGAAGTACGCTTTGGTGTTTGTACTGGAGCATACAATGATGACGATGGTATCCTGCCAAAACGGAACATGGATAACTATTACATAGCTAAAGACCCATTCCGTCAGCTCGCAGCAATTACATTTGGCACTGTTTGCATAGTAAGTAGTGAGTGAGTGAGTGAGTGAGTGAGTGAGTGAGTGAGTGAGTGAGTGAGTGAGTGAGTGAGTGAGTGAGTGAGTGAGTGAGTGAGTGAGTGAGTGAGTGAGTGAGTGAGTGAGTGAGTGAGTGAGTGAGTGAGTGAGTGAGTGAGTGAGTGAGTGAGTGAGTGAGTGAGTGAGTGAGTGAGTGAGTGAGTGAGTGAGTGAGTGAGTGAGTGAGTGAGTGAGTGAGTGAGTGAGTGAGTGAGTGAGTGAGTGAGTGAGTGAGTGAGTGAGTGAGTGAGTGAGTGAGTGAATAAGTGAGTGAGTGAGTGAGTGAGTGAGTGAGTGAGTGAGTGAGTGAGTGAGTGAGTGAGTGAGTGAGTGAGTGAGTGAGTGAGTGAGTGAGTGAGTGAGTGAGTGAGTGAGTGAGTGAGTGAGTGAGTGAGTGAGTGAGTGAGTGAGTGAGTGAGTGAGTGAGTGAGTGAGTGAGTGAGTGAGTGAGTGAGTGAGTGAGTGAGTGAGTGAGTGAGTGAGTGAGTGAGTGAGTGAGTGAGTGAGTGAGTGAGTGAGTGAGTGAGTGAGTGAGTGAGTGAGTGAGTGAGTGAGTGAGTGAGTGAGTGAGTGAGTGAGTGAGTGAGTGAGTGAGTGAGTGAGTGAGTGAGTGAGTGAGTGAGTGAGTGAGTGAGTGAGTGAGTGAGTGAGTGAGTGAGTGAGTGAGTGAGTGAGTGAGTGAGTGAGTGAGTGAGTGAGTGAGTGAGTGAGTGAGTGAGTGAGTGAGTGAGTGAGTGAGTGAGTGAGTGAGTGAGTGAGTGAGTGAGTGAGTGAGTGAGTGAGTGAGTGAGTGAGTGAGTGAGTGAGTGAGTGAGTGAGTGAGTGAGTGAGTGAGTGAGTGAGTGAGTGAGTGAGTGAGTGAGTGAGTGAGTGAGTGAGTGAGTGAGTGAGTGAGTGAGTGAGTGAGTGAGTGAGTGAGTGAGTGAGTGAGTGAGTGAGTGAGTGAGTGAGTGAGTGAAGTGAGTGAGTGAGTGAGTGAGTGAGTGAGTGAGTGAGTGAGTGAGTGAGTGAGTGAGTGAGTGAGTGAGTGAGTGAGTGAGTGAGTGAGTGAGTGAGTGAGTGAGTGAGTGAGTGAGTGAGTGAGTGAGTGAGTGAGTGAGTGAGTGAGTGAGTGTGAGTGAGTGAGTGAGTGAGTGTGAGTGAGTGAGTGAGTGAGTGAGTGAGTGAGTGAGTGAGTGAGTGAGTGAGTGAGTGAGTGAGTGAGTGAGTGAGTGAGTGAGTGAGTGAGTGAGTGAGTGAGTGAGTGAGTGAGTGAGTGAGTGAGTGAGTGAGTGAGTGAGTGAGTGAGTGAGTGAGTGAGTGAGTGAGTGAGTGAGTGAGTGAGTGAGTGAGTGAGTGAGTGAGTGAGTGAGTGAGTGAGTGAGTGAGTGAGTGAGTGAGTGAGTGAGTGAGTGAGTGAGTGAGTGAGTGAGTGAGGTGAGTGAGTGAGTGAGTGAGTGAGTGAGTGGTGAGTGTGAGTGAGTGAGTGAGTGAGTGAGTGAGTGAGTGAGTGAGTGAGTGAGTGAGTGAGTGAGTGAGTGAGTGAGTGAGTGAGTGAGTGAGTGAGTGAGTGAGTGAGTGAGTGAGTGAGTGAGTGTGTGAGTGAGTGTGTGAGTGAGTGAGTGAGTGAGTGAGTGAGTGAGTGAGTGAGTGAGTGAGTGAGTGAGTGAGTGAGTGAGTGAGTGAGTGAGTGAGTGAGTGAGTGAGTGAGTGAGTGAGTGAGTGAGTGAGTGAGTGAGTGAGTGAGTGAGTGAGTGGTGAGTGAGTGAGTGAGTGAGTGTGTGAGTGAGTGAGTGAGTGATGTGAGTGAGTGAGTGAGTGAGTGAGTGAGTGAGTGAGTGAGTGAGTGTGTGAGTGAGTGAGTGAGTGAGTGAGTGAGTGAGTGATGTGAGTGAGTGAGTGGAGTGAGTGAGTGTGTGAGTGAGTGTGAGTGTGTGAGTGAGTGAGTGAGTGAGTGAGTGAGTGTGTGAGTGAGTGAGTGAGTGAGTGAGTGAGTGAGTGAGTGAGTGAGTGAGTGTGTGAGTGAGTGAGTGAGTGAGTGAGTGAGTGAGTGTGGTGAGTGAGTGAGTGAGTGTGTGAGTGAGTGAGTGAGTGAGTGAGTGAGTGAGTGAGTGAGTGTGTGAGTGAGTGAGTGAGTGATGTGAGTGAGTGAGTGGTGAGTGAGTGAGTGAGTGGTGAGTGTGTGAGGTGAGTGAGTGTGTGAGTGAGTGAGTGAGTGAGTGTGTGAGTGAGTGAGTGAGTGAGTGAGTGAGTGAGTGAGTGAGTGAGTGAGTGGAGTGAGTGAGTGAGTGAGTGTGTGAGTGAGTGAGTGAGTGAGTGAGTGAGTGAGTGAGTGAGTGAGTGAGTGTGTGAGTGAGTGAGTGAGTGAGTGAGTGAGTGAGTGAGTGAGTGAGTGAGTGAGTGAGTGAGTGAGTGAGTGAGTGAGTGAGTGAGTGAGTGAGTGAGTGAGTGAGTGAGTGAGTGAGTGAGTGAGTGAGTGAGTGAGTGAGTGAGTGAGTGAGTGAGTGAGTGAGTGAGTGAGTGAGTGAGTGAGTGAGTGAGTGAGTGAGTGAGTGAGTGAGTGAGTGAGTGAGTGAGTGAGTGAGTGAGTGAGTGAGTGAGTGAGTGAGTGAGTGAGTGAGTGAGTGTGTGAGTGAGTGAGTGAGTGAGTGAGTGAGTGAGTGAGTGAGTGAGTGAGTGAGTGAGTGAGTGAGTGAGTGAGTGAGTGAGTGAGTGAGTGAGTGAGTGAGTGAGTGAGTGAGTGAGTGAGTGAGTGAGTGAGTGAGTGAGTGAGTGAGTGAGTGAGTGAGTGAGTGAGTGAGTGAGTGAGTGAGTGAGTGAGTGAGTGAGTGAGTGAGTGAGTGAGTGAGTGAGTGAGTGAGTGAGTGAGTGAGTGAGTGAGTGAGTGAGTGAGTGAGTGAGTGAGTGAGTGAGTGAGTGAGTGAGTGAGTGAGTGAGTGAGTGAGTGAGTGAGTGAGTGAGTGAGTGAGTGAGTGAGTGAGTGAGTGAGTGAGTGAGTGAGTGAGTGAGTGAGTGAGTGAGTGAGTGAGTGAGTGAGTGAGTGAGTGAGTGAGTGAGTGAGTGAGTGAGTGAGTGAGTGAGTGAGTGAGTGAGTGAGTGAGTGAGTGAGTGAGTGAGTGAGTGAGTGAGTGAGTGAGTGAGTGAGTGAGTGAGTGAGTGAGTGAGTGAGTGAGTGAGTGAGTGAGTGAGTGAGTGAGTGAGTGAGTGAGTGAGTGAGTGAGTGAGTGAGTGAGTGAGTGAGTGAGTGAGTGAGTGAGTGAGTGAGTGAGTGAGTGAGTGAGTGAGTGAGTGAGTGAGTGAGTGAGTGAGTGAGTGAGTGAGTGAGTGAGTGAGTGAGTGAGTGAGTGAGTGAGTGAGTGAGTGAGTGAGTGAGTGAGTGAGTGAGTGAGTGAGTGAGTGAGTGAGTGAGTGAGTGAGTGAGTGAGTGAGTGAGTGAGTGAGTGAGTGAGTGAGTGAGTGAGTGAGTGAGTGAGTGAGTGAGTGAGTGAGTGAGTGAGTGAGTGAGTGAGTGAGTGAGTGAGTGAGTGAGTGAGTGAGTGAGTGAGTGAGTGAGTGAGTGAGTGAGTGAGTGAGTGAGTGAGTGAGTGAGTGAGTGAGTGAGTGAGTGAGTGAGTGAGTGAGTGAGTGAGTGAGTGAGTGAGTGAGTGAGTGAGTGAGTGAGTGAGTGAGTGAGTGAGTGAGTGAGTGAGTAATTGATATGAACGGAACAATCCAAGATTTTAGTCCCTAGATATGGACGGTAACAACGTGAGAAACAACAAAATTTATAAACGCCAAGGAAGAGTTTTTCGCAAACGAATCCTGCCTGTCCAAACCCGAATGAAGCTAAAAACTGATTTGCTTGGTGCCGAAGCAATGTGTACTATTGACTTGAATGATCTTATCAGTGTTATTTCCTTTTCTCGCCTTTATGTGAGGGGAACCCCATTAATTAACGAAGCTTTTCAAACGCAAACAATAAAGGTTGGTTTTCATGAAAGTCTCAACACAACGGTACATTTCAGCATTGTAAAAAATTGAGCTTACTCCTTTCCTCAACACCTAATTCTCTCTGTCAGTTTTTGGGAGATGCTGAAACTGCTTTCATTGCATTTGTACACAGCATATGTGTAACTGATGTACTCTGTAATTTTCTAGAGGTGAAACCTGGTTTTCATCAAAACTTTTGATTAATTTAGGAATTTCGAGATTGTCGTAATAATAGAAATAATTTGCGACAAGTGACACTTGAGGGGAATACCGTGAACGGACAACAGAGGAATTTATACGAAATTGCTGGACTATTTGAACTATGGAACGGAGTACCACACGATCTCGAAGTTCCGGAGGTAAGCTGAACTAATCCGTACATTGATTGCAATTCATTTTTGTATGACGACGAAATTACTTTCTATAAACTTCTTATAGACGGAGGAGTTGTCCTAATAGTGGAAACCTGGGTAAAAAAAAGAGAATCGGTTAATATTTCACCCTTTTTAGAAAGACTTTTACGTTCACATAAGCAACGGAAGCCATGTTCAACCTGCTGCATGAATATATGTTCTTCAAAATTCCATACGATTCCTCTGTCTTTTTTGAAGAGTTCGGAAAATTTGAAACTGACCAAGAGGCTATTTCTTCTCTTCATAGCGCATACACTTATTGATTGTAGTTTAACCCTTTAAAATTTTTGTTTAGAATTGTTTCATTTGCAAATGAAGATCAACTGATGTCGAATTATGTAAATAAATCGTTTATGTATCGCGCCCGGATTTTGCGGAACTAATTGTAGTTTTTTGTGATTGATACGAACCAATAATGTTTCAGAAATCCATTCTTAGTTTTTCAAGATTTTGAAAAATAATTTAAAGTCAGAATCAGCATCAGGGAAAACATTTTACAAAAAATTCACAGTTTCATTTTAGGTCAACCATAAGTTTGTTTCATACACCATTATAAAAACATTTATAAGGGATTAATCTATCATCTTTCTGCTGTGATGTGTTTTGGAAACTTTTTTCTCTATAATATATTTATAATTACCCTTATTTTCTATGTGTGTAATAATCTTTTTTTCCATCGAGGGTTACTTTCAGCTTCTCTTAAATTTACCTTGAGGATGAACCTAGAAACGATTCAATCAACTTAAAACCGAGATCACTCTTCAACAAGGACCACCATGACGACAAAACGCGAAGTCTAAGTAAGATGTAGTCAATTGATGGTTGGAAAATTCAAACGAGAGAAAGTATGAAGTTGTTATGTGAAAATGCTAGAATTATGATACATGCTTATAAACGCTAATATGATAAAATAACGGTCCCACAACGAAACCTTGTGAACAGAAAAGCGACGAGCGCTTTTTCCTCTCATTATTCAAATTTTGAATTCCCAGTTGCCAAACTACCGCATGTATAAGTTAAAAAGTTTTACAATCATGGTTTTTTCTTGGCGTTGTTCTTGAGAACAATTCCTACCGATTAGTATTAAATATTGGGACATGTTAGTACCTTTTCCCTTTTTTCGCTCTGTCCAAAATGTTATTCAGATTGTTCAAATTGAAGATATGTCGCTCGTATTTTGTGTTTTACCCGCACATTTGAAAAATTCTGTCATGCAAAAAGTGAGCATTTTTTCGTTGAAACACAGCAGATTTTCAAGATGCAACCGCGTTCGCTTTGCCGTTTTCGCAGAACTTGCAAAACAATTGATTGTTTCGTCGAAAAAAATCGACATAATTTATCTGTTCGTGCGGATAACGCTGAATGGGTTTTGTACATCCGTGTGGACTACACAGACAAGGTTTTGCCTTTAGCCATGGAAAATATTAGAAAATTTCAGCCTAAAGTTAAATATGGTGTTCGCTCTGAAATTGTGTTTGATGACTTGTTTCTACTACCAGAACGCAACATTAAGAACTATTACCGAATTAAAGATCCATACCAACAGCTCGCAGCACTGAAATTTGGGATTATTTACGTTGTAAGTGGCGTGAGAGAGTGAGGGAGTGAAGATGAACACATCGCTATACACAGTTTAAGGAGTTTACTGTTGACTATAACCTCCTGAGAATACAAGGGTCTGCCTATGAAACCCGTCAACGCCAAAGAAAAGTTTTTCGTAAACGAATTCTACCAATTTTAACCGAAATGGGATTAACAACTGACTGGCTTGGTGCTAATTCGATGAACCTTAACGGTTTCAATGATCTTATCGATGCTGTTTCATTTTCTCGCCTGTATGTAAAGGGAACCCGAACAAATGACGAAGTTTTTCAGTCGGGAAAAACGAAGGTTTGATTTCAAGAAAATCGCAACCCTGCCGCTCATTTCAGCATTGTAATGAACTGAACCTCGAATTTGCACACTCTCCTACTTCCCTCTGTCACGTTTTGGGAGATGCTAAGACTGTTTGGATTGATTTCACACCAAATATCTGTGTCACTGATGTTCTAAGTAATTTTTTAGAGGTACAGCCTATTTATCATGAAAGCATTTGATTGATTCAGAAAATTCGACTTGTTGGTAATACCTGTAAGAACTTGCAAAATTTGGTACTGAACGGATCTATTCTAAACGGCAAACAAAGCAATGTAAACCAAATTCCAGGAGTGTCAGAATTATGGACAGGAAAACCAAACATTGGGGAAAATCCTTTTGTAAGTTTAAAAAACACATCGGTATTGATTGTAATTTTTAGGTTGAAGAAATTTCTTTCTATAAACTTCTAATAGACAAAAGAATGGCTATATTAGTAGAGAATGGGGTATATAAGAAATTTTTGTAAAAATGTGTAATGTTTTTAGCATCGCCTCTACCTTCACATTGAGGAAGATTGTAGCCGTGAAGTCATGTTGAATGTGTTCTCAATACATCTGTTTTATAACATTCCGTACGATTGCTCTGCATTTATGGAAAAATTTCAAGAATTTGAAAATGACCGGGATGCTGTAACGTTTGTTAATAATACTTACGATAGTTGATTGTATTGTTTGAGCAAATTTGTTTGACATTTTTATTTGGTGCATTTATCGTTTTAATAAAAACAACCCATTTTATCTATTATTCTATGACTTTTGTAACTGCCACTTGCAACTGTCCTGATTTTACCCCTTGAAGTTTCTTAATTAGGTCGATTGATCGTTAAGAATTACCCCAACTTTTGAAATCAGTGTTTTTGTTGTGATTTGCGCATTTAGAAACACAAAATCCTGGTCATAAATCACCATCAGCAACTTTTTCGTTTTTATGTTCAATTAGGTAAATTGCAGAGCAAATGTTCACCACTTCTTAACAAAACAATGCATGTTGGCCGCTAAACGGTTGGCGCCGTTTTTAGATTATTCTGGCATTGTTAATGTATTTTTTCCGGAGAGTCATCCGTTTTTTAATCACTCTGATGTGGGTTTTTTTTCGATTGGTCGATCTTTACAGATATTATCCCTTTTGTTGTTTGTCTTTGTTTATTATTTAAATTTATGCAAACAGATAGGCGTTTGCATCTTCGGTGCGCTCATCCATCGAACTCATCCATCGAACAAAAACTTAATTCGACATTTACAGGAGCAGGATCAGCAATCTGCACCTTTTGAAGTCCGATGAATCGTTTCTGATTGGTCGATCTTTTCTCATAGTCATTGAAATGCAATAAAATTTATGAAAGCTATTCATTGATCCTATGTGGCGTAAAAATAGAGTTCTGTGCAAATATGATGTGGCGTGTACTCGTAGAGACTGATAGGCTTAGTCGGCAGTCATAGCAACAGGATCAGCAACGTCAACAACGGCAGGGTGGTCTCTCCGGCGAAGCTCTTCGTATCCGTACGGTTGGCGGCAGCTGCGGCGGCGACGGCTACGCGATGAGCTGCTTCCGCCTTCTCCATTGCCTCCGCTTCCGCCTTCTCTTTTTCTTCCGCTTCCGCCTTCTCCCTCTCTTCCCGTTCTCTCTTTTTCGTTGCAGGATCTGAATTTCATTTTCGTTAAAATCTTTATGAAACCCGTGTTTACCTTTGTAGGGCTCGTCAGCTGGCGGAGCAGCCGGTGTCTTCTTTTGGGAACCAAGGCGTTTCTTCATCTGCTGCACCCATTCTTCTTTTCCGCTGCTCACAAGTTCCACCTTCTTTCCGTAACGCTCTTCCGGAGGACTTGAGCCAATAGCTGAAATCTCCAAAAGTATAAAAAAAACTTCAGTTGTTATCTTACCAATATCACAATTCTTTCCTCCAAAACCTTCCCGGCAGTCACAGAAATAGGTGCTGAAACCACTAGTGGTGCGGCAGGTTCCATTATTAAGGCATGGATTCACTTCACAAGGCTCTGAAAAGGATGTTATTTCAAGCAAAAATAAAATGGTCTCACTTTGGTCACAGGTGGGACCTCCAAAACCGGCTGCGCAAAAGCATTCATAGGAAGTTTTTCCTTTTTCTACTTTAGCTTTGCAGGTGGCTCCATTAAGGCAAGGGGCAGAGGCACATGGGTCGAAGTCTGAAAACGAAATGAGAATTAGGTTGGGAAAATTGCAAGACAAGAATCAAACAATGTATTCTCTACGTTGACATAGTGTTTTTTGCACGTTTTGATGTCATGTTTCAACAAATGGCGCAAAAAGTGCGGTTTTCAATTTTGACGCAAGTAACGAATGATAGACTAACATAAAGAAGACACGATGATAAACAATGTTTTCGTAAGAATAAATAAAATTTGGAATTGTTGAAATAAATGTTTTTTAACCTTCGTTAAATCACATTTGTCGTTTTAACGTTTGTCATTTTTTATAAGTTTGATTTTTAACTAAAAAGTGCTGTTGAGACGAACTAAACAGCTTCCTAGACAAATTTGAGTCTTACTCACGACTATAAATCCACAAAAATTTCAACAAAAAACCTGATGACTGAATGATAATGCTCCCTTCTTTGCAATATCCTTTTTTCAAACAAACCTATTTTTTCAGTGCAGTTGTTCCCTGTGAATCCTGGCTGACATTTGCAGTAGTACGTGTTCTTCTTCCAAACCCATATACAAGATCCATTGTTCTTGCATGGATTGTCGACAGCACAAATGTCGCTAACATTAGGCTCTGAATGTTAAAAGTAGTTTGAAACATGTCAGAATTACTCACTGTAAAGTTCACCCAAAGCTTCGACCATTTTGTGCTTGTCATTGTTGTGCCAGGGTTTTCTACCTAAAGAGTATTTTTGCTATAAAATTGACGGTAACGGTTCACCATCTTTCTTGGCAGGATCGGCACAAGTGATCCGACAGGAGTCTTCTTCTTGGAAGATATTTTGACTCTCTCCTTTGCAGCCATCAAACCAGAAAGCCATGCATTGCTGAAAAGAAACAAATCACTATAAGTATTAATACGTTGAAAAAGATGAAAAAGATGGAGTTGGTGGTCTAGCGGTCTAAGGCGCAGATACTACTCGAAGAATCACAAATTCGATCCCACCCAGGAGCAACCCAGCCTACTATGCTCCGGCGATAGTTCAATGCATAGTAGACATGTCGACGAAAGTAATCCACCTTTCGAAATATTGGAACGCCAGAAGAGAGCTTCGACCTGGCTTAGTCAGTGGTTTTCTACAGGTATTGCAAACCTTGATACGGGGAAACTTTACTATACTTTAGATTTTTAAAAATTCTGACATTCTCGCTAAACCTTGATATCTTTGTCTTTTGCATTGTTCAAATAAAATTTGGGGTTCCTGCCACTCAAGCTTGCAATGTTGGAAGCTGAAAATTTGCACTCTTGCATGTTGTGTCTTGAGAAACATAGCTGCTTGCTGTCAGCTTCTCATCTATTTTGTTTTCATGCACTGGAACGACATTTAGGAGCGGACCCTGAAGACATTTGTCATCGAAGGGTCGATATCCACAAGAAATGTGGTCCAGCGCACTTTGACGAAGATTTAAAACAACGATAAATGGGGGAATCTTTTGCAGACCCATTTCATAAAGCTTTGGAAAATCTATCTTTGCGATATTTCCTAAGTCTATCAAATTGAGAATTGAAATTTGAAGTTTTCATTAAGAAGTTTTTTAACCTTGGATTGCATTGGACCTGCCAGAATATTGAAGCATTCGCCCTCAAAGAAGAAATGCAATTGTGGGCATGCCATTTCGATAATCATCCCCAGGTACAGTGTACTTCAAGATATCTTTAGGTTCGGTAAAGGGGTTTTTCAAGTTATAGTGTGACGTCGAACAGTTTATTTTAACAAAAAGAACCTTTTTCAACTCATTAAGTCATGTTATCCTATCATTAGCACCATGGGGTTCAACGTTTGGCCAGTCTCGCGTGCCCTTGTCGTGTTCAGAAGCTTCCTAGTCAAAAAGTCATCCGTCTGACTGAGACCTTGAAAAATGGGGAATCGAAGCCGTGTGGACGGCGCAGGATTTGTGGATGACCTCGTTTATGCACTTTATTGGCGTTCGAGTTGGGTGCGTGGAATTTCGTTGGTATGAAAAGTGCCAAATAACAAAAAAGATAACAGTATCTAAGCGAATTTCAAAGTGTGTTCGAAGGCGACACGCCACAAAACAATTAATATAATTGTCTTTTGATTATTTTCAATATTACATCAAGGTAAAATTATCCTTGTTTTTTGTTTTGTTTCGAACTTTTGAATGTCTCACCTTGGTGTTTCTGTCGAAGTACCACTGTTGCCTCCATCGACCACCGTTGCACTGCTTTTTATAGTTCTCGTCAAAGTCTTCAAGGCAGGCACCTGAAGAAAAGTGAAACTTCAGTATAACATAACCATACGTGATTTGTACATGGGCTGAGACTCGCATAGCCACTGACAAGTGAGAGCGTCTTCGAACATGTTGCGAGAATCAGAACGGCACCCGTCAAACCTACAAAAAGATATGTGAACTAAATGATAGTGAGTTAACTTTTGAGTTCCACAAAACCTTTCTGTCCAAAGAGGGAAAAAATAAGAAGCCGAAACCCCACGCCTTCTAGGTTCGGCCCATGAACGGATTGGGGAAAATGAAGGAATGTACCGATTTGAATGTTGAAACGATGCGCCACTAACCACCATAAGGGCAACACTCAAATATGAAGAAAGGAGCGAACGGTCATGTTTTAAAAAGAGAAAAAGCAAGATGAAAAAAGCTCAAATTTTCCTGTTCTCGTTTCTAACGCCATCTGAGTCTCAAACTTAAAGCTTCTTGACCGAACCCACCAGTTTTACATAAAAAAAAACCAACTTTTGGAGAAAATGAGGTAAGAGCAAAGGCAAAAGGAGGTACGATCATCAGCCTGTTTTTCCTATTTGTATAGTTGTTGCCAAATACAAAAATTTTACACATAATGATTCTTTGTTGTGTAGTGAGATTTTGTTTGGTTTTCCGTTGTACTTGGGGTACACCACTTGCGTAGCAACCTACTCGGACCTATAGGTGAGCAGTGAAAAAATACGAAAGAAAACCTCTGAATTGCAGCACAACAATGCATAAATAATTACAATTCCACGGTATTGACCAATTGTGCCATGTCTGTTCCTGATTGAACCAAATCAAGAATTTTTGAGCGAAAAGGTCCATTATCATTTCTAAGAGCTTGCTTTCAAAAAACGAACTGTAGATCTATATTGTAAAAACGTACCAAAATTGTCGGCACGTAAGTGATGCGTGATCAAAGTAGAATCGTTGCTGCCACTGACCTGAAGCTTTCAATTTTACGCTTGATCTAAGACACGACGTACCGTGGAGACACTGATTTCTGTAGTTGAGGTCGAACTTGTCCCAGCAAACCTCTGAACGTGGTAATACGTGTCTAGCAAGTAGTAATAATATTAGTACTATCCGGAAGTCGAGTGGAAACACGTAGGCACACGTGGGATCACGGTTGGCCATAGCATGTCCCGTGTTATAAGAGCGATGACATTGATCGCCGGCTGTATCCCCGGGGATCCGCCGGAGGAGGTGCGCGGGGGGATGCCGACGCCGCCACACAACAGCAAGGCACAGCGAAAGTCAATCGCCCGGGGCGGGGCCACAATGCGCCGGAAGCGGACGCCACGCACGTTCCTCACACTTTGCGCGGCCCGACTACGCCGACAAACAACGATCGTGCGTTCTAATGGGGGAACGCCGGACTTTCTGGCGTGAACCAAACATCCTCGTCAAGGAGATGTGGAGGCAATGCAATTTGATAGAGAATAGAGGCCAAATCGAGGATCCACCAGAGTTCGCAGGAATAAGATTAGAGATAAATTTAGGGTTCAACTTGGATTTGATTAGGGGAACGCTGACATAAGCACTTGTGCAAAATTTGCTCCCAGCGTTCATTCAACGAGTTTCCGTAAGATTCAAACAGCAGCGCCACATATTTGGACAATGGGAACAACAAGGGCGTTTCCGCCAAGCCAGTAAATAAGGTTTGATCTGACAAGTTCAATTCTCTTAGCTCTTTCCTGTTTGTACTAAAGCTGTTGACAACTGTGCAAGGGAGAGTTTCAAATCGCCCAAAAGCGAAGACTGGGTATGATACAGTAACCATAACGAAAATTGCAAAGAACATTATATGATCTCAGGATTCGGGATTTGTTTCTCGAAAAATCTAGAGTTAAATCGATTTTTGGCTTATCAATTTCTCGAAAAACTCAATGCGCCCTTTTAATCTACAAAACCAGTGATACCCTAAATCATATGTACCGACGAACAGCTAAGGAGTTGCAAAGTCTGAAAGAATAAAGCTTAAAACATTGGATTTTTAAAAAAAAACCATCGACTCTCGTCTAAACCCCGGAAAATGATTGGTCGGAAACTGAAACTGATTTTCCACTGCTGAGCTTCCTTATTTATGTTTATCAACTTATGGTTGGTTTAGGAACAAAACTCTTTTAAGAAATTTACTTACAGTTTTCGAAATAAGAGTACATCTACAAGGTTGAAAGTTTTGTAAAACGTTAACATGATTTAGGCCAATATTTAATTTTGTTCAATGTTTTAGCCGCAAAAGTAAAATTTCAAGTTGATCAATCATATATTAAGGTTCAGATATACCCGTTTGGTGGAACCGAATGATCAACCAATATAGGTGAAAAATGCGCTAATGGATAGGATCTTCCAGACAACGTACGCTAACCGATCTTTGAAATCTCATAGCACAGATTTTATCTCGAACACATGCTCATGGGTTGAGACAGACATACGGGTAATGTTAGCGGGGGATCAACTGCGTTGGTGAAGGTTCGTAAATTGAATTATGGATTTACTTTCGGTATTGAACAGTACCCACCTGCTCTAGTCAGAACGTTTGTTTCTTCACACATTGTTGTGCAGGTCTCGTACTCGGAGAAGATATTTCTGGACCTTCCACGGCAGCCGTCGTACCAGAACTGCTGACACCTGAATATACCTAGAGTATTCCTTTTTGTTTTATAACTTGCATCTTTGTCTCATGATCCAGGTAATAGTGAGGTCTCCAATTCTCCTTGGAGCATGTTTCTTGGTAATCTCTGTCAAACTTGTCCAAACAGGCATCTGAAAGTGACTGAATGTTCGATCATAGGGTCGGTTGCGTACTCTTGCTCTTAGTGCAGTTGTACCCATTTCCAGCGTATCCAGCCAAACAAGTGCAGATAAATGATCCCTCTCGATTGATGCACTCGGCGTTTTTGTCGCACACGTGGGGCAACCTCAGACACTCATTAACGTCTGAAACAAGCTCTGAGGGTACCCGATCATTGGACACGTTATCTGACTAGCTGATATTTATGACTACCCGATTCCCGAGGGAGCACTGCGCCAAACAACTACACGCCTCATCACGCACAATCACGAAGAACATTTGCCTCCGCTTCGAGGACGTCTTCTTAGACCAGGGTCTGCTTGAAATCATCAAAGACCAACCTAGCTTTACAGATCCAGAAAAAATGGAAACCTATAGAAAAACTCAACCTAATTCAACAAGATGTATTAACATCTTTTGCGAACAAGTGTTTTAACCAAATTCGCCTTCTCTCCCTGCATACCTGTACAATTGAGACCATCTCCCTGAAATCCTTCTTTACATTTGCACATTCCATTTTCACAAGATGCATCAGGAGAGCATTGGTTACAGTCCATCGTGGCTCGACCTGCAAAGATTTAGCAATGAATGACTGTTTACTATTGTAATTACCCAAGCCGACATAAGTGCAGTGTTTTCCGTCTCCTCTGTACGAGGCCATACATTCACATGAGTATGATCCCACGGTGTTAGTGCACCAAGCATTCTTGTCACAGACGGCTGTGTAACCACGACATTCGTCAATATCTGGAAATTATAGTGATACATGGTAATCATAGGTTTCTGCTTCTCTGTCCCCCCAAAACCACTCTGTAGCCATAAAAAAGAAGCAGACACTTCAGGAATATTTCAATGCTGATAATGGAATGATATTAAAACCCACTTTTTTCGTTCCACCTTACAACAGCAGTTCACAATAAAAGATCACAAAAAAGTAATGCGTAAATCAAAACTTGCTTTGAAAAAGGATCAACACAGACTAACACGCAAAATCAAGGTGAATTGAAAAACTTGAATTTGAACCGTTTGTCAGAAGGCGTTTGGGGGGGGGGCTTACAAAGAAGAACAGATTGAAAAACTTACCAATGCATTCATCGTATTGGTTCTTCTCATAACCGACGCGACATTCACAAGTGTAGTTGAATTTTGAGTGAGCCTTACAGAAGGAGGTTCGTAAGTCACATTGATCACATGCTTAAAAACCCAATTTCATAATTTATCGGAATTTTACCAATTTGTGGCGAAAGACGCTCGGCACAAACTTTTCTGCACATGTGTAGACTGTAGAACTTGTTGTCGTTTCCACCACAGCCGTAGTAGAAGAACTGAAGTGTCTTTTTCTCATGCAAATGATGCCAAGCAAACAACCTTTTCACACTCTCCCGAGTCTGAATTAAAATGCCACCACCAGTGTCCTCGTCGTTCGTCACCGCAATGTCCTTGATCCACATCCAGAAGACAGAGATCTTCAAAACTTTTCGTAAACTGTCTTGTACTTTTCCTTACCAGGGACAGCAACTGGATTGAACAGCTTGTATTGACATTGTTTCACACACTCTTGTTTGTTGTTGAAGTTATTTTTGTTGCCCATGCAACCACCGTAATGAAACTCCTTGCATTGCTGATCTTCATTATCCCAGAACCAACGGACCTAAAATGGTTATTAGAAAGTTTCTACCAAAGTAGCTACAGCATAGTATTGACAGGGGCCTGGATCAACTTGCTCTTCACAGCGATCTTCAGGATCTACAATGTTTGCGTCAGTACTCTTTAGAGCATGCTTACTTCGAACGAACAACGGCTCCTCTCTACCAAAACAGAAGCCGAAGAGCAGAAGGGTGATCAACGAGGGTACGGAGGGGTGCATTCCAAGAGTATGAGACCGTTTGACAATGCATGGACCTTTGGCGCCATCCCCACAACGAATGAATAACCGAGAGGAACGAGGAGAGAATCGCAGATGCGCCGCCTTTCCGGCGACTATGAATGTGGAATTACGGTGAGCGACATGTAAAACATGTGTCAGGCAAAAACACAAATAAAAACAACTAAATGGGAAGCGATTCGTTGAGGGACCTCTGTTTTAAATATTTTCTTAAAATCGTCTACATATTGCTTATAAAACTGAATATTAGTTGTATATGTTTGTGGTCAGCAGAACCAGAGTAGAAAACCTTCCCTTTGAAATCAACCTACGAGGAGGGTAGAAAGTGGTGTTAGGAGCTGTTCTGACTCATAGAATCTATGCTACTAGACCACATCGCTCTCGTCTACCCTACATACGACCGCAGTTTTGATGACCGCGACCTTTAAATAGCTAAACACAGAGTAAACGTAAGTATTCGAAAACCATTTTCTGCACAATGAACCCTCCTTCTGATCCAGCTCTGTGATAGGTTTCTTCCCCGCGTAGGACTGCATCTGTGCATCCTCATGCCGAAGTGGAGTACACTAAGGATGAAGCTGCCTACTGTCACACTGCCGTTCAAAAAACTGCAACCAACAGCTTTTGCAACTACATGAACTACATAAAAATGCAATTACAGGCAGTAACAGGAACTCGAGCAAGAAATCAAAATACAGTAAACTGTGGATCTTCGCTGAGTACAGTGCAAAAATTGAATTTCATTGAATAATTGTGGTTATCGTTCGATTGAGTTGAATCAAACAGTTTAATAAACTGAAACAATATGAGGTAAATTTGAAAGTACTTGGGTAATTTTGGAAATCACTGTGTTTACTATAAAATGCGAAACATGACACAAAAACAAACTTAGACTGAGATACAAGACAATTTAGAGAGAACAACAAAGAATGCCAGAAACGAACAATTAACTGGCAGAAATTCAGCGTTGGGATCCCTTTTGTAGGAAATCAGCTGCAAAAGGATGTCGATTGGCAGCGGCCCGTGCCTTTTTGGGTGCGTTAAACGTTCAGGGCTTCTGTAATCAATAAATTTTTGCAAAAACAAAAAATCATTTACACCGTTTTTTAAAAACTTTTCTTATCCACACTTTTTCAAGTCAGCTCTAATTTACCTGAATTTCCCTTAAGATCTTGAGAAATGTGCTGCAACATGATCCTTAATAAAAACCGTTATGAGAGAAGTTTACCTTGGAAAAGGAAACCTGCACGTTTCGACATCTGCTTTTTACTGAGAAAATTGATCCAAGTGTCCAGTTTGTACAAACCTTGCATCTACCCACCAATCTATCAAAGCTGTGTGGTACAATTATCTCAAAATTATCAAGATACCAAGACTTTTGGTGCTTTTCAAAATCAATATGCAAAACTGTTATTATGTGTTACCCCTGTCCTCATCGCAAATCAAATGAACTGTTTTTCGTTGCTTATGTTGAAGGAAAGAGCGATTTCAAGTTAATTTCATCATCACTACCACGCATTATTGTACTTCAGAGGCTCCCAGGAAACCTGAGAATTGTTTTCTTCAATTTTCCCGTGGTTTTGATTAGTTCTTATCTGACGACATAGGCTTGCAATCTTTTTTTTTCAAACGAATTCGTTCATTTTTCCTTGACAAACGGTTTATGAATATTCTATGATTTATAAATTTCCGTAAATGATGTTGGTTGTTTTCTTGAGCGTATATCGGGGAATGTCATCATTTGGGTGAAACATTTATGCATCTGTGACATGGCAAGGAATAGAACCTCGTGACCATAGACGCTATGTGAAGTTTCTTCTATTCAAATAATCATTTTTCAATTATTTTAGTCAAATTCAATAGGAAATTTGATTTTGTTGTTTTCAACGATAAAGTGATAGTGTTTTTCAGAAACCAAAGTAAAACTGGACGCCAAGTTCGATTCAGTTTGTAGCAAAATATGTCGCGGTTCAAGTGACACATCCTGTATCATCAAAGTGAAAAAAGACTTTTTTAAAAATTGTTATAAAAAAAATCTGCGTTTCACGACTGTTGTTTCTACTTATAGCTTCAAAAATTACACACCCCGTAGTTTGGTTGTTGATGCGTTGCATTGTTATGACAGCCCAAATTTATACGTATTATAAAAACAAAGTGTTTTGAAACAATTAACTCTTTTTAAGTGAAAATATGGCTTTATAAACGTAAAAATATTTTTCATTTTGTTTAACAAACAGAATACTTCATATATTACATGAATGTCTTACAATTTACAGTTAAATTACGAAAAAAGCTTTGTACTCACTGTTCGCGTGCGTTTATTGTCTTGTTTTTGCTGTTTTTAGCTATGCAGACGCAAATCTCAAAAATTGTAGGTCGTTTGTACCCGGATGTAAACAAAAGCAAATCCCTGCTCCAAAACAAAAATCTTTTAAGAAAATCGACACCTTAAGAAAAGTAAACTAAATGGTAACTTTTATTTTTGTTTGTGAGGTAGTGACCACCTAAAAAATATTCAAGTCTTTAAAACTGCTAAAGTGCGCAAGAAAATATTTTGCTTTCATACTGCTTCTTTCAGAACTATACTTTGGGAAAATGGTTGTTTCTGTTTGCGTTAAGCATTTTCTTAATTTAGTTGGCCATATGTTTCGACTGAATAAAGAAAATATAATAACTTTTCTTAACTTGGAGACCGCGTTTTTAACTTTTGTATATTTCCTCATACAAAATTTTAACGACAGCTAAGTATTTTGAACAGCTATGTTTACATTTCAAAAGTTATGAAATATAAACTTCATTAGAAAAGATTTATTCGGCGTTGTCTCTAGTTCAAAAGTTGGCTTTATGTATTTTGGTTAGATATTCCAAACACTTGTAACTTTCAAATTCAACGAACTTCTTTAAACACATTATTGTTTTTCACCAAAATCTACGAGCAAAGCCTGCCTAATAGTACGTCTGATCGTTTGTTTGGTTCAGTCGTTTGATCTTTATCCCTCTGCGTGCGTGTTCCCTTCCTTTTCCTGGCTGTGCATGACCGGAAAGCCATGTTTTGCTTCCCCTGCAGTAATCACAGGCAGGTGTCCCATTCGGCTGGCTCCAGGCCGCCGGTGAAACCGTTTATTATGGTTTATGCGGCTCAGGTCGCTAATTTCCACCATGGATCGTGTAAGCCCCGGGTGTGCCAGCTGAGGTCGTTTTGTCGCGCAGGTAGCTACTGCTGCTGCGGGTGGTCCTACGGGGTCAGACCGCCGACGGGCGTCGCCCTGGGCAACGCCGCCCACTCACGTCCCGCCGTTGCAGCAGCTGATGATGCTCTCTTAGAACCAAGGGTCCGTATGGCCTTCTCCACACACTATTTTCGCCCATTTTCCACCCCGGCCGCCGGCCATTGATCGGGCTACGTTTAGTTGATTAACCTGGGGTGGTGGAACCCTTTCTGTCTAGCTTTTTCAGAACTCATTTCCCGCTTCTCACATGGCTTCATTGCTAAATGCGCAGCTGTTCAAGAACCACCCTTAAATTTCTCTCTTCAAACTATAGTAGCTTTCAATGAAAGACCAAAAACGGAAACCTTATCATTCAAGTTGCTAGATACGCCGCAATTAGCTTAACTTGATAAAACTGAAATCGAACTATATGTCGAAACAAGGTACTTTTATCAGTTCTCGTAGGGGACTTCCGTTTTGCGTGATTCCTCCATCGCGTGAGACCAGCTGGAAAGCGCGCACGCAAGGAGTGCAGGTAATTTTAAAAATATGCCATTTACAATTACAAGCATTCGAAGAGTTTCAGTAAAATTATTCGCACTTGCGCACCCGAGTTCCTAAATAAGACCTTAGTCACATACCCTTTGCAAGCTAGAGAAATTTCCGGAATTTTGCTTTTTTGGTCTCTTGGCATTCCCAGTACCGATGGAAGATTCTCAGAAAGGGACATAGTACAACTACGTATAGACGCACTTTCACGTACGGTCAATTTCCAGCAGGAAGTCACAAATTACGGCCGTTGATTACAATCGCTTCCCGTAGTTGATAGGCAGAAGCTTGCCATTCAGTAAAAGTGAGGCTGCCTCTACACATCCAGCTGCTTCATGTTTGATAAGTTTAAAGTTTTTAGGTTATTTCTCATAAATTTAAAACATTTCCAGCATTACACAGCACGTTTCAAACATACCCATCAGGAGAAACATAGTTTTTAATGAAGTCTTTGTTTCTACTGAATTTGTTTTGGCGCAATGTTTTTAGGCTCTTTCTCGTGAAATAAACCTTACACAGCACGTTTCAAACATCCCCGTGTAAATTAAGTAAATCAGAAGACTGATATAGAATCCGTGATTCAAACAATCATCGATACTGGATCACAATGTCTAATCTAGCCCAGGGTGTGACGAAAATTGCTGCACCTGTCATGTAACACACCTGCCCTACTAAAATCCGTAACGAGGCAAAATAATTAGGCTTTGCGCCAAATCCTGCCATTGTAGCCCTACGCAGACAGCCGTCTGTCAGGTAGGATCTCATGCGTATACCAAGCATGGCTTTGAGCCAAGTTTCAGCTGCTGCGCGAGGCTCTCTTCTTCATGCAAAGATTTCGTGCAAAGTTTTTTTTTTGACACAAACATTCTGTCAACGTGAACGTACACGGAAGAAGTAGCTCTGACTATGAACACTGTCGGTGAACCGATTTCTTTCGGTATATATCAGCATACGAAATATTTTTATTAGGCGAACTAATTTAACAGAATCAATCAATTTGTAAAAATTTTTGTGTGCAAGTTTTAAAAACTTGCTTTATATGTGACGATGTTGCTTAACTCCCATTTTTATTCGTAAGGTTAAAAAAAATTCTCTCTTATACACTCTGCTAATGGTCTCTGTGTGTTTGTGTGTGTGGCGTCCCACGGTGAAACTGTGTTGAGTCCAGCAGACAGTCAAATTTATCCAGCAGACAGTCAAATTTATCCGTAAAATCGTGTTCAGTTACGGAATTTCGAAGAACTTTCGTGCTGTTTTAGGGCAGTAAATTTTAAATAATTTTCCAAAAGTAAGGCTTCTATAGCTCATAGAGTTCCTTAGTCACCATGCGTAGAAATTAAGTAAACAGCCGAGATCTTTCCGATTAGATGAACGATTTCATCGCGGATACGACTACGTCAATCACACTAATACTGTGACTAAATGGGGGATTTTCAGGATATATTCCGACTGCGATTCAAGGATTTCTCGCCCTCTGGGGTATCAAAAACCACTGTCCTTGCCTCGACAGATTCTCTGAATTCTCATGTTCTCTTTGTGCAACTGTCCAATCTACCCCCTTTCATTCCCCGCCTCCTACGTTTTCCATTCACCTTTTCGTAGTTGTTAACGTTTTCTTGTAAGAAACGCAAAAGAACGTTGTAAATTGGTACTATTCATCGTCTCTAAATGAGCTTGGTTTCTAAGGTCAGCCGTGCTCTAATGAGCGTCTGCTCCTGGTTACACAAGCCCACAATTTTCATGATTGCGGGCTTATTCCGGGTTGATGACGGCGCCAAGGTAACTACGCCCCTTCGTAATCCTTCGATTAGGCAGTTGTTTTCATTCTACAAACATCATAGTCACTATGAAACTAAAATTGTCCTGTTAAAGTCCTGTTACACTTGATAAATGGGTGTGATTATAATGATGAAAGGGGTAGTTTGAAACAGGACATCGATCGTTAGGGATAATTGAGAAGATTGTTTTCAAAGCCGTGATGATTTCAATGATAGATTTCTGTCTCCTCCCACAGGTGGCCATTACCGCAGCCCAGTATTAAAGTAAGTTGAATAAAAAACAATCTTTGAACACTCAAGTTTTTTGTTTTATTTTTTTCTTTTTGTTCGTTAAAGGTTTGCGACCAATGTTATCTGAATCTCCTCAGAAGAAGAAGCCCATGTTTCTTCCAAAGTTTTTGGTTTTTTTCTCGTTTTCTACTTTGCCTTTTCATATTTCTCCTTTTATTTATACAATTCTCAAAACTGCCTTTTTAAAAAAAAGTGTCATTTTGAAAATAAAATTATGAGATACATATCTTTTTTATGTTGTTTTACAAAGCCGAACAGATCGCGTTTTCCCTTCTGAGCTTAGCGCTTTTGACCGAAAGCGCTTCGCGGTTCTTATGCCAGCTAAGTCGTAGGCTGCCTTCTGCCGCTGCTGCCGCTTAGCGGTTTCACTTCAGTGTGATTGGATACGCTGTGCTTTCATTGCTTCGCAATATTTTTTTCTTTATTTCTTTTTTTAAAATTTCTTTGGATTTTTGTATTATTGCCGCTATCATATTTCTTGATATTTCTTACATTTCATTCTCCTCTTTATTTTTTGAAATTAATAATTTTACTCCTCATTCACAAACCCGCCCTATCTATGATAAATAATGTATTTGTTAAAAAAAAGTTTGTTTTCTGCTCAAAATTAAATTTATTTCTTTTTGAGAAAGAGCCATAGTTATAGATAGATAGAGAGATAGCGATAGAGAGAGACAGAGAGAGACCGTAAAACGAGATGATAACGTTAGGGTTTGATTATCTAATCTGAGAGAGCTTTTCTCCTTGTAATTAAAAAACACTCGAGTAATTTAAATTAATGTAAATCAAATCAACGTTCGTTTCCGTTTCGCAAAAAGTGCGAAAATTTTGAGTATATAAGCTCGCAGTAATTAGCGCTAATTAGCATAAAACTTTTGAAATTTAACACGATTAATTTTTTATCATCAAAACAATCCTTTATACATTGACTTTTGCAGTCATTGAACGTTACTCTGTTGTATCGTTGATCTCTTTGGTTTTCCCATGCACTTTCCCACCCGGTGCTTATTACATTGTGACGGCTAAGTTTCACGAAAGCGAGTTTCGTAAAAAGTAGTTAGGCGCGGGCAATTGAGTTAAATTATCGAATGCACAGTTCCACAACAGCAGCCCCTGGAGGATGCTCGTTCGCCCTGTTGTTCTCGAGGACCTCCATGTGCGTTCCGGCTGTCATTGAGGTGATTTCGCAGTGGCGGGCACCTCAAAAAGGCAGACGGGCACTCCGGTTCGACGGAATAACGGAATTAGCCCGTCCCATTATGGGCGTCCTTCTAACGAGCCGCCCCGAAGACACTGGGAGGTACTGTTTTACGCCATATTTGCTCCTGGTTCATACCAAAAAGATAGTTTTAACCCAGATTTCCAAGCCACCAGCTTGTTTTTGCAATAATTGTATTTGAATATGCTTTCGTTTATGAAATGTAGCAAAAAAGGACTTTCAAAAAAGGGCTCGGAAGAATCTGATCAGAAAGGGAACTTAATGTTTGATCTGAAACAATCACGCCAGAGTAATAACACGACATTTAGACCTCCGATTTGCGTAATAAATTTTAAATTTCCACTCTTTGCACTCTGGCACCTTTGCTCTCTGAAGAACAAAAATCAGGCACGCACATTTCGTAAATTATACTTTTCGCCATATTTAAATCATTTACATTTAAAAAAAAAATCCCCATTTCCGTTTACCCTCAACTCGAAAACGTCAAATTGCCAGCCGTTCGCCAGAAAATTCAATCCTAACAAGTTCATATTATTCGAACATCTTGGAAATGAAATAAAACGAAAAAAAATGTTTTTTTTTTTTCAAAAGTTGATAACTTTGAATCCATGAGGAATGACTACGATGCAATTTTCTCACTTTAACCGTAACGTGTTTTTGAACGTTTACTGAAAGAAATCGGTAGCAATCAAATCTTGCATCCATGGCTTTTATCGTGAAGTTTATAGTAATTTGGAAAAGCTCTATCCTAAGCTAAATCGCCCACAAAAGGTAGAAAACAGGATTTTTCCCTTCACAAGTAAATATATGTTTAGTACGATTTCTACAACTGGTTGCAGATTTCGTTTCCTTAAATTTTGTTCAATACTGCTGCTCTATCAGAAAGCGAAAATACTCAAAATTTTATGTTTTTTTCTCTTTTTGTTTATTGCTTTATTATATTCTTTTTTTTTATTCACTCAAGAATTTTTTTTTAAAATGAACATTCTATATTTGCTTTATGTGTCCAAGCACTGTTTCTATTTTGTGTTGCATTAGCACAAATTTTATGATTGACTTGGATCTCAGATCGCCGTGTTCACTTAGTCATTCCTCGTTCGTTTTTTCCCCGGGTTTCAGTGAGAGTACACCTGGCCGGAAGGAATATCTGACTAGGCTTTCGACAGGACTCATCTTTATGATTCTGCTGAACCCCGTTTCCATGGTTCACCACGTCACGTCTGGGATGGCGCACTCGGGTCTTTCTAGAAAACAACAACCGCTGCCAACGTATTTTGGCCGTCAACTGGCCGAAGCTTGGAATTTAAGTGGTTACTGTGTCCACACCTGGTGTTGCATAATTCAAGCTGTTTTCACTGTTTCTGCCCAAACACGCATTCATTCATAGCTAACTACAGCCGAGCTCGGCTCTTTCCCCCACGCACTTTCCTCTTTGCGATGCCAGATGTCGCGTGTCGGGCCGCCCGAACCCCTGAATTATTCGTCTCACCTGATCCTACCGCTCCTTTTAGCCAACACCTAAGTCGTTCTTTGTCACTTTTACACCATTCGGTTTATAAGGTGGATTACCTAAAAACACATTTGTTGTTTCTGTAATTCCTCCCTACCATACTTAATTTTCACCGTTATGAAACGTCATTGAGCAGTTTAGACACAATGTCCAACTATATGAAATTGGCTAGTAAAAAACTTTCTATGGCTGCAAACCTACCATATCTTATTTCCACTTGTAGGAAAAGTTTAGGCACAACGTCCAACTGAACGCTTGTAAAAACACATTTGGCTGCAAACTCGCACGATTTTTAGAACTTTTTAGCACAAATTCATTAATCAAGAACATATGTCAATATCATAATCAACTGCTTTGAAAGTAGTAATCTTCTTGATAACCACTTATAAATAGATGTTAGGTTAAAAAACAAAAGTTACTTGCTTCTAATCTGAATTAACAAATCTGCGTTGGCTCTGTGTCTATTCCTTTTTTCAATTTTTCTATCCCAAAAGGCAAAATCAAAAAGCTGAAAACTGTTGAACGTTTCTTGTATGCAAAATTTTAATTAAAAAACGCGATAAAACTTTGCTTTTAAAAAATCCGATGACGTTTATCTCTGTACGGCTGATTTTAGCATAGCATACTCTCTAATCGGCTAATCTACAAGATTTTCTTAATTAGATGCAATTTAAACTTCACCCTAATCCATTCAGTTGCATTGAATTTTCCGGGTTGCGCCAACAAAATTTTAAAAATTTGAGTGGAAAAAATAAAAATTCTTTGTTTGAAAAAACGTTGTATAGAACACTGTTTGTCTCCTTTCGCCCCCCGCACTTGTCTCTGCAGGTGGTGAATAATGCGAACGGCGGAATACCCTCCTCGTGCTGGATGTCAGATGTTCTTGGGGGCGTCGATCGATAAAGGCGACATTTCAATCGGGGAGCCCCGATTACTATCCCTCAGGCTGTGTTGATTATCGTCGACGACGGATTTCAGCGGCTCATCCTGGCGCACCTTCCCCCGTACGCCTCGCCCGACGACACCTCTCGGCTTCCGGAATCACGCGCTCCGTTTCCATAACGCGTTCTAGGAAATGATCAAGGATTACTTTTACGAATGTATATGTTCTCCACAAACGTCAAAAGTAATGAAAAACTATTCAAATTCTGTGAAATTTGTAGCAATTACCACCAAGTCTGTATTCCTATCTTGCGTAACTGATGACTTTCTCTCTTTGTCTCTTCTAATTAAACGTAAAATCAATGCAAAGTACAAACTACAAACGCATTGTATTTGTTTTTCCTGGCTACCCAGATGTACTTGCATTTTAGCCAAAGCAGTGTTGCCCACACATCGTCAAATTACGTTCCCAGGTGTTTTTCACATTCTGGTAAACATCTTTAGTTCTTAGCACTAAGTGTCCGGTTTATCCCGTATGTTAAGTAAAACGAACTACCGAGAGTTCTTTCCCAGGACTGCTAATGGAACTCATTTTCTATTTGTACTGCTCTTCACTCAAATATAACAAGTCTCAAAATTTTGTAACTTGAAAAGCAGAAACAGGGTTTCCGATTAACTCAGCCTCGATTTTAAGAGTTTCATAAAAAAGAGTAATCCGTTTGCCATACTGAAAGCCAATCAACGCTCTTCAAATAGTTCACCATTTCCGATATAAAAAGAGCAGTTAGCTCTATTCAATGAAATATAATTTCAAAACCTTTCTATTTATGTTTTTGTACTAAAACAACTACAGATGGTGCTCACGAAGTTTTTAAAATTTGCTTTGCCCTATTTCCATTTTTTCAACAGTGTAATTGGTGCATACAAAACTTTTTTTCAACAGCAATTCGGGTTAGAGCGACTTTTCTTATTTTCAACATAGTTCCAAAGTGTGTTGAGACAGCAAAAACAACAAAACAGGGTAAACTACCCTAACTGTTAAAAAATTGAGCAATTATTTATAATTGTGACAAACAGCAATATAAAAGGGATAAAAGCAATTTTAGAACTGTTTTTGAAAAAAAAGCTTTCATGAAAACGAACATTAACAGAAAATGACGTAAGCGTTTAGGGTAGATTCCGAATGCATCATGATCAGTCAAAAAAAAATAATAAAAGTGTTTACGCAATTTTTTTACCCGTACTTGAAACTGGCAGAAATATTCACAAATCCTCAGAAATCTTTAGAAGTGATATCCGCTGTGAAAATACAACTATTTGACTCGAAATGTCGATGTTTGTGAAATGTGAACATAACCAAAATCAAGCACAAATAGCATAACAATACAACCTTTCAATCGATATTAAAACATTTTTGCTATGTTGTGCGCTTTTGATCCGAAGAAGGATTTTGTTGCGTCGGATTTCTTGGCTTCGCGTGAATGTCGTTGTCTTGTGGTCACACGCATTAACCGGCGCGGATTTATGACTCTCCACCCGGGCGTTCGATACTCAATTCAATACAAGGCTAATGCCGTCGTCGTCTTTGTCGTCTAACAGGCGGTGGCCCCGACCGAGCCATCGTCACTCAGACATGCATAAGGGCTACGGGACGGTGCACGCGTAGCGCAGTGGCAGGGGCAGCAGCTGTTGCACGCTCAAATAGACGGGGGAAAACAGCACTCTCTGCGCTGCTCCAAACGCCGACGACGTCTAATTTCTGACCGGCCTTAGGCACCCCTAGCTCCGGCAAATTGCACCATGCATTGTGCGTTTGGCGGCGCACACGGCGCATTTAGCCTCCGGTGGTTGTTTTGGGTTCCTATTGCCCTGGCCGCGCTTCATTTCACTCGTTTCCCTCAACAGCGGGTCGTCGGCCGGAAAGGATCGTGTGCGATCATTTCCTGCTGCCGGGGCGCGAACTTCTCACTTTTTGGCCGGAAATGACCTGCCGGGGCCTAGTTAATTGTGGGGGAAGTAGTCTGGAAGAGAGATGAGAAGAGAGGCGCGCGCCCAGAAGCAGCGCCCTCCTAACCCGGACTCTCTTTTTTGCCTCTCCCCTCGGAGACAATCAACGCAACAAGACATTCATTCAGTCACGTCTTCTCCCAAACAAATTAATCAATTCGATTTCGGACTGCCGGAGCTGATTCCTCACCTTTGAAGCCTGGGAACCCTCGATGATGTCAAAATATTGTAGTGATCATTTCCAAATTGTTTTCCCACTGGCA
Organism: Oscheius myriophilus; assembly: GCA_964057215.1. Classification (NCBI taxonomy): domain Eukaryota; kingdom Metazoa; phylum Nematoda; class Chromadorea; order Rhabditida; family Rhabditidae; genus Oscheius; species Oscheius myriophilus. The sequence goes on from OZ059907.1 coordinate 18,692,145, forward strand.
CCAAAGTTGTTCCTCTAAAAATTGGAAAACAAATTATAAAACGAAAAACGAAAATATTGAAAAAATAATTTATAAAATTTATTCTTTCTATTAAAAAGCGTAAAAAACCTATTTCTGTCAAAGTCAAACAAAAATTTCACATCGATTTCTGTGTAGGACATAAATATGTTGGAAAACATGAGCTTTTAACAAAAGCAAAGGACTTTTCGTTGAAATTTTGATTTTTCTAAACATTTTTTTGCAGATATTTCTAATAAATGTTTTGGTTATATTTTTCGTTTCCTAATTTCCCTAACCGATTATTTTCTGTAAAGGAAATTCAATTTCTAATATTTGCTGTAGTTGTTTTTGGGTTATAATGTGTACTTAGCTTTTTTTTTCTCGCTTTTTTCTAACACGCTACTGGCAATTTCCTCCGTTTTGTCTAAGAATCGCAATCGATTGCATCACATTATTGTTTTCATTGCACTTTTTCTAATCATGTGGAACACTGAATCGAACTATTGCCCACGTTTCTATCCAATTTTCGTTTTAAGACCACCCCGGCCAAACCTTTAAATATTTCACATTTCTATTGTCTGCCAGCCGACAAACCACTTTGTCTTATGAAAACATCGTTTTCCCCCAAGTTTTCAATAAACTCTGCTGTTCCTCTCTTTTTGTTTTGTGGTTTGCTTGTTTGTAAAACGTCACGTCTAATGACGCTTCCTTGTTTACGGTATCTCAATTTTCTGTAAAAGCAGGAAATTGGTGTCTGAAAGACATCAGACATCTCTGTCAATTTCAGTCAAAGTTGTAACTGTCTCTCGCTCGTTGGCGTTCCGTCTCATTTTCTCCTGTAAACTCGCCATAAAACGCTAATTTCCTTCTGTTTTCCAGAGACTGCTCATGAAGCGGAGCATGTGAGGGCATGCCAGTGGCCAAGAGGGGACTCGTTGCCCCACAGAACACATTCCTTGAGAATGTCATCCGCCGATGCAACAATGCAGGTCAGTTAATTGATCTTTTAACATTGATATACTTTTGAAGCCAGCTGTAAAAAAGAGTATTTCCAATTTACAACGCTTGTTTCCAAGTTCCACCAGAGGCAGAAGTACACTTTTCACAAGTGAAACATTTTATAACGTGTTTTAAAGCTTTCATAAACTTTTTGCTTTAGTTTATAAACTGAAAAACTTTAAGGATTTCTATCCGTTGTGTGTTAATGGAAGCTGGTGCGCAATTTCAATTCTCATCAATTTTCAAATTGAAAATTGCCTTCCAAAAATCATTTTTTCTAACACTAAACGGATTCTCCACTAAGTAACTATACGCCGTTAAAAATGTTAATTGTTTAATTTCTATGTTTCCCGCTGTTTTTGAGATCAACATGTGTGCTTCTATTTGAAATTTTGGAAAAGAACTATTTTTGAAACGAACTCGGCAAATTTTGTCCGAACTTCGCTCTTTGAACACACCGATAAAAAGTTCAAAAATCTGTTTTTGTTTTCAATGGTTTTTGTATTTTTAAATTTTAAATCTCCGTTTAAAGACATTTTTGTGACACAATCTAAAATTTGATAAAGTTATGGTATTTGAAGCGGATTTAATTGCATACTGTATGAACTTTTTGTCGATTCAATTTAATTGAAATTTCCAAATTTGTTCTATCCTCAGTTTTTTCTTCTTAATTGAGCTTTTCGAATCCAGAGAACTTCAATGTTGCGTCTTCTAATGGTTTCAACTTACTCAATTTCTCGTGTGTACTTTGTGTGGTTCTCTTGAGCTCCGCAACCCACTTCCTAAACGGAACACGTGCGAGTCCGGGGGCCATTTCCGTTGTGTCCGTGGCACTCTCGGCTCTCACGGCTTTTTTCGCGGGTCCAACCGAAAGCCTGGCGCCCATTCAACGGAGCTGTTTGCCAACGTTTCCCACCACATAAACAGAGGAAAAACTAATCAATCGGAGCGCAATTTGTACGCCACACAAGACAGAGCACATAAATCACCTACCAATCGAGGTTTATGAACTTGAAGTAGAGTTATAAGCATAAATAAGAAAGGCGGTTAAGAGGTCCAGGGGGAATTACTTGATTATTGCGGTCAATCAGGTTTTGGCCTCGGTTTCTGGTCATTTAAGCCGGGCAACTGATGAGGGAAGTGTTCAGACACGTCGTTCATCTTGGCCAACGCGCAAATCGTCGACTACCCCATCGTGTACTGCAACGACGGCTTCTCAAAACTGGTCGGACACACCCGGGCGGAGATTATGCAGAAACCATGCTCGTAAGTTAAACCTTTCTTTTCAGGAAACGGGTATCCGTTCTGAATAGCAAAATCGGCAGAGCATATCCTATCGAAAAAAAAGGTTCATGTGATATAGCATGAAAGCACATGGATGCGTAAAATATTGTCTTTGTTGCTTCACAAAAGCAAAACGTGCTGCTATAGCTGTGAGCCCACTATGTTGACTTGCTAATTACCGTTTGAAGCTACATACCATTGAAAACAATTTTGAAAAAAAAAAGACATTTTTTTTGGCAACATTCCTATGCTTTCTCGGTCTTATTATGTACAAACCAACTAACGATAAGATGTTGGTTCTGGTCGCAATGTTTTAATGTTGCTAGCATAAACAATCACCAACTGTTACTGTAAAATGCTATGTTAAAGTGATATTCTAGTTGTTGGACAAAAAACATCAAAAACATCACCAAAATCGTTGCACATTTGCTTGCATTTATGTAGTTCTATGGCGGTTGCTTTTGAAGTTTAACCCAACACTAAACAATCTAGAATGCCAGCTAAAAAAACAGGAAGTAACATCTGTTATTTAAACGTCTTTCTGTTTTGATGATCGTTTTTGAGTAGGTGTTAATAGGTTACTAATACTGATTATCCAAATTTGTCTAAGATTTGAATATCTCCAAATCTTTTTAAGCGGATTATGGGAATGACTAAAACGGGAGCTCAGCTAAGGTTTTTAGTATGTATTCATTTTTGCAAAAACTCAGCAGAAAAGAAAGAAACAAGATCTTTCTTATTTTTAGTAAAAACTAAAAATCTTTGTTTTAGTATGTTTCGTGTAGTCATCCGTCACTTCTTTTTGTCAAAAACAAAATGATCATAATAGATCACACAACTATTTTCACAGTGTTTGATTGTTTGATTTCATATCCGGGGGTCTAATTCTCTTACTTCGTTTTTACATAAACAGGGTACGGTAACATGCAAGGTGGCATGTAACCAGGGTCGTAATTGTAGTATACGTTTACATTGGCACGACAGGGCAATTTCAGATTCATATGACTACCGTATAACTAAATTACAGACTTGCCTTCATGCACGGGGACCATGGAGAACCAGGAAGTCTGGCACGGATTCAGAGTGCCTTGGACAATGCGCGAACCGACCAGGCCGAGATCGGGTTGTGCAAAAAGAACAGTAAGGGAGAAAGATTGGCTTGAATTCGGTTGCTTTAGAAACGCCGATTTGGTTGCTTGTTCACCTGGCACCAATCAAGAACGACAAGAACATGGTGGTCTTGTATCTGTGTCAGTTCAAGGACATTACGCCTTTGAAACAACCGTTGGATGATGAAAACAACAAAGGTAAGGGCTTGTTTTCCCAAAAACCTTAAAATGAAGAGAACCCCAAAAATAAATATGAACAAATCCATCACGCAACGTAGACGAGTGACTTTCCGTAGTAAAACTAGGAGAGCTTTTTGCTTTAAAAAAAAAAACCCTGGCCATTTTTGCAATCCCCTGCCAAGTGAAAATAAAAATTTAAGTATATTTCTGCATTTAGCACATGTGATGTAATTTGGCAACGCTAAAAATTTCAGCAAATTCAGGTGTTGATATAAATTCCAAACGGCGTTTTTTTCACCAAGCTTGGCGCCACTACAGTAACCTAAGATGTTTTCAAAGGCGCCATGTTGGTAAATGTGGGGTTTTGCAGCCCCAAATTAAAAAGGATTTCGATTTGCAAGAATTTTTCTGTACAGATTTTGAAAAGCCGAAGGAGAGAAAAAGAAATGGGGCAGTGTTCCAATTCTTTTGTCGACTTTTGGAAAATGACTTCGGGGGCAGGTAAACAAAGAAATTGTTTTAACGTTCAATGCGTGGACCGTTTTGCAGCAAACGTCGATGAATAAAATAAAGCACTAAAACACAAATTGGTTGACGTTCATTTACCTGCGATTTTTCTGAATCATTGAAATCTAACCGTATCTTGTTTTTAGGTCTGTCTAGGATTCTACAAATTGCGCGGATCGCCAAGTCGAAGCAGCAGTTCAACCAGATCGAAACCAAGGATCTTCACAAGTCCATGACTCCTTCATCTTCCAACTTCAATCAGGTTATCAAGGTCTCTTCACGCTCCTGTTCTTTCAAAACATCCGCTCCCATCTCCAGGAGCCTCGGCCCGTCGAGGAGGCGTTGGGTCTGAAGACCCATTTTTGCTCTCAACGTTAACGATATTTTCTTCATTTTCGCTTTTCTGAGGGGCGTTACTACCTTTTTCGATTGCCTGCCCTAACGATTCGGTCGTCCAAAGCCGAAATTATGGGCTACAAAATTTTGGCCAGTGGGCGTGGTCACGGAAAACTGATACCAGTCAGCAATCTCGCGCACCGTTACCCATGGTCAGACGGAAAAAGAAGGTTTTGTTTTTCTAGCACTAGTGTAAACCCTAATTTAAAATAGACTTAGCTTTCGTTAGTAATAACAATTCGATTTTTCTACAGACTGCGTTGGGAGACCGCATCGTAAGAATCAAAAACTAACATTTTCAATTCGTCTGATGACGCTTACTATTCTTTCGTAAAGTAACGCAAAGTCCAACATCAGAATTTGAAGTTTTTTCAAATTTTGTTTTTTTTTTGTAATCCTCTTTGAAACACTTTCAATGTGTAGCTAGCAAATTCGTTTGACAAAAAACTTAAAAGTTGATTCAAAATTACCTACTCGATTTGAATAATTTTAGGATAAAATAACTAGTCACGCTTTCGTACTTTGAAGAACTCACATTTCGGGTAGAGATTGAAATTGTTTCTTGAACTTTTAAATGACTTTTACCTTTTTAAGTAAGTTATATCTTTTCAAGTATATTATTAATTTTCACTGGAAGTTTTTAATTTCATAAAATATGAAACCGTTTTGTTCTGAATGAATTCTGAGGTTAGAGGTTATGCAAAATCACCACACAAATAAAAATGAAAAATTAAAATGCCTAATTGACCATTATTGTTAGCAACATTACAAAAATGTCTTTTAGGTAGTAAATAAAACAAAACATGGAAATTTTTATACTTTTTGTTAGTTGTATCTTACATTTTTCAACTATTAAAAACGTGAAATCTTTTCTTTCGCATGCCAAAATGTTTCAACGTCGTTAGTTTTTTCTAAGAAAATTTGTTTAGTCGTTCGCGAATCATCAGAAAACTAGAAGCAGCGCAGCTGACGACAACTTGTCTACTGGGAAAGAGCATCCATTTTTGGTGAGCATCGGCTCAAAAGCTTGTGAGAAAGAGACCAAATACATTGAAGAACCTTTTTAGACCGTTGCTTTTGAAAAATCCATTGATTTTAAAGTTTCTCTTTTTGGGGTATTGCAAAGATAACTTTTTTTTGAGACAGTTAAAGCTCATCAGGCGAATTGGCGCACGCTTAAGATTGATCTAGACCCGCTGTGCCCCTCGGCATGGTTGCCTGGGATGTTTGGAAGGGAGAGCAGCGTAGAATAGAGGAGCGATTAGATGCACCTATCTGCATTCAGTGTAGTCCATCACAGCCTGATGCACTTGCAACTGTTCACAGACATAGACGTGAGATTGTCGTCAGGTGATGAATCTGGGCGGCGACATGCTTCCTCAGTACCGTCAGGAGACTCCGAAGACCTCTCCACACATCATCCTTCACTATTCAACCTTCAAGACCATTTGGGACTGGTCAATTCTCGCTCTTACCATGTACACAGCCTTCATCGTCCCATACAATATCGCTTTCAAAAACAGGTTAGACGTTTTCCTTGACTTAGTTTTGTTTCTCTAAAAGGCCCGGGATGCACCTCATCAAACAGTTGGAAGATTCAAAACTTGAACCTTGAAAAAAGTTACAAAATTTCAAACTTTCGCTCGTCTTCCAGCCGTTTGGCTCCTTCCGTGCACCTTTCCGGCAGTGTGTGCAACCGATAGCGTTCCTCTTGACGTTTCCCGTGTCTAACGGACTCTTTTAGCCTTAAGCCATTCTTTATGCAGCCGTTCAGGTGAATTTCAGTGTCGTCCCAACTGCCTTATTTGGTATTGTTCGCGAATGGCGCTTACGGGCCGCGATTCACATGACATGCACCAATCTCACCATTCTGTTGCACTTTTCCTTTTCGCTTTACTTTTTTAATGTGGTTTGTATGGAGTACATCGTTCGGAATGTCAGAAAAGTGTCTACACTTTAACGATTTTTCATGAAATTCCATAGATTCAATGTGTCTGGAACCGAACTTGTATCTAAATGAGCGAAATTCACAAAATTTCTTCAAAATTGGCAACGCTCGCCCTAACAACGGTTTTGTAGGGAGAAAAAGGTGTTTAAGTAATAAAATTCAGACCGTATAGCTGTCGCCAAACGGAAACCATATGCTAATGGCGAAACATGCAAAGCATGCTCTGTTGATGACTGATTAGTCTACGAATATCCATATCAACAGGGCATGGCTGCAACATTATTATTTTATTGGCATGATTACCATTTTGTGGCAGCTATAGTTACTTTAAAACGATTATCTTTATCAGAGTTTTGACAAAATATACATTCCGGGCGTTGTATTCCAATTTCTTCGATTTCCATCGGCTTGCGTGTCTGTTGCTTTCGTCGATCGAGCGCTGATTGGTTCGACTCTTTCATTGCACCTTTCTGTTGCTTCTCTCCGTGGCACTGGCCTAATCCCCGTTTCAGGGACATTCCGGGTGCGGGTATGGACTCCCTTGCCCTTATGGATTCGATTGTTGACGTGATATTCTTTGCCGACATTCTTCTCAATTTCCATACCACTTTCGTAGGCCCCGGAGGGGAGGTACAACACAAAGACTTAAAGCTCCTAAGTTCCTATTAGGTCGTGATCGATCCATCTGTGATTCGACGGAACTACTTTAAAGGATGGTTCCTGATCGATCTCTTGTCTTGTCTACCCTACGACATTTTCTACATGTTTAAGCGGGACGACGAGGTTTTTTCTACGAAAATTCTCAAGGTAGTTTTGTTTAGCGGATAGGAAGTCTGTTCTCTGCGCTGAAGGTGGTTCGATTGCTTCGCCTGGGCCGTGTCGCCCGTAAGCTCGACAACTACTTGGAGTACGGAGCGGCCACTCTTCTGCTTCTCCTTTGTGCCTACGTGCTCGTTGCTCATTGGCTCGCCTGTGTCTGGTTCTTCATAGGAGAGTATGAAGTCCGAATAAAAGTAGGTTACCCTTAATGCTTTTAAACTTAACTTTTCTCAGATGGAGAACATTGCCGCCTTCCCTGACAACTGGTTGTACAAATTAGCCAATGATCTCAAGTCACCGTACAATGTATCGGCTACTCTGGCAAACAAAACGAGTACGCGACTGGTTGGAGGACCCAGCCGCAGTGCCTCCTACATCTCTGGTAGTCGTCAAAATGGACTCTATATTGTGATATTTCAGCTTTGTACTTCACCATGAGCTGCATGTCAACTGTTGGATTTGGTAACATCGCCTGTACAACTGATCTTGAAAAGGTTTGAAAATATAGAGATATCAATAGATACATCCCAACCAAAATATGTGAATCTTTGGACGAAATTCCAATAGAGAAGTGGGGTTTCCTTTGGTTTATCATTGTTTTTGAATGGTTGGAGACAGTAAATACTCAGTTGCGTGTGAATACCAAAAGTGTAAAGGACGATCTCTGCATAACTCGAGCAAAGAAAGAGAAATAGAGCAAGTTCAGGTCACGAGACGGACTCAACGTATCACCTGAAATGCTGGATGTTAAAACATCACAAAAAATTTCTTTGTGGTCGTAATTTTTCGCTTTTCCAAACGGTGTATGTCGTATACTAATGAAATTCTGATGGTTCGGTTCCTAAGAATTTCCTAAACCGATTATGCCCATTGCACTTACAAGCCCAAAAATGTCTTTCAAACCAGCAACAAAAGTGGAACTATACTTATTTCGGGGGTTGTACATCAAGCTGGGGCATCACACAGGGACCATTTGCGGATTTTATAGTAAATAAAATACCAAACGTTTACACTTTTTCGGCCACGACTTGTTTATTACCAAACTTTTTAGATGTTTGGAGTTTGCATGATGATCGTCTCCGCCTTGCTGTACGCTGCCATCTTCGGTCATATGACTACCATCATTCAGCAGATGACTTCCGCCACTGTTAGGTAACCATCTCTTTTCTTTCTATACATAATTCTCCCAATATTTAGATACCACGAAATGATCAGCAACGTCCGTGAATTCATAAAACTGCAGGAGGTTCCAAAGGAATTAGCAGAACGAGTCATGGACTACGTGGTGTCAACTTGGGCGATGACCAAAGGCATTGATCAACAGAAGGCAAGACAACAAACTTCCACAATCTACTGTTCTGTTCAGGTGTTGAGTTACTGTCCAAAGGACATGAGAGCCGACATTTGTGTTCACTTGAATCGGAAAGTATTCAACGAACATTCTTGTTTCCGGTTAGCATCTGATGGTTGTCTACGCTCTTTGGCAATGTTTCTAGAGGTACAGTTTCATTTCACAAGGAGTAGAATTTCCTTGATCCACATTAGTCTATGAGATGTATCTTGGACTCGCACACACGCGCATATGCAAACCATTACGTATCCTAGCAATCAGCACGGGGGTTGGAGCTAAGAAAACTACTCAAAGGAGAAACGTAACGGACTAAAGTTAAGGAAACAGGGACCACTTTTTGGGCTTTGTTAGACAGAATCACCAATCTTCGCATATTAAGCAACGCATGTCTGTTATAATCTGAAAGAGCTTTTAGTACAAAGCATAGAGAGAGACCCCCACCTAACCGTTCCAAATAGAATCATACTTATTGTTTGAAGTGGGAGAACGACTAATATCTGCCATATGAAAACATTGAGGCACTCGAAAGTTAAAAGTCTTAAATTGGGATGTTTGGCTGTGAGAAAACACTTCAATGGATGAATAACACGTAAACCACCGTCAGATACATAGATACAAATACATTCCCTGACAAATAATCACCCTGCCAGATACAGAAACGCCATGTTTGGCTTAATTCTGATAATGGAATCCATTCAAACTTAGCCATTATCTTAGCGCTTCCGTTCTTAATGCTGTTTTTTTCAGACAAATCATGCTGCGCCCGGGGATCTTCTGTACCACACAGGAGAATCGGTGGATGCCCTGTGGTTCGTGGTCAGTGGGTCCCTAGAAGTGATCCAAGACGAAGAAGTTGTCGCAATACTAGGCAAGCGTTTCTGCTATTTGTACTGAACATACAAAATTTCAGGTAAAGGAGACGTGTTTGGCGATGAGTTCTGGAAAAATAACGGTTCAACGGGACAATCCGCTGCTAACGTGCGGGCACTTACTTATACGGATTTGCACATGATCAAAAAAGAAAAACTTATGGATGTATTGAATTTCTACAAGGCCTTTGCCAACTCTTTCGCAAGGAACCTAGTTCTCACCTATAATCTTACCCATCGTCTGAAGTTCAACAGAGTAAGTTAGCTATGTTTGGTAGGATTTTGAAATGTTTTTAGGTTGTTGATGTGAAACGCGAAAAAGAGTTGAACGCCCGCAGGAAAAACGAAAAATTGGTCTTGGCGGCTGACCACCCAGTTAGGAAACTCTTGTTCCGCATGAGGGAGAGACATGGAACTCGGATATTCCCAAGTCCCATGTTTGCAGACATTGAAAAGGTTTTAACTTGAAAACGACGTTTTGTTAAACTTTGAATTCAGGGACTAAAGAGACACGGAGAAGTGACCAGAATACCGTCACTGCACTCAATGATTGATGAAACGACTACGAGTCTTAACAGATCTCCCCGATGCAGCACAAAGAATAAACGACCTCCACTTTTGGTAAGCAATACGGTTCGTTTCTAAAGCACTAGAGCACCATGTTTTATGTTTCGTTGTGTATTCATGGGGATTTCTTTATAAACACGGTTTCACCAACCATATCGAAGCATCTGTGAACTCTCTCTGAATAGTTTACATTGAAAAGAAAAATAATTTCGCGATTTCTTTTTCTCGACCTAATGCAGTGGTACCGTGGCTTACGCATAAAGGCAAAAAATACTTGCCCCTTATGTTGTTCTTTTAAATGTTTCCTAAATAAAACGGATATTTTTTCCAGAAAAGACAAACAGTTGACGAAGACGCTCTTTCCCGCACAAGCTGGAGCAACGACATGAAAACCAGCAAAGACAGGGTGAGTGAGGAACACAACTGAGACACGCTACTAATTCAAACCTTCTTAGGAATGGAGCTCTGTTCAAAATGTACGCAGTGAAATGAGAAACAAGTTCGATCAAATCGGCGATAAACTCTCAACTGTTGACCAAATCATGCAGAAGCTGAATCACTTGGAGAGGATTCTCAGTCAGCTTCCCGTTGCCAACGGAGCTCTTACTCCTTCGACAATGCCTATGGGCTCATTAATGGTACTGAACGACAGCCAGATGTCTCAACTCGACACTCCAGGCAACCTCGTCTCCAGAAGCGTTTCGTGGAGTGAACACCCGGACGGCCAAATGTAAGTGTACCTGTTATTCTAGATCTGTAATGTGATGTAACCAAATGTCTGAGTGCATACAAAAAATGTTTTTAAAGAACGTTATCATCACAAGTTTCAGGACGGTTCCTCCCCTTGTTGAACTGAAACGCAGCGACTGGGAAAACGACGACACTGGCCCCAGCATCCCCACAATCCAGATCGACGACACTGCACGACCTCCTGATCGTCCGCCGGAGAGACGTCGCATCTGATGAAGACATGTCTTCAGAATCCTTTACAGTCAGAGCCCTGCTGCCGCTCTCCTTAGGTCGAAATGCCCCACCGTGAAGCGCCGTTCGTTGTCTTGTGGGACAGCCTAGTCGTCGACAACTCTCGGCGCTTCACGCCCTTTTCACTTACACGATTGTTCAGTTCACCGACGTTTTACAGAATATCTATCGATTGCACTTTTATAAATATTATGTGGTTTGATTTATTATTTACAGCACAAATCTGGAAAATGAAGGAAATTTTTCACCAACAAAAAAGTTAGTCAGAGAGGTCAAACGATAATTCGGTTTGACTTTGGGTGGTTACAAGGCAGCGAGTGGTTCTTAAATCCACGTTAGATTCCGTCACCCCTTTCCCTCTCAAGGCAAAAGAACGAGGCGTGCTAGATTGATAAATGTTTATAAAGAGAATAACATCCGTAATTATTGGACTGAAGGAAAGGGAAAAATACAGTACGCACCGTAAAAAGGTAACGGGGATGAGAACGAAACTATTGTGTCAACCGACGGTGGCGAGACAACACCCGCCGAAGTACGGTGCGGGGGATATTAATTCGTGCATCGCTCATACTCGAAACTTTGATGAAAAACAATTAAAAAAACACATTAAAGAAGCTGAATATTCCTTTGAGAACGGCTGGAAACGAGCCGGGACACAGCTTAAATCGCGCACGTCATTTGAATGAGGGGTAATTATATTTTAACTTTTGTTTTATTTTATTTTTCAACATTGATTTTGTTTTTATACATAACAAAAGCATAGGACACTGTAAAATAATGTTCTGAGCACCTCAGCCGCATCCCATGGCGGCGAACAACAAATGCGCCATCCCATGCGGTGCGCATTTTCGGTGCTGGCGCCTTCTCGCGGCGTTCGGCCGTAGAGTCTCGCTTCGCCTCTCTCTTGTTTTTATTCCTTTTTCCTCTTGTTTCTTTATTATTTTTATGTCAAAAAGATAGTAATAATTATTAATAATTATTAATTAGCGATTAAATAATAAATAAAGATGCAGAAAACCTCGTTCAGCGCGTTGGCATGTTTTAAAGGGAAAATGGTCGCGCTAGAAACCTTTTATCGCTTTGTTTTTAAATTCTTTTAAGAATTTTTATTAGTTTGTTGTCTTCAAAGCCAAATACCAGCCAGTTCTCGGTAGTTTTCCCGCATGTCGAAATTTGCTATTTGGGCTTGGATATATTCATGGGTTTCTAACCCATATGACCATCGGCGGTTGTTTTTATTTTGTTATTTCAGTTTTTAAGGCCTTTCTGATTGAAATTCCAGCAGTTTTGCCTTTATAAATTCTTTTTCTCGTTGAATTTGAGTTTTTCGAAGGATTTCCGCACACACCTTCTGTTTTCAAGGGGCCCACTGCGATTTAAAAAAATGTTTTTCATCATTTAACGTTCTGTGCACTGTATTCTTGGTACTGTTCCTTTTTTCCTGCAATTACTGTGGAATTATATCGTCAAAATGTAAGTTTCGCCGGCTACATTTCGGAATAACCAAGTACAACTGGCTTTTCCTTTGTTTCGATGCGAGAAATCTACCAGGGCGTCTGTTAAAACTTCCAGAAACACTGAAATTGCTGTAAAATGCAATTGTTGGCCTTTTTGTGTTAATACAGCCTTTATTGTAAAATAACAGGGCAAGCCGCTTGATTGTTTATTGATTTTGCATGCTTATCCTCCTTGATTAGTTTTGTTTCTCATAGTTTTTACTATTACTTTGATTTATTCTTTTATAGGTCCTCGGCCATGTCCTCTCCTCCCTCGGCCTCCGTCGTCTCCAGCATGCAGAAGGCCTCCAGGTGAGGTTTATGTTGTCATGATTGGCAGAATCGTGAATAACACAAAGAAATAGTGTTATATCCGTGCGACACTTTTTTTCAATTTGTGGAGCTTTGATTTATGACTAAATTGGCATTTTTAGCAGGCGAAGCTCCGGCCCCACCACTCCGGCGGGTACCCGCTCCTCTGCAAGGCTGCAGGGGTAAGCTTTCTTATTTTTTTACTTTGGATTACGGGATTTTCTTTCCTGAGCCAACCACCTCGACTAATTTATGTAAATTTGTTTCAGCGAGACTGCCGACCTGACTGGCCACGAGCTGCATGGAATCCGGAAACGCCGCTCTCGGCCTACCAACTGCGACGGAGTGATGCCGAAGAAACAGTGCGTTGCGGGAGCCACCAAGGACGCCATTCAGAGCTCCGCCGAAGGAGTCGTCAAAACTGTTGGTGAAGTGGGTTTTGTATTGGGGAGGATTCATGTTATCGGTTTTAGTTGGCGTCCAGTGCTGCTGAGATCGCTTTCGAGACCACCGACGTTATGAAGGATGCCGCCTCTTCCGCTGTTGGAAACGCTAAGGGTGCCGTTGACTCTGTGGTTCGTTTTGCTTATTTGTTTTGGTCTTCCAACTACTCGAGGATTCAATTGCACGTCTTTCCGGGAAGCTACTAGATTCCGAGATTCCACTTTAAAAACAATTAATTCTTTCAGGTGGTACATGCCAAGGACGTCGCTACTAACTCGGCTGCGGAGTTCGCTGATACCGCCTCCCAGAAGGTTCAGGATGCCGCCCACGCTGCAGTTGATGCTGGTGCCGGTTCGTGTCATTTATGTGTTTATACTGAGAACGTTTGTTTAGGACTTGTGGAATCCACGAAGGAAGCCGCCAGCGAAGCCGAGGAGTCTATTTCCTCTGTCGCCAGCTCTGCCGTTGAGGTTACCAAGAATGATGCCGAGGCTGCAGCTGATACTGTTCACAAGTCTGCCACTAGCATCTCTGACTCCGTATCTGGAACTCACGAATCCGCCATGCACCTTGAAAGCGATGCCGTCCAGAAGTCTGAGAAGGCCGCCCACAGTGTGAGTGACACTGTCACCGAAGCCGCCACTGCTCCTAAGGACTCCGTCAGTGAGAATGTGTCTAAGGCTGCCTCTGAGACGAAGGTATGTTGTACCCTATTTGCAACATTAATTTTGTGTTTTAAGGCCGTTCTGGATTCCGTCAATGCTGCTGCTAAGAAGGGCTACGATTACGCCTCCGATGTTGCCACTTGCGCCTACAAGCCCACAATGGTTGCCTTCAGCGGAGCTTCGTCTGACATGGGAGACCTCTCCTCCAGGGCGCAGGTAGGATTTATAGGAAACCTTTGTGAGCATCTTCTTTAGGGCGCTAAGGTACAGGTTGACGATGTGAAGAATGCCGTTGCTTCTGCTTCCGCTGACTACACCTCTGCCAAGGAGACCATCTCCAGCACCACTGAAGCCGCCGTGAAGAAGGCCACGGAGCCCGAGGTACTTTTGAGGTCTAATGATTCTTTATTATTTAATTTTCAGAAGACCACCGAGAAGGTCGCCGAGGTTGCCCAGACCGTCTCTGACAAGGCTACAGAAGTCACTCTTGATGTGTCTGAGAAGGCTTCTAAGGTTGCCACCACCATTTCCCTGATGGCCACTGATGTTGGAGCTGGCGTCGCCGACGCTGCCCACTCTGCTAAGGTTTGTTATTTTTCAATTCAGGGGACCTAAAGAACCGCTTATTCTTTGCCATTTGCCAAAAGCATGGCTTCGTTTTTTGTCTGCTGACCTCTGCCGTCGTGGAGGCATCGTTGAGTGCATGTAGTTCTGTGCAACATTTGGGGTTTAGTGCTTTCAGTAGATTTGCGTGTTTCTGCATGTTTTCGGAAACTTATGGCCCTGTTTCAGAAGGCTTTCGAATCTGCTATTACCAGTGAGAAGCCGGTCCTCAGCTCGTCTGCCGAGGCCCCCGCCAAGAAGTCGTCCCCCAAGAAGACTGACACGATGCGCTCGTCCCGTTCGGAATCCGGCTTCTCCCTGACTTGCTCAATTCTGTAATCATCTCTGGGCGTTATTTTGGATTTTGGCGGTGTAAGGCCATTAAATTTATTAATTGCTTTTACGCACCTTTGTTGTCGCTTGCTAACACTTTTTGGTGTGTGGTTGTGTCGAGTTTGATCCGTTTGTGGAAAATTTTTGCCGGCGATAAACATTGTTTGTTAATCCTGCCTTAGTTAATAAATAGTCTGAATCATTAAATGGGGGAACATATAAACTTATGAAATCCACACTTAAGGCCCGAATTGTGGTTCAAGAAATTATCGTGAACGTGCAGGTCGTCGGTTACATAACGGTTCCCTAGTTCAGCTTTAAATATTTTGAAAAATCTAAATTGAGTCGATCAGATGGCCAAGTTTGATACTCTTTTGTATATTTTTATTTTCTAATATCGCGTATATGCAAAGACCAAATGACCAATTCAGGCCTTTTGTTTGACTACACTTGGACCAGCGTGATATTTTCCGGCGCAAAAACGTCTGACCACAGGGCAGTTTAGCGGAAACTGAAACAGACTGTGTTGGAGTCAGTGTCTCATGCACCGTCTATGGCACAACAAACATCAAAAGTCTTAAAACGATTGCTTGCAGACCAAAAAGAGCAACAGATGAGGGTGAGTGAATTCTGAAAAACAAAAGAAAATGGCCTAGGAAAATTTTGGCTCGTGAGACAGTTGTGCATTGGAATGATGGGTTTCCTGACCTTAGGTTAACCGTTATGCAGATTAATTGCTACAAATAATACATCAAAAGAGAGTGCTATTTCTGGATGTACGTTCGATCTTGAACTTCTAGCCTTCCAGATAGTGTCCCGTAATGGGTTGGGGGTATAAATGGAAGCCGAGTCCAGTCTTCAAAACAACTGAAACAGTTTAAATGAAGGAAATCATACTCTTTTCGACCCACGAAGGTAGTTCCTCAAAGAAAAATTGGCAGTCGTTGTATGTGCAAACTTTCATAAGCACAAAATAGTCTTTGTTTGAGCTTGCGTGGGTCAGCGTGATTTTTTAGTTTGCAAAAACGTCTGACCATTCTTTGTCACTGTTTTTACGAACAATAACTCAAAAGAGTACAGATCGTATACAATATTAAAGTTTATTAAAACAGGTACTTTTCAATATACAAACAGAAGGATTAAAATGAGGATTAGAATCGGCAAAAGTGCCGTACAATGATCACCAAAACTTCTACTAGAAGTTTACAACTAACTTGCAGGGAAATGTTATCCATGGAATTCTCCCATAAAGATGGGGTATTTTCTAAAGGTCACAGCAAAGATAAATGGACGGTTTGCCAAGAATTGACGTTTTGGTAACGTGTTAGGACTCACAGGTTGAGGAAGGTTGATTCCACCAGGTTGAAGCTGAAAAAATGCAGTTGCTAGTTGAACAAGAACGCAAATGGTTAAATGAGATTGCAAGAAATCGATTTGAAAACGGCATTTCGTTTTCCAAGATATCGATTATTGTATTGTGACGAATTATATGCCAAAGTTTCATGGTCTGAAAAGTGTAATTTACCTCAAGCACGGCTGTGTGAATTAAATCTTTCATCTTATCCTCAAAGCCAGCAGGATCCTGATTTGTGAAGAATATTGCAGGAAATCTCAACTCTTTTGAATGTTTCACAAAGTTGACTGTTTGTTTGAAGGTGACAAGTGGTATTTCTACCTAAAGAAGAGTTTTTTTTTTGAAGAAGTTTTTACTTACATCAAGTCCTATTTCTTCCGCGTTTGTTAACAAACCATCGATTACAGAAGAGTTCAAATTAGCTCGAAGTTCAGAAACTCTGACGAAATAAATTATTTGTAGAAAAGTTCAAATCTTACCGTGAACTGTTCTCGGGATCGTATCTTTCCCTAGGTAGGAAAATCGTGAGAGCATAGTCACAATCGGCAAATGGAATTGTCAAAGCATGGGCGATTTCATTGTAATTGTAAAAGAATTCGTTGTAAACGGTCATATAATCTATCTAAAAATACTTTACTGCTGTTAACGGTTCCGTAATTACCGAAATTACGCTGTCATCTTCTTTGAAAAATTCGCGTTTTTTCACTCCGCCTGTAAAACCATACTTCCATTTTGCTTTCATATAAGCAAAGTTTAGAAAGAGCATTTCAGTTTCTGAAAAATATAAATCTCCGTAAAAACTTATATGGTACCGTTAAAGAAATCAGCCGTGATGACGCTTTTTGTGTGATTGTGTGTGAATGTTTTCACATATTCGTTAACCTCCTGAAATCCACGTTTGGAAATGTTTGGAAAAGTCTTACATTTGCAGCTGCAGCTCCGACAGTGAAATTTAAGCCCTTAACGGATAATTTCGGAACTTGAGACTTAAAATCTTTGGGTATTGAACTGTCATCGCTGAACATTCCAAATTATTAAAACAAAAAGTAAATGTTACGGCAGATATAAACGGTTATCCAAGTTTAAATCTACTCCATTTAGTTTTCGAGCAAGCTGTTTTCCCAATAGGGGAATTTTGTAATACTCATTTTCTGGAACAATGAATAGATAATTAAAGCCAATTAGACAAACCTTCGAGAGAATCAAATGTTTTGTCTGAAGAGGTCCTTGCTTCGCGTAGTCAAAGCAAGGGCGATAGAAATCGGCGAGAATATTGTAGTTTGATTTGTAGCAATTTCTCTGAGAATTGAGAGGCCGAAATCAGTTTGGGCTGCTAAAGACATTTTCAAACTGTCGAGGCTTCAAATGCAAGGTCGTTTGTCTTTAAATATAGGCCTCATTGTTTGTGTTTGCAGAGAATCGCGCCTTTTTCAAGGCTTATAAAGAAAGAACTTCACGCCCTCTTGTTGACCTGTTTGTCTTGCATGGGTTTAAATTTACATTCAAGACAATATGATCAATGTGAACGGCTTTATTACTTGTCAAAGACTTTTATAATTTCCTCCATAATAGTATCGTTTTCTTAGGTATGTATATAAGTCGTTTTCTTTGCTAAAATACTGTTTTAATCGCAGATGAAGTTTCCCAGGTGTACCAATTTTCGTATTTTGGCGGTCATTTGCGCACGTTTCTGCTTCTGTTTGTCTAAGTTGGTAGATTAGCGCAGTTTTTCTCAGCTTGGTTAAATGGGTGCAGGGCGCTAGACTAACAGACCAAAAAAAATAGAAAAATGAATGACAAGAATACTGTGTATGGTCTCGCCAGGAAAACCTATCGCGACCTGGAAATTGTGAGACCGAGAAATCACAACTTTACGCGGTAAAATTCTATGGCCGCAATCCTTTAGTATTCAGTTTTTCTGAAACATACAATATTGACTTTCCTACACTGTTTTACGCACATTTTTCAATACAGCTTATTTAATGAATGAAAGTGTCGATTTTGCATTGGGTGAACAATTTCTGTCCAAATTGGCCGTTATAAACAACTTATGTTAGTTTTCATAAAATTCTGAGTTCGCGCTTTTGTCAACATGGAATGCGTCACAATGCTTTCTCTCTTCTGTTCGAAAACACATAGGTTCCCAGACCCCAGTGACGAACCACTTTTTGCGGGTTTGCCGCTGTTTACTGGGAAAATCTCGGTCGCCGCATGATACGGTCGTTATGCTCGACGATTCCGAGAGACGACCCACAGTTTATGTTGAACATGGTACTTTTCCCGATAAATTGTAACTACAACAATAAGGAAAAACAGTACCCGCCAGCCTACAGTACCACAATAAACTTTAAATAGAAATATCAGTTAAATTAACCCGAAAAGGACAAAAATTCTTTTTTTTTCAATGCACAAGCCTTACAAGCCCCCAAAGCCCCCATTTTTGTTTTCAGCGGTCTAGCGGTGTTTTCAGTTCCTCCTCCTGCCATTCGCAACGGTAGTGAGTCATACGGCTGTCTGTCTATTCATTTGTCCTCTCTCCTTTGTTCACTTTTCTTTTTCAGTTGGCACGGCAATGAATAGGCCTGAGAAAGCCCAGCGAGATACAGCACTTTATTTAATACGTCATTCAAATAGAACGAAAGCACCAATGTTTCAGGAAAGTATTAGCCCAAAAACTGAAAGAAACTGAAATAATGCAGTGATACTGTAGTGTTTCCTAGTGAATCAAAATTTCAATCGAGGCAATTTAGGAAGTGACAATGCGACAAGATTAGATGGGAAGTTCCAGAAAAGCACATAATAGAAAGACAATATTCGACCATAGAAGCAAACATCGTGATCATCCTCATAATGCAATCAGTCATTCGATCCTTCGGTCTGAAATCCGGTTTAAACGATTGGTTAACTACACTTTTACCTTCAAGTGCTTGAGAGGCAGGGCGGAACTTTCCTCAGGCTCGGCATTGTGCGACATAACAATGCATCGATACTGTCGAGTCGACTCTAAATTCTTTTTTTTTGTCAAATTTCAGAATTATTGTTTGTTACACTACAGTGAGACAATACTAAAAAAACATAAATCACCAAAATTGGTAGAGGTGTAGCATTTGACTGCTCATGAGATTCCTTTTCGGTTGTTTCTTTTCTTACATTCATGTTGATCTCGGGCAAAATAGAAAATAATTTGTGGCATTAAAGGAAACAAAGTTTGCTTTCACTGACCTGTATTTGCCTGCGTAAAAGTAGGAACATTGGGAGAAGGGGACCACTTGCGTTTTCTAGGAACCACTCCGTTTGGAATCGGACGAATCTCCCACCAGGAATCAACCGAGGTAGAAAGGAAAACCATTCCTGAAAAATAATACTTTTCAATACCTTGGAAAAGTGAAACCAACCGTTGTCGCACTTATTAACAGTGGCGCACATGATTGTGATAACACGTCCCTCCATAAAATTAGGAAATCCTCCTAAGTCGATGCTGCACATGGCAAATCCCATAAGGTCCCGTTTCGGTCCATCAAGACAAGAGGGCGAGAAAGAGAACCTCCCTCCTGAAACAGGCTCTACAGATTAGAAGAATAAATTCGAAAGGCATTGAACTCAGAAACTCACCATCCTTGCTTCACATTGCTTCACTATAATTGCCATAATGTCGACGGGCTCTTCGGGAAGACGTTTGGTAATCGAGGCAAACGAATCAAAGTCGGCCTGTAAACTATGATTTAGTTTTGACTGTTATGTGACAAAAGAAAGGTTTGACGAAAAGCATAATCTTACTGATACAAAAACTGATATGCAAATTTTCTTAATATTGTCCAAAATAGAAGCAGAACATACCATTGGATCATTCAGAAGCTGAGGAATAGCTTTCAAATACTTGTTCTTCGTTATTTCCGTTACGGTAATGTCCCTCAGAGTTGGTTCCCCACGACCAAAGCCGTCTCATCAACGGATGTAGTGGAATCATCTTCCTCGGAAGAAATCGAGGCGGAATCAGCATTTAACTTAGGCGACGGTGGAGACCTCAAACTGTCTGAAGAGAACGACACTCCAGGAAAGGGACTATTCTGGAGAGATGCCGAAAGCTGCTGACGAGCAAGTTCGAGAGAGCTCCTCTTCTGGAAAAATACATTGCATTCAGTAACACCATATTCCTTAACTGGATGGGGCTCATTGAATTCTTCATTGACATCTGACATCTTCAAAGGGAAGAAACAGAAGTAGGATTTCTGAAGGAATTGCATAAAATATTGAACGAAAGAAAATAAGAAGAAAGTGTGGATTAAATATCCCGGCAAATCAAGCTTTTGTGAATCCGTGGAATGCGGTTACTTTAAAGGAAAGCTAGTTTCAAAAGGATAAGAGACACGAAAAAGATCAAAGATGTTAGGTCAAGTGATGTATATTGATAGTTTTGTTGCGAACGCTCTTCCTTTCTTTCACCCGAACTCTTTGAACTGCCGCCCGCCACCTCGCCGAATTGTACGACATGCGCTGACGGCAGGGGTACGGTAGACACGTCGAGCCAAAGATCGCGCACTGATTGATGATTGTATTATGGTTAAAAAAGGACATTTGTAAGAACATAATAACTCAGTTAGTGCAATGGAAGTACTACAAGTTTCTTCAAATTTTATCAATATGTACTCGTGAATTAGGCCCATAAACTTTATAAACGCGAAGTTTTTCCCAGTCATCTAAGCATTGAATGCTTGATCTTTCATCTGATTTCTGTCATTTCAACGTTTTCGCCTTAAACAGGTGATTGTCCCGAACAAATGTGGTTTTTCGGTAGCCATAAAGATGATATTTCGTTTTCTGATTCCCCACTGATTATTGGTTTGTATCCTAACTTTTTTTAATACAACTGAAAAATGAGGAAAGGTTTTAATTTTTTTTTTAAATGTTTTCAAGACAACTGGGATTAAGCAATAGTTGAAGATTGCTTGAAGTAAACAAGGAACTAAACGTGAACGATAGGATGGGAGCTCATAACAATTCCTAGCCTCTCCATTGGTCAAAACTTGCGTTTCGGAGCTAAGTACAAGGTAACGCCCCTTCGTCGTTCTGCCTGGCTCTGCATAGAATTTCTCCGCGGCCGTTAGAGACTGGAGTTCACCGAGTTTTACGCTAGGGCACGTGGTGCCCGTTAGAGAAAACTTACATTTTTTGTACGTAAGCCGCCAGTTACCAAATCAATGTCGTGTTGATTCTTCCCCACGGCATTTTCCATCACGACACTACTCTGTCAAGGATACAGTGATCTTAGTCAAATAATATGGGGGCAAAAAAGATACCACAAATGACACCTGAAAACATTCTGTTTATATAATGTTACGGGCCGGTCGAAATACCTATCCTCCTCACCAAATCTACTTCAGTCAACTTGGCTGCGAACATGGCCAGAGTATCCAAAATTGTACGTTTCACTCTTGGAACAACGTATTGGCACGGTGTTCCGAAGTAGTCTTGGCACGAACTATAGATAATGTTTCAAAAACATTAAGGAGTGTTATGAATATCGATTTCAATTTTACATTTCATAGCAGACAATGAAGACATCTCTGTCCTCATTGTTTTCCATCATTTTGCAAACTGCAATAAGCAGCTGTTCTTTATTTCGAATATGCCTGTTACAGAGGAGCGGGAATCTTTGCCCAAGTGATTTTTATACATTAAAATGCGATGGCAAAAAAGCAAATAAATGAAACAGTGATGAAACAACTTCTACTCCGAAAACACGTCTTCGAGCGCATTTAAGGTCTTATTCAGGTCAGACAGATACGCATCCCAGTTTACCTCCTCAGGCGGTTGGAGAACGGCATACTTGATGCGAGTTGCACCCTGTAATGTCTCCGCCCTTGCCCGAATGCTCCATATGAAATTCTTGAATTGAGAATCCTTAATCACTTTTTCATAGGCTCCCTTCTAAAAAAAACCATATATGAGACTTCTTACAAACAGTTCATCAAACACTGTTTAAGCGGAAAACGGTTCTTATCTCGTTTTTTTTTATAGCAGAAGGAAAACTTACGTTATTTTAATAGTTCTCCCATCTCCTGGGCAGTTTTGCCAAATATTTTCTCTGCAACATTGCTAAATGCAGTCACGTAAAAACAGTCAGTGCAGTCGGCCAACTCTATCTTAAAACTAAAAAGTTTTAATTAACCGATGTCCCCACCTTGACAACATAGTTCCAATTAAACGTGGCGTTGTTTGCGTTACAACGTTCGCATCTGTAATGAAAACCTTCTCCCACTACCTTCTTCTTGCAAGTGATGCAAGCCTGAAATATCGTTTTTCTAGAATGCGTGGCAAAATAGCGAATGGCCGTTGCCTTCTACCCAATATTTTCATAAGCCGTCGTGTACCTTGTAGAGGACGTTCATACTCATGGTTCGAATCATTGCCTTGACTTTCACGAAAACCCCATTTGTGGAATCTTTTCCAATTTCATGTGCAAGAATCCAACCAAGAGTGCGTAGGCCTTCGACTAAAATCAATTTAAGAAAACCTCTGAATTTTCGAGTTTTTAGTAAACTTGAATATTTGTTCAAAATTGGCGTTTTTTGCAGAAGGCGTACGTTAATCTAGAGAGAGCATGGGTTTATTTGGACCCACCTTGTTGCGTTCCAATGATTGGTACGGGAACATCTACTTTCAGCCTCTCATTACGGTACCAAAGATGAAGACAAAGACCTTCAGGACTGCGCGGCGACAATTCCCACATGGTTTCAGGAATACTCCCCAAGCTGTATACCCCTAACTCCAAATATGAGCAAAAAATCACAAAAGAAACGCACCTCTGTACTCCTTTACTCGAGCCCCCGAGATACCGATGACTTGACCCAGGGCGTGATCGTCAAATGGACGAGCAGTGTCGCCCCATAACGTGAAGACCACAACAGTGCAGCTCTTGTCAATCAAATAGATGTCTCTTTTGGTGTATGATTTTCCAGCTCTCGAAGTAAACTGAAAGAAAGTTTTCGACAGCAAAACGGATAAAGCGAAGGTATTCTTTAGATTTCAATCAGATAAACGTCCCATTAACCACCTGGGGAATTCAAAGAAGGGGGAAAACATACGTCATTTACAGGATCCATCTTGTCGACCACCGCCAGCACGTAGACAGTTTTTTCTTTCTGTTGCCCGATCATGTGTAACAGACAAGCATTGGCAGTCATAAAAGGCGGCAGAGACGGTGAATCGTCACAAGGAACTATCTAAAATAATACTTTAAACATCCCATTTTGAAACAGTACCATGTTAAGTTTTAGAGTGATTTGACATTGATGACCTGTTGTATTTTCGACAATTGTTCTATTTTGGACATCAATGTTTGTGATCAAGAAAGACAGAGATTGACTTGATGAAGGAGAAGGCGCAGTTGAAGCTAATGATGTAGAAGGCGAGCTCACACATTCGTCGATAATCACGTTTTCGTGATGGTCACTCTGTTTCGAAATAATCAACCTTAAGAATTTCTACCTCAACGATTCCTGGAAAATCCACTTCTCGATTGTTCTGTAATGGTGCTCCCTTGACTAACAGTTCATATTCATCGATGACAACGACTGTGCTGCTTAACAACTGGTTTGAAAATCATGCAATCAACAACTAACCCTGTCTTAACTTTCATAAAATTTGAGAAATGGGTCTGCTTTATCAGTAATATATCACCTTCTTTTCTATTGGAAGCACGCTTGCCAACAAGACCGTCATTGTTTATCTGGTCGGAAAGCATAGATGATACGAAGTCTGAAATTGCATACATCTGAAAAATAATTCCGGAAAATCCACTTCTTCACTCAAAACTCCATCTCAATGCAGCCTATGAAATCTTGCCAACTTTGATTGCAACAAAGTTATTTACATTTTCAGGCATAACATTTTCAAAAAGTTTAAAATTTGTCTTTAAACGGGCTTCTAAATACAATCAACAAAGCAACGAACACTTGTAGCTAAAATGGCCGTCAAATAACTTCGCCCGTGCACAAGTTCCTGGAGCTCCAGCTGATTCGCATTTCATAAAATTTGTCAGTTGAACCTTCATCGGCTGGGACAACGTGCCGTTGTTTTCAAAAAGTCTCTAAAAGCATTTCCAATGAAACTTTTCGTTTATTACCTTTATGGCCCCTGAAGACAGAGGTGTCCACGTATTGTTGATCTTTTGTTGGCTGCTGGTCATTGTGGAAGTCGTGTAATAAGAAACCCCAACGACCTTGGAAACTTCGAAAATCGATGGATGAAGTCAAACAGAAATGGGGAACAAAGAGATAAGAAAAACAAAGTGTGGTTTTGGTCAAAACAAGATAAGGGCACGAATGCTTTACGCTTTTGTAGCTTGTCCCTTAAAAACTAAGCAAAATGGTTATGATTTGCATACAGATGACAGTCTATCGGCGTTCTGTTTGACATGAGAGATAATCTTTTGGTAGACAGACTACCTGAGCTCAGCTGATGGTGCCAACTCGCACAGGCCCTAGTTTTTTGCGCTAACTATAAGGCATGTGATACGCGGGCACAAGATGGTACATTCTCCGTAAACACGCCGCTGTGCTTGGAACGCATGTTTATATTTCAAAAAGGAAAATGATTTGACAACATCGTCAGCGATAAAGTTTGCAGGTTATCAGCTGTGATGAAATTGAACACACATGATGGAAGTTCAAGTTCAGCAACGAGAACGTAAATGCAACGGACCATATGCTGCAGAGATTCACTGTTTGAATGTCTTTAAAATCTCTTGTTTATCGTGACGTTCTTCCGATGGCGGCAGGGAAATTCTCTGAGTCAACAGCCATGGGAAAAACCCACAACTACTACCACACTAGTGTTGCAAATTAAACTGACCAGATAACTGGGGAGAGTTAACAACAAAAGAAAAATGAATCTCTAATTAGCTGAGCAGCAGGGTTTGTCGCCCAATCTTTATGGTGGACGTTTTGCTTATCTTTAAACCGCACAGTAATTCATCTTTCTGATCCTTTCAGTTCAACGTTCTTGAAGGGATTTTTACGGCGGACCACGCGTATATACTTCTTTAGAACTTGGAAACTAAACATAATTGAATATTCAAAATTCGCACAAAATAGGGTAAAAAATTTTATGCGGAGAAGATTCCCTCAAGAGAATTGACTGTCTTCGTAAGGTCAGCCACATACGCTTCCCAGTTAACATCCTCAGGCGCCTTGATAACAGTGTACTTGACGCGTGTTACGCCCTGAAGCTTAGATTACAATAAAGACAAAACAGTGAACCTGATACGTCTCCTCTTTAGCGCGAATGTTCCAGATAAAGTTCTTGAAGTAAGAATCTTTGATCACTTGATCGTAAGCCGACTTCTGGAAAAAGAGCCATTGGTAAAATTGAAACTGTTTTCCAATTGAAATAACTGAAACCCACATCGTTTTCCATCAGTTCTCCCATCTCCTGAGCAGTTCTACCAAATAATCGCTCCCCAACACTGCTAAAAGCAGTTACATAAAAGCAGCCAGTACAATCGGCCAATTCCACCTAAAACGTCGGCGTTATCTACTAGATGGTCAATATCTCCACCCAAATTACATAATTATAGTTGAATGTAGCAGTGGATACGTCACATCGATCACATCTATAAAGACAGTCCACCTCCACAACCTTCTTTTTACAAGTCACACATGCCTAAATTGAATAATTGTCAGCGCCTGACACCAACGCGCACCTTATATACAACGTTCTTGCTGATATTTTGAATCATTGCTTTGGCGTTTACGAAAACACCATTTGTAGAATCCGTTCCAACCTTACGTGCAAGAATCCAACCAAGGGTGCGAAGGCCATCGACTGAAATCAGAAATACTGATTACTTTACCGTGTATACCAGTTTGAGCTCACCTTGCTGTTTCGTATTTGAAGGGAACGTAATCCGAAGGCTAGGACGCTCGTCACGGTACCAATTATAAAGAGAAACGCCTTCAGGACTTTGCGGGAAAAATTCCCACTTTGTTCCAGCAATGCTTCCTAAGCTGTAGGTACCTAAATCAATCGACTAGATAAATCACAAAGTTAGAAACCAACCTTTATACTCTTTCACACGAGCCCCAGTTATGCCTAAGACCTGACCCAGGGCGTGATCTTCAAACTGACGTGCCATGTCATTCCAAAGGGTAAATACAACGATGGTAGAACTCTTGTCAATCAGATATATGTCCCTTTTGGTGAATGACTTTCCGGCCATGGAAGTGAACTAAATAAAGTTTTGGAATCTCATTTTTGACATGTAATCATCCATTTCAAACAACCGAAGTAACACTGAAACAGGCGAATTAGGAAACATACGTCGTTCACTGGATCCATCTTGTCCACCACGGCCAACACATTGATCGTTTCATCCTTGTATTGCCCAATCATATCTAACTGACAAGCGTTTACAATGAATACAGGTGATTGAGCGGGAACATGTGCACTCTGACCAATCTAAGTTAATCTAGTTACTTAAAGAAAAAAAAATAAAACCAGTACCGTTTCAGGAATGTTGAACCTAAGTGTTGATTTCCTATTGGGACCTGCTGTGTTGTCTTGGATTTCTCTATCCTGGACAACCATGTCGGTGAATAAGTTAGATTCTTGAGATCCAATCGATTGATTAAGCGAGGCAGGAGGTTCGTTGAGAGCAAAGGAAGTAGACGGCGAATTTGGAACCGACGGGTTGAGACCCAGATCAGGAGTCACCATTTCATTACGATCAACCTGTGTCAATTTGAAAGATGGAAGTTTAAGATTGGTTACCTCGATAATTCCGGAGTATTCCACTTCGTCACTGTTCTGCAACGGTGCATTTTTTGCAACGAGTTCATATTCATCAATAATTACAATTGTGCTCCTGCAAATTGTGTTTGAAACACATAAAAATACAGAAACGAACCCATTCGACGTTTTCCTAAAAGTAGAGAAATGAGTTTGCTTCAATAGTAGAATATCGCCTCTGCCATCTGACGCACGCTTTCCAACCAAACCGTCAAAGTTTATTTGACTGGAAAGTGTAGACGAAAGGAAGAAGTCTGAAACGCAGAAAGTGTCAAAGAAGGTAACTAAAAACGAAAAAAACTGGGCACAGAACCCAGTAACGCAAAAAGCAACTTATATCTATAACTAAAATGCCCATCAAAAAGCTTCGCCCTAGCACATGTTCCCGGGGCTCCAGCTTCTTCACACTTCTTAAAGTTTGTCAGTTGAACTTTCATCGGCTGGGACAATGTTCCATTGTTTTCAAAAAGTCTCTGAAACATGTTCTCAAACGACAGATTTGGCTATCAAACCTCGATAGCTCTTGAAGACAGAGGTATCCAAGAGTTGTTGACCATCTTTTGGCTGCCAGACATCACGGCAGCCCTCGCCTAGACAAGCCGATAATATGGGAAAAGCGTAAAAATCGATGGCCAGTTCGAAAGAGAAATGGGGAGCAAAGAGATTAGGAAAACAAGCCATGGAATTATCAAAACAAGATAAGCGTTTGAATGTATCAGAATTTGGTGGGTGTTCCAAAAAACTCGAAATGATTGCCTTATGAATTGATTTCCTTGAAGATGGCAGTCAGGCGGCGTTCAGTTTGAAATGAGTCATAATCTTTTCGTAGACAGACTGACTGGGCGCAGCTGCATGGAGCAAAAACGCACAGGCCTTGGGTTTTACGCTAGGGCATGTGATACAAGATGGCACATTCCTTGTAAACAAACAAAGGTGATTGGATCACATTGTGTTTCTAAAAGGGAAAGGAGTTTACACCATCGGCACTGATAAAATTAGGAGGTTATCAGCTGTGATAAAAGTAATATATTCTCACAAGGATAAAATCTTAATGACCAACCCCTGAGAAGCAAGAATGGTAAAGCAAAGCAGTAGGCGATTTGCTGAAAAGATTCACTATTTGGATTTCCCCATAGTGGCATTCTTCCATAGTGAGATTTGTCCGTCGTGACATTCTTCCGATTGCCGCTGTGTAAAGCTCTGAATCAGCAGTCGTGGGAGCAGCGCAGGGCAACCACCACTCTGAACTTTGGCCAGTTAAATTGGCGGGTTGAATTGGTAGTGCTAAATCAAGAAAATGATTAGCGAAACAGCCAAGCAACTTTTTGTTGCCAAACCTCCTTTGTGGAATTTGGGTTGTCTATAAACCACCCATTAATTCCCGCATCTGACACCAACAGTTCAAATTTCCTGCCGTGGTTTTGACGACTATGTGTTTACATTTCTTCAAAACAATGACATAGTAAAGAAAAAGATACATCTTTATTTGAAAGCGATCAATTTGTTAAGTGAAAAGAACAAAACTCGAAAATGTGAAGCATTCTCTTTAAAGCTGGTCACTGGGCTTATAACATAAAAAATGGTTAAGTGATATAAGATCTTCGAAAAAGCACGTATTGGTCACATCAATACATTGAACGACTAAATGTCCTTTAGCGCTTCTGCCAAGCTTTTCCCATGATAAACGTCGGCCTCAGTCCTCTTAGAACCACCAATCTGTTGCACGTCTTTAACCTCGTAGACAGTTTCCCTTATTCGCTGAGAGGGAGTTTAATTTAAGGGAAACACTAAACCCTACCAAGTGATGTCCCGCCTTCGCCTTAATCTTCCAGATAAATTCTTTGGATTTGGCTTCTTTTTCGAGTCTCCGGTAAGGTTCGTCCTGAAGATTTACATGATTATTTATAAATGGTAAAACTACAACTAAACACTTACATTTACCTCCATAAACTCGCCAATTTCATCCGCACTTTTGCCTAGCACTATCTTCATGATACGATCAAATGCAATCGCCGTAAAGCTTTTTGTGCCGTCAGTCAGCTCTACCTGGAAATAGCCTACTCTTGTCAAAAGTGGGGAAAATGGACAACCTCAGCTTTATAATCCCATTTGAACATTGTGTTTTTGGCTTCGTAATGGTCGCATTTGAAGAGTTTGTACGTGTGCTCTTGCACCTTCTCGCGCAAAACATTCTTTTTGGGAATCTTGCGGTTGCAGTCGCGACAGGCCTAAAAAGAGATTTATAAGAGAAACATCGTAACGTACCCTGTGCCATTCGTCGATGTCGATTGAGTGGACCTTTGCTTTCACCTTGAATTCTGTATCTATTAGCTTATCGCCTT
Organism: Oscheius myriophilus; assembly: GCA_964057215.1. Taxonomy (NCBI): domain Eukaryota; kingdom Metazoa; phylum Nematoda; class Chromadorea; order Rhabditida; family Rhabditidae; genus Oscheius; species Oscheius myriophilus. The sequence continues at coordinate 18,721,492 of OZ059907.1, forward strand.
CTTTCAGAATGTCTTCAATTGTTGTCAAGTCTGAAATAAATATGTAATGGAATAGTTCGCATTGTTCTTGCGAGGGGCAGTCGGATAAGGTATACAATTAGATAAGCGAATACTATTAAACCGTAATTAAAACTACTGTCACCTGAATACTCGTTATAGTACCAGTCGAGTAGGGCAGTTGCCTCGGGGATTTCAGGCGACAACTCCCACTTTGTTGTTCCTTTCAGAGATTTCAATCCAGCTTCTTCTAAAACAATAAAAAAATATCCGTATTAACAAGGAAACTTATCTTTGTACTCATCTACACTGACTGACTTGATGGATATGACTAGTCCAATCCCATGTTCGTCAAAGTGGCGAGCCTCATAGTCCCACAACGTAAACGTTGTGAGAGATTCACTTTTGTCGATAAGAGAGATTTTCCGGTTTGTGTAAGGCTTCTTTGTCTTTTTGGAAAGTTTCTGAAGAAACAACAGTCTACGAAAATAATGAAAAAACCTACATTGACCAAAGGATGAATCTCGTGAACGACCGCCAGAACGTCGAAGACACCGTTTCCCTTCTGATGAATTTCATCCAATGGACAAACGTTGAACCTGGTCGGGTCGGGTCCGAGTTCGTTCTTGTCTGAAAAAGGTCGTATATAAACAAAGATTTGATGCACCGGTCTCACAAAGCGACTTAGTCAAACTGACGGCAAAATCCTCAATTTCTGCCGAGGCACTTAGTTTTAAAATAAAATTGTTAAAATTTGAAACCGAAACCACATCACGTTTTGCAGAGTTTCGGCGCTCCTTGATGTCATTATTAATGGAACGCCATGTTTTACTAGAAAATTTCAATGATAGAATGTTTGGCTTTCATACGCACTGCCACTTTTTCTGTTTCAGTCCGTAAGATGTCAAAAACGAGAATAATTTTCAATCACTTACTTGAAACGCCATTAGAAGCGCGGTTCTTCAGATACTCATTATGGTACCACTTGTGTAACTCGGTGGCGTCCCGTAGGTCTGGAGACAACTCCCATTTAGACATCCCCGAGGATATTCCCAAACTAAGCTTGCCTGAATAATAATAAACATATGTTTTAAAAACGCGAAACCAACCTTTGTACTCCTTCACACAAGCTGACTTGATTTTTATGATCTTCCCTTCAGCGTGTTCGTCAAAATGACGCGCTTCATCTCCCCAGAAGGTAAGTACGGCCACAAATTCATGTTTGTCCATTAGGTTAATTTTTCTTAGAGTCCACGGGTTTTCATTTGCTCCAACAAACTAAAAAATACATTGGCGTAATCACAAAGAATAAATAAAGTGAAATCATTGGTTTCTCACGTTTTCAATTGGCGAGATCTTCTGAACGATGGCGAGAACATCCAGTGTCACCCTTGTGTTTTCCTGTCAAGTCCAACGAAGAGGGCTCAAATTTGGCAAGAACCTGCTTTGTTTTCACATCTTCACAGGGAACAACCTACAAGTAAATCATGGAAAAAATTAGATAGTTAGCTACCTCAAAGTTACAGTAAAGTCTGATTTCGAACGGATGTCCGGTGCGGTTGAACGTTGTATTGTCATTTCTTCTAACGAGCATTCCTGTTAGGAAATAGGACTGAAAAAGTAATTGTGAGAAAAAATTGTTAATCACTTACAGAATTCAACTGGACGAGTGAAAACGCTTTCTCTGCAGTTTTGCCAAATCCTGTGATTCGAATTCTTCCAGTCTCGTCTTCCATCACAAAATTGAAGGCCTGAAAATGAGAGGAAAATTTGATCGGTCTATCGTTTACTTCAGTTTGCATCTATTCGCTGCTTATTGCTTATGAATATTTTAAAGTTCAAATAATTTGTTTGTCTACATTTTCTCTTAGCGAAAAGCAGGCATTTCATTTTAGGCTTTATCTTTAACAACGAAATCACTACTGCTATTTGTGCCTCTAAAATGGTAATTAATTCCTTTGGTTGGTTATTATGGCCTTTTCTGTCATTTCTGTAACTTCGCCAAATCATGATTTGGTCTTAGGCGCCTTCGCTATGATGACATTAACTGTTGAAAAGCATTGGTAACCCCGAACTGCCAACATACAATCCACTTTTATAAAACTTTTATAAAAGTTTACAATCTCACCTTATCTGTCCCGTTTTTAATGTCTCGAAGTCTTTCCTTTTCAACACATTTTCCGCGAATCTTCCACTTTTGCAACCAGTTGAATCCATCCGTAATAAGGTTGATGGAAGGAGTTTTAGGACTGTTGGGAAGAGACCCTGTAGGCGTTGTAGGAAGAGTAGCTTTCTGCAGAGTCGATGGGAACTGAAAATCATTTTCAGAAGCATCGGCCTGTGAAAAAAAGAGTTTCAAAAGACTCATACCTTAAGAAGGCCCGGAGATTCCGATACAGGACCGTTCAACAAAGGGACTTTAGTCGCAAGGAGATCGTACTCTTCAATCACAACGACAGACGTCCTGAAGACTTTTGTAGATAGTATAAAAACTAGATCACAAACCCATTGTGCGATGTAAAGTTTGTTGCGAATTTCGTCTGTTTGATCAGCAAAATATCGCCCATTTGCTTTTCGGTGTAGTGTGTGTGGTATCGTAACACGAAATCGTCTCTGATAATCTGATCATTTAGGGTTGACGAGAAAAAGAAATCTGGAATCACGAAAGTTACTATACAATAACTTTAAATCGTTTGAAAATTTTTGATCTGGTTAGGAAAATTTATTTGGGACCTTGGAATAATTATGGGAATAAAAAACGTAAAACCCTTGGGATTCAAAATTTCCTAAGATAATTTTGAATTCCTTTTATAAAAACACCATTTGGAACTGTGGAAAGAGTCAGGAACTTTCAGTATGAGCCAAAGGGCTTAAAATTTACTGGAAGGCCGGAACGTTATGGGACCTGAGATTAAGCTGTTTTCTGAAAAATTAAGAAAACAATTTATTAAAAAAAAAAGTAACTTACTGTGGACTTGAGACCCATCAAAGAGAGAAATTGAGGCGTAATTTCCTGAAGATTCTGGCTGTGGGATCATCTTGAATTTCGTCAGTTGGAAAATTGCCGGTTTAGCTAGAATACCATTGTTGCCAAGCAAAGCCTAAAATTACATTTTTGTTGCCAGAAAAAGTTTCAAACCTTGATGGCACCCGGAGAAAGGAGTGAACTGTAAATGCTCTCAGGCGGCTTACGATCAGTCATCACTGGAAAATCACAAAATATAAATTTCGCATTGATAATGTCAAAAAAACAAGGTTAAGACAGGCGAAAACTCCGCTTCAGTGGTCAACAGTTTCGCAAGACGGAAGCACTTTCCCGCCATAATTGCCAATGGAGCACATTTATTGATTTATATAACCATAACGCCCAGGGGATAGGAATTGTGTTAAACTTGTGCGCAGAATATGGGAAAGAATTTCAAACGAACAATATACAAAAGCAAAGGGGAAAGTGTTTACAATCCGTTGACACAACAAAAACGCTGATACAAAAATAAACCTAAAACCTTTTTTTTTAAAATGTTAATTTGGCCACCTGATTACAATCAAACTTTACAAAATGATTTTCTTTTTAAAATTCATGCGAAACTTTATAAATTTTTGGAATGGGAACAAGGGCAGGATAATCACGAGCTTCTCAATAAGCAAAGTGCAGCTGTTGGCCAGAAGGTCAGAGAAATAGTGCGGTAATCGGATACCTCAAAGGTCATTGCGCGCGAGAAAACCAGATGGCAACAATAAATAAACACAAACCCTTTGATTTAGTGCTTTTGCTTAAGAAGTTGGCGTGTAAACATATTAAGAAAACGTTTTTGACCGCAAATATGAAAACAAACTTATAACTACTAAATCTTCATTTGTATGAGATAAATCTTATAAGTGAAACACGGATATAATATTTTGAAGCAATCTCTTTAAAGCAAATCGATGAGTGTTGAAGAACAAAAGGGTACAATCTTTCACATAACACATAGTTGGTGGCATGAGCAAATGTTATTAGTCCTGATCCATGGTCGCGAGGGCTTCTGCCAAGTTCACTCCTTCATAGACTTGGGCCTCACTTCTCTCTGAACCACCGATCTGGTTGACATTTTTAACCTCATAGGTTGTCTCCCTGATTCTCTAAAATTAAACTTTGAATAAATAAAATGATACGCCTTACACAGTGATATCCCGCCTTTGCCTTAATGTTCCAGATGAACTCTTTTGTCTTAGCCTCGTCCACGACTCTTCGATAAGCCACATCCTAAAGAAAATGATGTTTTCCCAATTTCTTAAACATTAAAGTTAAAAAACAGCAACTTACATCTTTCTCCAAAAAGTCTCCGATTTCATCTCCAGTTTTGCCAAGAACTTTTTCCATTACTTTATCGAGTGCGGTCACTGTTAAGCTGTCAGTGTCGTCAACCAACTCCACCTGGAAAAAAGTAGCAAAAGTTTAAAAATGAAAAAAAAGGTTTACTTCAGCAATATAACCCCATTTGAACACGGTATTGTAGGCATCGCAATTGCTACAGTCAAAGAACTTGTACCCGTGCATGTTTTGCGTCCTTATGTGGTCTACATCAGATTTGGGAACTTTGTGGTGGCACTTGATGCAGGCCTAAAACAACAGAAATTGTACAGAGAAAGAATTGCAACCTACCATGTGCATTTTCTTAATCGTGATATCTGTTATTTTCGCTTTGACCTTGATTTCGTCTCCTCTTAATTCATCGCCTTCTTCTAGAATTGTCCCAATTGTCATCACATCTAAAACAAAATAGAAATTATTTAGAAACTCGATCAAAGCGAATTCGAAATCACTGAGTTGCGGCCATATTTGTACAAACTTTGCAGCATCATTTCGTTTTGCAGTAACTAACAGTTAACCATTTGACCTAGCACTTGAAACAAATTGTATTAATTTGATATATCATGACTTTTGGTAATTCTGCGGCATAGTCGTGTTCTATGTGTTATCTTGCGTCTTACAGACAACAGAGAAAATATTATAACGGCCGAGGTTAGGGAATGAAAGACAAAGCCCTACTCATAAAATGAAACACAGAAAAGGACTGGTTTAGCTAGAGACAGCCAGCCACGCGCAGCTAGCTAGAGGGAATTAGCCCATCAGTACCGCCCCAACCGCCCAAGCTTTTTGGATGGAAAGGTAGACTTGTACCTGATATCCGCAGAAAAACTGAAGGTTAGCGGGTGGTTCATTTTTCACCATCGAAAATCCCTGATTTCGCATTTGGGACTGAACAAAACATGTTGTCTCAAGCGAACAGTGCTTGCGATTTTTGTAATTCTCGTCACACCGTTGTCGTTTTCACAAAATAGGAATAAATAGTCGCATGTTTGGTTTTTACTACTGACTTACCTTGATCGTCTTCTGAACTATCTTCATTAAGATACACGTTGTGGTACCATTCACACAATCCCCCTGCTTCCTCCAAGTCCGGCGACAACTCCCACTTTGTGGTGCCTTGCACAATTTTTAAGCCGAAATTTCCTAAATCAATTAAACACTGACGGTATTAAACATTTTAACTTACCGTTAAACTCGTCTAGGCGGACTGACTTCATTGCAATCACTTGTCCCCATGCATTTTCCTCAAACTTTCGTGCTTCGTCACTCCACAACGTTAAGGTGACGATCGATTCACTTTTGTCAATAAGAGAGATTTTCCTATTAGTGTAAGGCTTGTTGGTCTTCATCGAAAAACCCTTAAAAAGCATAATATTTTTAGAAAGTAAACAAGAAAGGTAAATATGTATAAGGCAACTTACATTGTCCAATGGCTTGATCTCGTGAACGACCGCGAGAACGTCGAAGAAACTTTCCGATTTGTCACGAATTTCGTCCAAGGGACAGGTAACAACGTTGAGAGGAGGCTCCTGATTTTCTGAAATTGCCGCATGTCAACAACCTGTCAACAACGCATGTCAACAGTCCAGGACTTTTACACAATCACCTGAACGACTAGAACAAACTGTCTGGTGACATGAGCGATTTTCTATACCTTTAATTTTATGCTCGCCACGTTTTAAGTGGAATAAACTTGAACAAATCGAAAACTAACAGAATGCGAGGTTTTCCTACTTCCCTGCGGTTCTAAATGTGGAATGAACCTATTCCCCTCTTACTGTGTTTTACTTTCTCACCTTGCATTTGCATTTCATCGTCATTGGATGCATTGTCGGCACGATACTCGTTATGGTACCATCCAAGAAGGTCAGTCGCCTGTGGGAGATCTGGCGATAACTCCCACTTTGTGCCATGCCCAGCATCCAATTCAAAGGCTCCTAAATTTACAAATGACTAGCCTTATTAAAACATTAAAATTACCGTTGAACTCGTTGATGTGTGCCGATCTGATGGCGATTATTTTTCCGCTAGCTTGTTCATCAAACTGAACGGCTTCTTCACGCCACAAGGTAAAAACAACTGTAGCTTTACTTCTGTCGATTAGAGAAACTTTTCGTTTAGTATATGGCTTTCCGGTCTTCATGGAAATTCCCTAAAGAAAACCATAATTTCAGAAACAAAATAAATAAATATTAAAAAGTAAACCTACATTATCCACAGGCTTTATCTCATGAACAATCGCCAGAACATCAATTAAACCCTCCCTGTACAGATGAATTGTGTCCAATGAGCTTGGCTGAATGTTTAGTGTTGTCTTCACTTCGTCACAGGGAGTAATCTAAAAAAAACTAAATGTGCAAATAAGGAATGTTGTTTAACCTCTGAGGCATCGTTAAGGGTAATTTCGAAAAGATGGCCGGTTTGGTTGAAGGGCGAATCGTTTTTCTTAATTTTCATTCCGGTGATTGAATAGGACTGAAATAAGGATATTTAATAAAACAATGTGAGTATCAAATACTTACGCGGTTCTTCTGGATGAGAGCGTCCACTTTCTCGGCACATTTATCCCAACCAGCAATTCGAATTGTTCCAGTTTCGTCTTCTAGGATAAAGTTAAGAACCTGAAAATGTTTGTGTGTAATATTTACTGGCGTTATTTGTTCAACCAAGGCTACCCACTAAGCTTTACAACTGACTTTGGGGACAACTACAGTTACTGAAGGATGTTTTTTGTTGTTAAAGTTTCTAAGTGACAACACAAGCATTTCGAAATTTAGGTTTTAAGGTTTTCAGTTACGGGGTTTTTATATCAACAGGTCGAGTAGAAAGCCGCAAACAGTTGAAAATGCATTGCATTCTATCACAACTAATTTTGGAAAACAGTAACTGCGGCAAGCCTAATCTTTTTCTCAGCATGCCATACTATTCAAAAAAGTCAGCGCTATTTTTTTCTTCAAAATTAAGTCGTCTAAAAGCCACCCACCCTTTTCGCCCCGTTGCAAACGACCCGGATGTTTTCTCTGTCGATGCATTTTCCGCGAAGATTCCAGACTTTTCCATTCAGTCTATCCGTGATTCGGTTGATGGTTGGATTTTTAGAACTAGGTTTTTGAGGAGAAGTCGAAGGAGATGCTGCTGGGATTTTAGTTACAGAAGGAACAGTGGCTTCATCGGGTGAAGTTGCCCGCTTCACAGGAGTAGTGAAAGCGACTGGAGTAGTAGGAAAGCCTGTAGGAACAACAGAAGCCGTTGGCACAGGAGAAGGTGGAAGGGGCACATCCGAATCATCAACCAACGGAGTTGGAGCAGGGAAAGGACCAGATGTGGAATTAGACGCAGTGGAATCCGGTTGTGGGGCTGGTGACGGCGATGTATCCATGTTTTCGTTGTCTGCCGAAGGCGAATCTGCCCTTTCCAAAGGAGTAATCGAACGAACGGGCGAAATGGGAAAGTCCGATCTGGGTGGAGGAGTTGGAGGAAAAGAATCACCCCAAGAGTCCGTCATGCCCACCACCATATGCATCTGATCAATAGCCGAAGTAGAAGGGAGCACGTTGTCAGTAGCTTCATATGCCGTTGAATACGGAGGAGAAGTGTCCATGGGATCGACGTTTTCATCAGCAAACGTGGATTCAGATTGAACGCCATGCTCAGTAGTATCCGCCTGTGAAAGAAATACAAAAATTTCATAAAGACTCAAACCTGAAAAAGTCCTGGCGATTCTACCCTATGACTGAACAAGAAAGGTACTGCCGTCGCCAAGAGTTCGTAATCTTCAATCACAACGGGAGACGTGCTGATTAAGGTTATGAAAATAATAATATCTTCTTCACAAACCTATTGCTGTTCGATGCGGAACGCGTCTGTTTGATCAGCAAAATATCGCCCAGTCGCTCGTCAGCCTGATACCTTTCATTGAACCCGTCTCTGGCAAGTTGGTCAAGTAAGGTCGACGACAGAAAGAAATCTGAAAATACAAAATGCACTGTACTTTCCATTCGAACTTTCCATTATTTTGTTGATAAAATATTATTAATATTATAAATATTAGAGTGTGGGATGCACTTGCCAGAGTTTTACCAGAAAATGTTTTTTATCACAGACTTTTTTCCTAGAATGTTCCAAGAGTGTCCCAAGAAAACTACCCCTCTTTAAAGTATGGTGTATCTGTTGTATTATCGGTGTTTAAAAGATTTTCTCATGTTTGAGGGTTTCTGGAAGAGTTACAGAGATTGAAAGCTTCCTAAGCAATATTTGTATTTGTGAAATGTCGACATTACATGTTCAAAGCGTAGAAAGATCTAGGTTGTTTGAAAATGGACCCTTAATCATTATGAAACGCTTGAAACTAAATTTTTAAAAAGACACTTGAGAATCTTGACACCAGGAACCCGTTACCGGGAAACTGAAGTAAAACCCGCTACTTTTGTTACAATCAAATTTTTAAAACAAAACTTACAGTGAAAGTGAGAACCGTCGTACAGATAAATCCAGGCACAATTTCCCGATCCATTCGGCTTTGGAAACATTTTGAATTTCGTCATTTGGACAATTGCAGGTTCAGCAAGAATACCATTATTGTCAAGTAAGAACTGAAATTACTTTTACATTGATAAATTATTTTTTTTTCAAACCCTGATGGCACCCGTGGAAAGGAGTGAACTATTAATGTTCTCGATATCAGTCATTGCTGCAATCTAAACAAAAATTCAATTGAAACTGTCAAATAAACATAGTACAGAAAGAAGAAAACATGCGCTCTCGCGTTCAAAACAAGAGTTTCGCAAGGCGGATGCACTCTCGACTTTCCCGCCACAATTATCAATGGAGCGCAGTTATTGATTTCTATCACCACAAACCACTCTCAGGATGATACATCGCATTAAATTCGAGCGAAGAATAAACATGGCCATTTCAAACGAACAAGACACAAAATGAAAGGGCAAACGTGTTAGATGTTAGCGCAGCTGGCCTAATTCTCACATTATGTGAAAAAAACCAACAATATCAAATATAACAGGAATATTAGTACAAACAAGAGTCTGAATTGAATCGGAAAAAATGAAGATGATATGATTGGGGCGGCATGTTTTGTTTACACATTTCACATAAAGCGCTTGGTCATCGTGTCTGCGTCGGATTCGATCCCTGGCCAAAAAAGCCTTGATTAGGTCATTCGTTTACAACCTATTGTTACTGAATAATGTAAAATCCAGTGTTTAGCTGTATACGTTTAAATGTCTTTAAGGCATAGGGCAACTGTGACGCTTGTCGATACGCAACGGGCAACTGTTGGGGAGTAGGGAAATGGTGCGGTAATTGGATACCTCAAGGGTCATTGCGCGCGAGAGAACCAGAGGCGAACAATAGATAAACAACAACTTTTTCGAGGGTGCTATTGTTCAAGAAATTGACTGGTAAGTTTCCTGCAAAACGAGTTTGAAGACGAAAAAGATGAAAAAGGTCTTTGTATTTTGCAATATTGCAATAAAATTAAAATTCAACTAAGGGTGAAATCCCTTAAATGTTATATGAATGTTTTGACAAATATTTGCAAAAACTCTGATTTTGAGGTATGTAACCCGGGTGTATTGTGTATGCAAGGTTGTTGTTTTGGTCGTTAACTTTTAGGTGTACTTGTCCGTCTTGCAAAACTTATTCATATAAAAATTCCATAAAAAATTCTATTACATGGAAACTCAAATAATTTTTAAAAAAAAAACAGTCTCGAAAACATGTCAATTCTTGGGATCAAACAAACAACTGTCGGAGATGTAAATGAGCGGATTGCGCGGGGGATCGGCGGGGCGCGTGTCGACCATGTGAGACAGACGGGCGGTATGCGCGGCATTTGAATAGACGAGGGGTCAGTCAAAGGGCATAGGTCCGCCAGACGTCACTGTTAGCGGTATTTGGCCTCTTATTGAGTTGGCAGGCAGGTAATCTTGACTAATATAAAGTTAGTATTCTACCGATTCGATTCCGGTTATTTCATTTTTGTGTAAAGTCAATTGGAACACAAGAAACGTATAAATCCTGAAATAAATTTTACTTCCGATAAAGTCTTTAATCACCAGACAGACGCACAGGGTAAATTGTTTGCATTTTTGTGTGCATTGCTTGAATCCATACTAAACATGTTTTTCAAAAATTAAACATGAAATGTACAATGGGTTTTGAAAGTCTTTAGGCCTATCTTCTGCTCAGATGGAGGAAGTGTTTGGTAAAATGACAAACCATTGATTCTCCAAAAAACAACTTTATATCCTTTATAACATTAGAGGGTTGCCATTCTGTCCGTTAGCAGCGCAACGTTTTATGTGGAGAGGTACACCCCTTCATTTCCCCCAACACGACCATGGGAAACATTTCATTGAAATGGATTGAAACAGAGCAGCCGATGGCTGCGTGCCTAAGCGGCCGCAGGCCGCCTACATGAACAGCCGAAGGCTGCGTACTTAAGCGGCCGCAGGCCGCCTATATGAGCAGCCGAAGGCTGCGTGCGTAAGCGGCCGCAGGCCGCCTACAAGAACAGCCGAAGGCTGCGTAACTAAGCGGCCGAAGGCCGCGATCACTGATTGAGGCGGCCGAAGGCCGCCTCACCCAGAAGACGAAGACCCGCGCAGCGGGGCTTTGGCTTCTGGTGATAAACATGGAAGCCCAATACAAAATTACTCGAGAACAAAATTAACTATATTCATAGCATATACGATGATCATTGAGAAAATACAATAAACATATAAGAAAAAGGCACAAGTTTATTTTTTGTCGGATTCAGCATCTTGTGTGAATTAAGAACGACGTTGATGATGCCCAGAACTTTCTGAAATGTACAATTATAAAGGAAACACTGTGAATTAGTTAGACTAAAAAAGTTTTAAAAGTTTTCAACTCACCGCGACGGTCAGTTTCATGTCGAATGGACAGTTTTTCGGTCTTCATGTTTAAACATTCATTGAGGTACCACTCATGAAGAGAATCTGCCTCTGGCAGAGATGGGGACAATTTCCACTTAGTCTCCTCCATAATTCCTAAGAAAAATGCACCTTGAAACATTAGTTGAAAAAAGTCATAGAAACGTGAACAACCTTTGTGTGCCTTAATACGAGCAGCAGTAATCCAGATAGTTTGGCCCAGGGCGTTGTCTTCAAAACGACGAGCTCTGTCACCCCATAATGTGAAGATGATGGAACCGGTTTTGTCAAAAGATATCTCTTTTAATGAATGTCATGCCGTTCTTTGTCACAAACTAAATTGATTCCATGACAACATTATTGAAAGACATGTTTGTTAATTGTAATATAATAAAATTTGTTTGTAAACACACATCTGAAACGGGATCCAACTTTTCCACAACGGCCAACACGTTGACAATGTTTCCGGCCTGTTGCCCCATCATATCCAGGGAGCAAAGGTTTAATTCAAAGACCGAAGTTTGTGGCTCTAGACCACACAAAGGAAAAATCTAAATAACAATATTTTCGAAAAAAAAAACCCAATCACTATACCTCAAAACCGTCTTTAAGCGTGACCGCAAAGGGGTGGAGGGTGTTGTTGTAACGTGAATTCCTTGGTGTTACATGCATACCTGTTATCTCGTAAGACTGAAAGCAACGAAAGAATTGAACAACAAGTTGGAACTAACGCAATGACTCCTAATGATAGTGTTCGCCCTCTTAGCACTATCGCCAAAAGCAGTGACTTGAATCTTTCCTGTGCCATCGTACAATACAAATTCAGTACCTGAAATTCAATAGTGTACCCAATTTTCCCATTTAGAAATGTTCTTTATTAAAAAAACAACTCACCCAGCTCGTTCCATTTCTTATGCTGCTGAGGTTAGCTTTTTGAACACACATACCAGGAATCTTCCAGTATTTTGAAAAATTCAGTGCAAGATTAACACAACTAATAGGAACAACGGCGGAAGTTTTAGTTTTAGGTGTAGAAACCGAAGTAATAGAAGCTGGCAAGTTTGTCACGGGTTCACTGGAACTGGAAACCAGGGCCAACTTTGAAGTTTCTGTAGAATCCACGGGTGCAGTTACAGCGGCACAGTTGTTAACCTTAAAACTATTCTTAGACAAAAAGAAATACTTCTCTTACTTCATTTGTAGAAAGTATGGAAAAGGGTGGATCTGTCTTTATTGTAGTTTTCACTGCCGTTGGGGTAGAGGAATTACTGGAGTTAGCTAGATTATTTGTTGTGCCGTGGGAATCGCCAGTAGTTTCGGTATTTTTCGTATGAGAAATCGCTGGAGGAGAAGTTTCTACAGAATCGGGGACTTCAGCAGGCGACATTGACGTAAATATATCATTATTGACAGTATCTACCTGGTAAGGATACAAATATCAAATTCAACACATTCAAACCGCAGTAATGCTAGGCAATTCCAGTCCATCACTGTCCAGCAGCGGGATATCTTTTGCTAATATGTCGTAATCATCAATGATCATTACTTTGCTCCTTAACCAATCAATTTGTAAAGCAGTATAATTTTAGGGTACCTTGTATTTGCGTTGTCAGGAGAAACATGAATTTTGTTGATTAGCAGAATATCACCGAATGTCGTTCCATTGTCTCGAAGGCCGTCATCGTTGATTTTGGCCGACAACGAAGATGATAACCGAAAGTCTAGAAAAGTGCGATTATAATTCGATATAAAGCAAAATTTTGTCTTTTTATTTGGATTTAGAAAGAGTGGATTTGTTTATCAAGCAAAATTGTTTTGTATGTTTGGTGCTTTTCAGAAGGAACCGATTACGACCATTCATCCTTGCATACTAAAACCTTGTTTGGTAATCGAATAGTGTTGCGAAACTGGTTAAGAACGAAGTCCTGATAGAAATATCGAACTGTTTAATTGTATCCATTAAACAGGGGTTTTCCAATTTTTCGCAAAGAAAACCCACGTTCACAAATGTGCATTCCGTCAAACAACCGTGCTTTGGCGCAAGTTCCAGGGCATTCGTTTTCTTCAATTTGCTTCAAATCAGTTAGTTGAACAATAATAGGTTCCGAAAGGATCCCATTGTTATTAAATAGGTCCTAAAAGCCGTTTTTATAATACATATGACTAGTACCTTGAATGCTCCGGGAGACAAAGGCAGCATTCCGATTTTGTTATCAGCTACTTTTTGCCAAACGCTTCATCAATTGTCAAGAAACAAGAGAACTTTAAAAAATCGTCAGTTGAGGTGGTGTATGCTCTGTAAGAGACATTTTGTTAAATGAAAAATTGACAGAAATTTTAGGCAAAAGGTAGTGAAATTGAAAACTGAATGAGCGAAGTGTAATCGTAATGAAAATCAATACATGTGTCACTATTGGCAGTGGGGCGCTCTAACAAACGAAAAGGAAAGACGGCGGAAAGACTTATTACTACCGGGCTACTTCACAGCGTTCATTTGTGGATGACCAACTCTTGCGAAAATGTTAAATTATTCAGTTAAGTACTTACGTGACTAGTGGAAGCAACGCGGGTGTAGGGGTGTAGTCCACGCCTAAATTGTTCAGCTTTCGATCAGAGGTCAGAAATCTGAAGAAAATTTAATTCATAAAGATAGCCGAAAGGGTTCTCGAGATCAATCGTCGGGATATTAATAGGCATTTGCTTGTCATTGGCCTCCTTTACACAATCAAGAAGAGCGCCACCCAAAATTTCAGAGACACCTGCAATTAATTAACTCAAACTATTATTTGATAACATGAAATAAAATTGTAAAAGACAATAAAAAGATGGCGACATAAACGACAGATATTCAATGCAGGACGAGGCATCGCAACTTGTTTAATAACTACGATAATAAACGGAAATTCAGAACAATTATAGAAATTGCTAAAACTGCTAACATCGTTGTCAATACTTTCATTATTTACCAACGTTCGCAATTTATTAATTGTAAGAAGGGTGTTTGAATCTTTGATCTAGTCTGCACTTTGAAACAGCTGTTTCGCAAGTACATGCAAAGCACGGCTGTCGGCTAATTTGTTCGTGAGGAGGCTTGCGTAGCATCAATTGTAACATTGGCATTAATTGTATACATTGTTGTAATCAAAATTAACGTGTATTTCACAAGGGAGCATTGGATTTACGGAGTGGTTCAAAAGTCTGGAAGCAGGCCAATCTCAAAGATTTTTCGTCACCCGAAATTGCAAAGATTACCTTACCCTTGAGAAATATATGGCAGTATTTGTCAAATAAACAAAAAAAAGAATAATAAATAAAGATGATGCAATAACGTCACAAACGACACGTGGCAGAGAATGGCAAGAATGACAACTAGTATGACATCATACGAAACACCACAAAAATCAACTGTACACTTTTAAAACTTCTTTTTTTGGCCAAATTCTCTTCTAGTTTTCACAACAGCCCTTTTGAATCTTTGATCTGATCATCGTTTTGAAACAGCTGTTTCGTAGGTACATCCAAAGCACTGACGTCTTACAAACGGTTTCTCAGTTTGCTTTCGGTATTTTCAAGCGTTCAGTGTCGTTTTAAAGAAGAGCTCTTCGATCTGATTGTTTTAGTTTACCCAATTATTTTACATTACACTCATACTCAGTTTCATACTTGAACATCTTATATACGTAATTATTGATCTAAAATCATTTTAAATATTTTTTCGAGGTTAACAAAGGTAAATTTCTCAATTGTGGAAACACAATGTTAATGGAAATTATTTATTCACTGTTTATTTGTTTGTTTGCTATATCACATAATCAGCTGAATGCGGAGTGTTTTCATTTGTACGTTTCTACCAGTTCGATATTTACTAGAATGAATACATTCATTTTTTTAAACTTTTTTGGACTTCTGGAATGGGTTGCTACTTAAGAAAACAAGTTATCCTCACTTGATAGTGTCCGCACGCTTTCATTCTCTTTTGCTCTTCTCTTTACAATCAGTTTTTCATGAGTGAGTTGTACATTACGATAACCATCAATTGGAAACAACGGACCTTCCAGAAAATCGAAAGAAGATCGTGTGTGATATTGATAGATACATATGTATATTGAGTATTTATGCATGCATGTTTCCGTAATATGGTTTTCAGTCGGCCAAAATATATGTACAAACAGAATTTGTATTATAAAAAAGTTTTGTGTTTACGTATTTGACCAATTTCCATTCTGATAAAGCTGTTTTTTTTAACGATATTCAATGAAACAAAAGTGTGTTGCCTGTGAAACGTTTGTGATTCATTGACATTTTCAAAGGGCTTCCCTCTGTTTCCAGTTGAGTCACTTTCCATTGTGCTATTTGCTGTTTTCGGCGTTTTTCACGCAGTGTTGCCCGTTTGCTTTGTTTACTCTGTCGTGTGATCGCAATTCGTTCGCGTCTATCAGTTCAAGTGAGTCATTCCACTCCCATCCTACCCGCCATGCCAGCCCTATCCAAGGAAGCGTGAGTAACTTAGAAAAACCCCCTTTTTTCTTTGAAAATCCTCTGTAATTTCACGTCATTGTTTGCCGAACACCCCAATTCTCGGGGTCATTACACCGCGGGAAATACTTTTTATGAGGGACTGATCGTGACGCTTCAGTTGGGCTCGTCCACAATGTTTATTTGTTTCCACCTACTGCGCCCAGCCCATTGATTCCCCTGCTTTTCTGATTGTTTCCCTTTTTCAGTATGTTGTTGGACGTCGAGACGGATTTCGGCCTTTCACTACTCAGACAAACTGCTGTTAATCAATCCGTTGTACTGTCCCCGATCTCGATTGCCCTTGCCCTTTCACTCGTTCACGCAGGAGCAAAAGGAAACACAAAGGAACAAATTCAGGCAGCTATTGCTAAAGGTAGGTAGATTCTGCCAAAAATCGCCCATTTATTATTAGTAAAACAAAAAGACCAATTGGCGGGAGAAGGTCAATAATAGAATCAAACTTTTTTTCCATATTGTGATTGCCGAGTTTGATACACCATACCATGTTTATAACCGTCAAAACGCCGACAGTTCTTGCAAGAAATGTAGCAGAGACTCCGCTAAAGGTCTTCGCTCCCCCATGTAATTAAAAAATTTTCGGTTGCACCCCCTCATCACTGTTTTTAGACGATTTCAACATAAAACTTTAAAATGCGTCACTGCACGAAGAATTTCGCAATTGTCTCGTACAGTTATTACCAGATGATATATCTTCAATTGGAGGTGAAACACGGTCTTGTCTTTGTGGTTATTGTCATTTTCGTGCAACTGTGCTTTCTTGCAAACCAAAAGTGGAACCTACTCAGGTGTTTGGTTATATCTTTTCGTGTTTATGCAACTTTGTGCCGCGGAATTTGAAGGTCCTGGCTATCAGGATGTCTTTAATGCCAAGGAAACGAACATTGTTGTGGCGACGATTCAAAACTGTTCAGCCCACAATCTTTGTGAGTGTGATTGCGCCGTGATTTGTGAAACCACAAATTGGGTGAATCATTGACCAAAAAAAGCCAAGAGCTGTGTAACCAATAATTGAGCGCTTTTCTTTAGCAATATACTCTTTTAGGTGCCACTGACAATGAAGTGGTAGCCCACTACTCAGCCCTCTGCAAAGCCCTTGAGAAAACATCTGATGGTGTGGACGTGCGAGTGGCAAATCGCATGTTCATGGAGTTTGTTTCACTTTGTATTCAAACATTTGTCTCATTTTAGCAATAGTCTGACGGTGAATGAAGACTACCTCGCCGACATCAAGGAACATTACGACGCGTTGGCTCAAACCCTCAACTTCAGGGACGCTACGCACGCTGCCGAGGTGAAACCAAAACCTTTTGTAATTTAAGTTGTTTCTCAGGTTGTAAACGGATTCGTAAATGAAACAACCAAAGGGAAAATCAGCAAACTGCTTGATCCTAGCTCCTTCGCCGGTAACGATTCTTATTTCATAAAAACCGTCCTCTTTTAGGCGCTGTTGCCTTTCTCATCAACGCTGTATACCTTAAGGCTGACTGGAAACACAAGTTCAACAAAGATTCTACAGAAGAGGGAGATTTCCATGTGAGCCCCACCTCTGACAAAAAGGTTATTTTAATTAAATGTTTACAAACGTTTAATTAAAACTTTGTAGGTGATGTTCATGAAAGAAAACAAAGTTCCCCGGGCTTACTATGATGACGGGAATGTGGAAGTTCTCACCCTTCCCTACAAGGATCCCCGATTTGCTTTCACCATCTTCCTACCCAAACAAACGTATGTTGAACTTTTTGAAACAGAAACATATTTGGCTGCGTTGTTGATGTTCCTGCTTACGTTTATCAGTATAACCAGCTTATGCAAACAAAAATCAGCAAACTACAAATACCACGAGAATCGGATTCTGGGTGTGTGAGAATCAGTATTTTTCTTTGATCCAACAACAGTGAAAAATATTGCTTAGCCTGAGAAACGGCTATATTTTTCTTTCAGCTTTGAAGTTGAAACAAACAAAAATCTTAAGACACCTAATTGATAAGAGCTTACAAGCTCGTAGTGCATCTGTTGACTTATGCACTAAAATGTTAAGTTTTTTCTTTCGTTTTTTTCTTTTTTTTAGTGTTTTTCGAAAGTATTTTTAGCTCTGTTTACTGTGATAGCTCTCATGCTTATCAGTTTTACCGGCATAGGCAAACAAAACAAAGGATAATGCGTGGTTAATGCAAACATATAATGAGAAAATTTGTAAAAAAAAAATATAAGTATCGTTTCTATATTAAAACCTAAATTAAATTAAAATTTCTTTTGGCAGTATAGATATTTCTTTTTATGTTATTTTTGCAGCCATGGCCTCGCTGATTTCCGTTCCCAACTAACTGGAACCAAAATGCAAGAGCTAATCAACTCCACGGAAAGAACCTCGGTTTCGGTTTGTTCATGAACATAATTTGACCCAAAAGAAAATTTTTCAGCTCAAAATCCCCAGAATGAAGATTGAAACGGAGATGACCCTCAACGAGGCTTTGAAAGCTATCGGCATCGAAGATATGTTCACTGGGAGAGCTGATCTCTCCGGAATCGCCGGCGGGCTTTTTGTCAGTGAAGCCAAGCACAAAGCTGTGATTGAGGTTGGTTCATGTGTTAAACAAAGGCATAGTTTGTTTTCAGACGGATGAGGAAGGAAGTGTTGCCGCTGCTGCTACTTCCATCGCCATGTCTAGGTCTCTTCCTCGCCATCCTCCTCCTGTGGTTCCATTCGTGGCTGATCACCCATTCGTGTACGCAATCACTCTCAACGGACATGTCATGTTCATCGGACATTTCAATGGATAAATCACTTACGAGTTTATGACTTTTGTAAAGTTGCGCATACTGGAATAAAATTTGGATTGGTACACTTGAAATTCGTTTTTATGGTACTTTGAGCTCCCACCATATCGTACGTCTTTTCCATTGTTCGGACAAAATGTTCGGAAAACATTTTGTTGTTACAATTTTAGAGTTCGTTAAAAAAGGAAATACTGGAAAGTTTTGGAGTTTTATTTGAAAGATTCCAGGGTTCTTGACAGGACTTTTAAGTTTATACATAATGTGTTTATACATAAGAAATAAACTCTACGAACATAATAATTCGGTAATCGAATTGTCGAAAAATGGCGGAAACCGATTTTTTGCGTTCTAATTGTTAGTCTTTGAGCGAGTTTTGTTGTCTTTTGGGACTTTTAAAACTTTCATCAGCTTTAGAAAAGAAGTTAAAATCTGAAATAGGCAAAATACTTGTAGAGATAGACATCAACAAGGATTTTATGAATAGAACGTACTGAACTTCTGCTGTATTCAACCGTTTTATATTGGCTCACGTAGGCTGGCTTTCACAATTTGCCTTATCGCTACAGTAATCGAAACTTTCGGCGTGTGAACGCAAACGTTTCTGCATATGTACACTCTTCTCCTACTCACGACTGGCAATTTCGACAACATGTCATCTTTTGATTGTTCACTTTTCATTTACAGCATGCATCCATCAAAACGAATCAAACTCCAAGATTGTGTTGTGGATGACCAGTGAGTTTAATGAGCTGTGAATCTGCAAAAATGCTAGTTTCAGCAAAATTCAACGAGCTGAATATAACTTTGGTATGGAACATCTGCGCCTGTCGAATGGTTCAATAGTGATTTCTCCATCTTCTGTTTTGAATTCCTCTATTGTTTCGTTAAACACTGGCAACTGCAGAATAAAAATAGAGGCTGATTGTTTTCAAGGTAAGATTGTTCCGATTTATCAAAGAAACGAAGATACATAAAAAATATAAGATATCTCTGAATTTTTTTCTTCAGAACTAACGCATGAAGAGTTGCAGAACTATTCTTCCCGTTTCCACGCGTTCACGAAGAAGTCGAAAAAGGATATTCATATGGCGAATCGATTGTTTTTAAGGTAACAAAATCTAAAGTGAGAAAATGAATTTGAATTTGAAGAAAAGTGAAGTCTGATGGGCTGAATGTTTCATACAGTTCGGATATAGAACCTACAATTGTGAATTTTGACGATGTCACAGAAACCAAACAAGTTGGTTTTCTCATTTTTGTTTTCTCAATGAAGAACGATTCAGCAGCTGAATGCATTTGCACAAAAAGCTACTAAAGGAGCCATAACCGAAATTGGAAAGGACTTTTCTTTCGAAGGTGCCATAAAAAAATGTTTTCCCAAAAATGATTTCAGATTGTTCTTCAATTGTTGTAAATGTACTATCGTGGAAATGGAAAAGAACAAACTGGAAGTATCAACCCAAAACTATGTCAATAGAAGAAATGGACTTCTTTCTTGACGATGGAAGTGCTAAAAAGGTGAGTGCTTTAATTCAACCCAGTCAGTAATGTTCAGATCCCATTCATTAAAAACGACTCAGTTGTGAGAAGAAAGTATTTTGCCGACGATGAAGTGGAAGTTTGTACTCTGCCTCATAAAAACCCTGAATTGTCTTTAACAATCATACTGCCAAGAAACAGGTGAAATAGTTTTATAAACAAACACACAAATTAGAAAAAACCGCATAGCGGTCAGAAAAGACCGTTGAGGATGGTATTGTTGAAATACGAAAGCATAATTGCTAATTCTGGACAGTCACAAACGACAAATTTCTGTTTAGGTCGGATTTCAAGAACTTCAGAGAAACCTTGACGGGTGAAAAGATTAAAACGCTTTTGAATAGCACATCAACTTCACATCTTACTGTATGTTTCTGATTACAAGTTTTAACAACACTTTTCAGCTAACGATTCCAAAAATGAATTTTGAGACCGAGTGGAGCTTAACCCCAGATTTATTAATAAGAGAAACTGAAACCCCAGTACATAGTACTTCGGCTGTCGGACAGTCAACTGAACAACCAACTTTAACCACTCTTCACAAGGCTGCCATCGAGGTATAAAAATCAGATTCAAAATGAAAGAAATGTTCATTCAGACAGATGAGGAAGGAACTACAGATGAAGTTTGTGGAGTTCGCCACAGATGCGTTAAATCTCTTACGCCTCCCATTGACTTTAAAGCCAACCATCCTTATATCTTTGTTGTTAGGTTGAATGTACACTGTTTGTTTATTGGACAGTTTTGTGGTTAAATTATAGATTTCAATTGTTGTACAAACAAGTTCGTTAGACTTGAAAGGCAGTTTTGCAACACATTCCTACATAAAGCTCGTTTTGATCTTTTGATCTGTATTCTCTTTGCGCAGTACTGCGCATATGCTAACCACTTGAATCAGCCGTCTCGCACCCGTATGGGTTCGGCTAATCCCCGACATAGGGGTATTTATGCCAGATCGTAGCAATCGCTGTCGCCCTCCGGGGCCAAGCAAGGTTGGGTGCATACATAGCCTATTCCTGTTTGAACCTCACTAGTACGCTGGTCCGTCTTCCTTGACCCACAGTGAGAAGAAAACCGCCTATCGGTCCGATTTGACCGTTAGGGCAGGTTTTGCTACAATGAAAACAAATAAACGTATTTAAAATAAGTTTACTATTTGAGTTTAAAGAGACAGTCAGGCTGGTTTTACAACATGAGCTCAATAAGAGAGAGGAATTCGCTGATCATGACAATGTTTATGACTTTGGGTCGAAAATTTACCGCTTTTGAGAAAATATGCTTCAAAATCGTCAAAAACGGGTATCCGTCTACAGATTTGTAGACGGCCAGTACGCCCTGCATGTACGGCATTTACAAAATATGCTAACGAGTCGAATTTCATTCTAATTGGCTTAGAAAGAGCTGGAAACGAAGAAGGTGCGAGACAACTTACATGGGTAGTCGTTTGGGTCTGGGTGGCCAAATCAAACGAGACCCACAAATTTGCATAGCCTATCCCATGGGTATTAAGGGATAGAAGTCCAAATTTGCTGTGCGTTCACCATATTCGGGAAAATCGCATTTCAAAATTGAGGTTTTAGCGTACTGGGCGCCGCGGTCGTATATAGCGGCTGCGACGGCCAACTGTAAGCAGTGGTCCGGTGGCCAAGTGGTGAGGGCGCCGGTCTGTCGCCCTGGAGCTAACTAGATCGAATCCCGGTATGCCTAATTTTCTTTTGCTTGTTAAGTTTTACATGTTTTCGAGTTTTGAGATTTTTTCCAAGTTTTCAATAAAAAAAATTTTTTTTTTGTTGAAAAACGTCGTAGCTGTTCTGCCGCAAGGGTATCTGAATGTGGTGTAATAACAAGTCAATAACCGTAATTATTCAAAATATCTTTTCTGGACACTTAACCTCTTATGAAAAAAAAGTAGTCAAAAAAGTTTTTTTTTGAAAACTTGGAAAAAATCTCAAAACTCGAAAACATGTAAAACTTAACAAGCAAAAGAAAATTAGGCATACCGGGATTCGATCTAGTTAGCTCCAGGGCGACAGACCGGCGCCCTCACCACTTGGCCACCGGACCACTGCTTACAGTTTGCCGTCGCAGCCGCTATATACGACCGCGGCGCCCAGTACGCTAAAACCTCAATTTTGAAATGCGATTTTCCCGAATATGGTGAACGCACAGCAAATTTGGACTTCTATCCCTTAATACCCATGGGATAGACTATACAAATTTGTGGGTCTCGTTTGATTTGACCACCCAGACCCAAACGACTACCCATGTTAGCCTAGTTAATTCGCATAATTTCCAACCGTAGTCAATCGAAAATGAAATGAAAAGCCCCTATTGGTCGATCCGCTGAAAATGGACCACTTTGTCTTCTTTGCGTAATCTTTGAGCTATTTGTACAAAAACATTTTGTCCAGTTACAATCCGCATAAATTGCTAAACACCAGTGTCAACAAATAACAAACAAATAACATTTGGCAATTGTATAAATACTTGCTTAACATGGCCGTTTATCTTCAGTATTTTTTCTTATTGTCAAACAAACAACGCGTTCACAACGAACCAAATAAGCAAGTAAAATCGTCTTCAAAACCGTTGCAAGTCACTCAAAAACAACCTCATTATGTGAAATAACTCGCTTTAGAACGTTTATTTCAGAATGTCTCTCCTTGACGTGGAGGGAGACTTTGGTCTCTCGATGCTCCAACAGTCAACCGATTCTTTTGTAACTTCTCCTGCTTCAGCTCTTCTTGCGCTGGGACTTCTTTTTTTGGGATCCGGTGGGAACACAAAGGATCAACTTAGGAACGCTATCGGCAAAGGTAAGAGGCAATTAAATGAAGCACTGTTTCTTAGGCTCTTCTGACAACCAAATCACACAGTTCTATTCTTCGCTTTCGAAATCCCTACAGATCAGTGAGCCCGGCATTGAGGTCAATGTCGCTAACCGCATATACATCAAGTAAGGAACCCCAAAAGTTGGCAAAATTTGAATTTAAGCAGTGGATTCAACATCAAGAAACCATATCTTGCCGCGATTAGACAAAAATATGATGCCAGGGCGCAGAATTTGGTATTTGGTAATGCAGATGCTGCTGCAAAGGTGGAAGTTTTCTTTTCTTTTTCAAAATTTAAATACAGACAGTAAATGGCTTCGTAAATCGAACAACGGAGGGAAAAATTCCAGAGCTGGTGAAGCCTTCGATTTTTAATGGTAGGCTCGAAACGTTAAAAAAAACGTTTTGTCAAACACCACTATAAGGTTTTTTGTTTAGGCCGAGGAAAATTTTAACAATTCTTTTTATACAAAATACGTTAAAATTAGTGTCGATAACATCAAATTTGTTTAGATGCCGTCGCTTTGCTTATAAACGCCATATACATGAAAGCAGATTGGGCAAGTAAGTTTCAAAAAAGTGCAAGTGAGCAGGGAACGTTTAACGTGGCTCTAAAAACTACCAATGAGGTACGGTAGCGAACATTATTAAAAATAGTTTTAAACCTTAGGTAACATATATGGTAAAGGATACGGAGGAACATTATATGTACTACGAAGACGATTCAGTACAAGTTTTAACTCTGCCTTATAGAGACCCTTCTTTTGCATTCACTATTTTTCTTCCACGACAGACGCAAGACCAATTTCATATTTATCAAAGTATTGGTTTCAGCTATGGTCTCGGCGCTTTTAAATCAACGCTAACTGGCGCAAAAATACAAGTTCTGCTTAATAGCACATTTTCAACAAGCGTTTCGGTCTTGTTATTTCTGTTCAGGTTTAATGCTTGCATAATCAGATAAGAATGCCCAAACTGAAGATTTCTAGTGACATAAACTTAAAAGATGTTTTAATTTCCCTCGGTGTTACTGAAGTTTTCTCTGACAATGCGGATCTTTCTGGAATTGCCGATAATCTCAAAGTCACAAGTGCTGCGCAAAAGGCGTTGATTGAGGTGAAACTGAATGAATGCAGCAACAACATCAATTCAGACCGATGAAGAAGGCAGCGTCGCTGCAGCAGCCACTGTGATTGTCGTTGGAGAGGCTGCGTTTTTCTCCCCTTATATCAATGCGGATCATCCATTCCTTTTCACGATCACTTATAAGAACAATGTTCTCTTTCTGGGACAGTTTTATGGATAAATAAAGCTTTCTTGAAAACAATTTTTGATAAGCAATCAATGCTAAAGACTCCCTGTGACGATTGCAGAGGTCAGCTCTGTCGTCTCGCACCCCATATGGTTTCAGCGATTAGCCGACATAGGGGTATTTATGCGCGGTAATCGCAATAGCTGTCGCCCTTCGGGGCAGCCCTTCTGGGCAGGTCCCGCGTGTATGCATGCCACCGTGTTTGGGTTCATAAATGACCCAACCTTGTTGGAAACTCAGATGGTCCGTCTTGACTGTTGAGTCACAATAGGGAAATAACCGCCTTTAATTAGGTTTGGTTTTGCAGTTTTGCTAGCAAGTCAAACTTGTTACAATATACCAGATGATCTATATAAGTCACAGAAAACGGTGACACCTTGTCGGTTACTTTGTTGAAAATCATTCTATCTTTCATCGTTATGTGGTAAACCCATTGTTTGGTGCTTGGTTAGCGTTGTAGCTAACAGTACTAATTTTTGTTAGAATTAAGACCAAATTGACTCGTTAACAAACAATTTTATTTCTAACAAAAACAAAAGCATGTTGATGCAACAAACAAATGGATTTGTGTATTTGTAAACAATGTAGTAAAAAAGTTATATATACAAACATCCTATTGTTTATCTGTAAGCTCATTTTATAAACGCTGTCAACAAACAGCTTAGTTTTTGTTCACGCATATAAAACAGTTTGCGGTCTTTGACTGTCATGTCAATTACACCAAAGTTTACTGCCATCATTATAATGTATTAAACATTACTAAGCAGAAAAACTGCCCGATTTTCTTACCCATCTTGCATGATTAACTGGGTTCAATCGCGAACTCTTAGTGCTTTTTGTTATAAAGAGCTTTCAGGATGTCTCTCCTTGGCGTTGAAGGAGACTTCGGTCTATCTATGTTACAAAGGTCCTCTGATTCCTTTATTGTTTCACCTGGTTCAGCACTTATGGCTCTTGGTCTTCTTTTCTTAGGAGCCGGTGGAAACACAAAGCAACAACTGAGAAATGCAATTGGCAAAGATTGGGAACTTATTTTCTACCAAAACCTCATCTTTTCTAGGTTTTTCTGACAACCAAATCACAGAACACTACTCGGCTCTGTCTAAGTCGTTTCAGAAAAACATCACTGGAATAGAAACTGACATCGCCAACCGAATTTATATAAAGTAGAAACTCCAAGTTGCAAAAACATGTTTGATTTTAGCGAAAAGTTTCTTGTCAGACCCTCGTATATTTTCAAGATAAAACAAAAATACGACGCTGTTGCCCAGTTGCTTAATTTCGATGATAACCAAGCCGCCGCTAACGTGGGGTTTTCACAAATTAATCCAAAATATATATTTTTCAGACAGTAAATGATTTTGTGGGCGAAGTTACGAAGGGGAAAATTACTAATCTTGTAGATTCAGCCGCCTTTTCTGACGGTATGTTTTTTAATGTTTTTGTCATTATAGATTTCAACTGGCAAGTTACATAGTCGAAAATTTTGCGATACCCATCTGAGAAGTCGAAACATATACAATTCAAAAATGCGCTTGAAACTAAGAGTCCTATTCAGGTTCTGTTGCAATTCTTATCAATGCCATCTACATGAAAGGTGAATGGGCTAGACAATTTCAAACAACTGCCACGGTGGAAGAAAATTTCAACGCTGCTCCAAACACTGTCAGAAAAGTAACATGCCTTTTTTGCTGTAATTATTAATTAGGCGATGTACATGACGAAGCAAAACGAGAACAATAATCTATATTACGAGGACGAAACCATCCAAGTTTTAACACTTCCTTACAAGGATTCCTCATTTGGGTTTACTATATTCCTTCCACAAGAAACGTTCGTAGTCGTCAATTTCTTTAGTTACACTAGTGTTTCAGATATGGTTTATCCACATTTATGTCAACTTTAACTGGAGCAAAAATCCAAGCACTTCTTAAAAGCACCGACAGTACTACTGTTTCGGTAGTCTGCGTTTTCAGAATGTCTTACCCTCAGCTTCAGATGAAAATTCCCAAAATTTCGATCACTAGCGATGTTAATCTAAAATCCATTCTTATTGCGCTTGGAGTGACTGATATGTTTACAAAAATCGCAAATTTTTCCGGAATCGCGAATAACATTACGATTAGTAGTACAGAACAGAAGGCACTGATTGAGGTGAGTAATCAAAAGCATTGCTAAGAAGACTTCAGACAAATGAGGAAGGAAGCGTCGCAGCAGCTGCTACTGTTATTGGAATACACGGACACCTTCCCTTGCCTCCACCTCCTTCCGTTCAGTTCATTGCTGATCATCCCTTCCTGTTTACAATAACTCTTAATGGGCATGTGCTTTTCATGGGTACATTTTACGGTTGATTTCAATAAAAGATTGTCTGCATCATTTTTGGATACAGTAATTGTCGATAACAACAGACAGTATCGCATCCTTCTATGTTTACAGAAACTTGACCACGGATGGTAAAAATTATGCTTCATTTGGTTCTATTGATACACAATTTCTCAGTCAGTGTCTAAACAAAAAGTTGAGAGTATATGTATAACAATGTGGCCGTATGAGCCGTTTATTAACGCATCGTAAAAATGCACTTCAGCAAATGGCCTTCCTTTTTTAGGTTACATAACAATTGTTCACCAAGGAATCAATTGCCCAAACGGTACAAATATAACTGTAGCACCTCTAATTGCTCTTGTGTTTGTTATTTTACCTTTTGTCTTTTTCACCATCTTACAAAATATCATAATATATGAACCTATTCTTTACTTCAACTAAACTTACTGGTAAACGTCAATTTTTTAAAACTATATGCAGTTCTTGGAATTGTTTTATTGTAAGGAGCTGGCCGTCGCCTAGTCACATCCTGAGTCAGATGTTGCTCCTCGTCAGGTATCGGCGCCTACGCCAAGAAGCAGTATAAGCGACAGAATCGAATGATCGAGGCTTCCGACGGTTCCATAACAGAATAAACCATCTTTCCCTCTTTTATTTACTTTATACAATGGTTTTGATCTTTCTAACAGTTACTTACTCACACCACTACTTAATAGATAGCGTGGCTTGAAGTCACCTGTGCGAATGGCTGAAGTTCACATTTGTGTTGATGTGTTTTTTTTATTCCTAGCGGTAATTGTGGAAAGAATGAATTGATTTTGATCGTGAAATCCGTCTATATTTATGGGGAATTTGGTTGAACAAAACAAAAATAAAAACAAGTATTATTAAGGTTCTTAACAAACAACTTATTATTGATGCTATGTTTATAAAGAACCGTTTCTGGAATACTGTGCCACATTTAGGTTCTTCTCCAAAATTTGTTCGGTTCCAAGATCCAGCGACAAATTTGGCATTTTGAACTGACCAGTTTGCTAAAAGTTCATGTTTCCCGTTATTGAGAGTAATGTTTGATACTAGAAAACAGAACAATCGGTTTTGACACAGATCTTTTTACATTTGCTTAAACCTTACTCTAATTTATATTCTACCTACCGACTATTTATTGCCAGTTGTGTGAGCGTTGCGAACCAAGTTTGTTAACTAAATCATTTCGGTTTTTATTCTAGAATGTCTCTTCTCGACGTGGAGGGAGACTTCGGTCTCTCCATGCTCCCTCAAGCATCTGCTTCTCTGGTTGCTTCACCTGGATCAGCTCTAATGGCACTTGGTCTTCTCTTCTTAGGAGCCGGAGAAAAAGACTAAGGAACAACTCAGAAATGCAATTGGCAAAGGTAATTGACTAATAACAACAGATGTTCTTCAAAACAACTCTTAGGTTTTACCGATAATCAAATCACAAGTCACTACTCCTGCTTTTCAAAGTCTCTTCTACAAACATCCATTGGAGTTCAAACTAATGTTGCAAACCGAATGTACATAAAGTGAGTGTCGTATAACCTTATGACAGTCAAATTTTAGAGAAGGATTTACCGTGAAACCAACATATCTGAACTCTATCAAGGCAAACTACGACGCTGAAGCACAAACGTTGAATTTTGCGGACGGAGTTAATTCAGCAAATGTTAGCTGAATTTCTTTCGTAAACTTTTTGTTTAAAGGTTATCAATGATTTTGTGAACCAAACTACGGAAGGAAAAATCTCTAACTTAGTGACACCACAGATGCTCAGTGGTAGGTGCTTTAACAATCCAAGTTCGCTATATTTTTCAGATGCTGTTGCTTTACTCATCAATGCGATTTACATGAAAGGAGAATGGGAAAGACAGTTCCAGAGAAATCAGACTGTTCAAGGGAACTTCAACGTCAACGCTAATACAGTCAAACCGGTAAATAACTAATTTGTCAAATTAATTTTGTACTTAGGTTAATTACATGACAAATGAAAATGAGAAGAATTCACTGTACTATGAAGACAACACGGTGCAAGTACTGAGTCTTCCTTACGAAGATACTGCTTTTTCATTTACAATCTTTCTACCAAAATCTCAGTGAGTTACTTGATTGCAAAGCTTACAGGTTTTTTTAAGATTTGGTCTGGCCGCCTTTAAAACAAGCTTAACTGGAAGCAAACTACAAACTATGCTCAAAAGCACCCACAATACTACTGTTAACGTAAAATTTTGTAATGTGTCATGTGTCAAGAACATTTTAGATCAAAATTCCAAAAATGACGATCACAAGTGATATCGACCTAAAGCCAGTATTGACTTCCCTAGGAGTAACGGACCTTTTCTCTGACAATGCAGATCTTTCTGGAATAGCGGAGAATATAAAAGTCAGCAGCGCTAAACAAAAAGCTTTGATTGAGGTGAGAACCAAACTTTCAGAGAAATAAGAGTTCAGACCGACGAGGAAGGAACTGTGGCTGCAGCGGCAACCGTGATTGGGATTGTTCCACTCGCAATCATAATTCCTCCAGAGTTCACCGCGGATCATCCTTTCCTTTTCACAATCACCTTCAAGGGACATATCCTGTTCCTTGGACAATTCTACGGCTGATTGAATAATTGTGAATGAACCCTTTTAACCGAAAGTGTACCTAAATTACGCAATAACGTATGATAGCTAACGAATGAAAAAACCGAGTTGAAATAAATCCTTTCTGTTCAGAGACGATATCTGCTTGACTTATTATTCTTCGATCCAATACCATCATCTCGTTATGAAAACATTGTGGCTTTGTCGGCACTTCAACGCTGAACGACTCAGACATCGCGTAAATCAAGGATATGTAGTTGCAGCTTGTAGAAGTTAGTAATTATGGTCTGGACCTACTAATTTAGGATTTATACAGTTTTGTTCAGTATATAAGCCGAACATTACGACCTTTTACTGAAATTGAACTCAAAAACCTCTTTCCATATATAGAAAACTCTTATCTGTCGGAACTGTAAACAAGAGATTAATCTATAAAAACAAAAAGGCAAGTTTTTGTTTATAATAATCTGTTAAGCTGGTGGTAAACAAACAAGTAACCTATAAAACACTCATTCCCATCACCTCAATGATAACATTTCTGTTTTTTACATTTGTTCCAACAAAAATGAAAAATACCTTTTCAATTTACACTCATTTGCTAATTCAATGATAATTGTTTTGTATGCATTCTTCTGTCAATGAGAAAAGTATGTGTTATCTATTTTTTAACGATGTCGCTCCTCGACGTAGAGGGAGACTTTGGTCTGTCCATGCTTCAACTGTCAACCAATTCATTGGTTGCTTCACCTGGCTCTGCCCTCATGGCTCTTGGCTTAGTTTTCCTAGGAGCTGCTGGAAACACGAAAAAGCAATTGAGAAATGCAGTTGGCAAAGGTAGCACTAAAATATGTTTTGTATTAATTTGTTGAGGTTTCACTGACCAACAAATCACTGATCATTACTCTTGTCTGTCCAACTCGCTAAGACAAACTTTCACTGGAGTTCACACAAATGTTGCCAACCGCATGTATATAAAGTGAACAATACATTATTTGAATTTACGTTTAAGCTATATTTAGAAAAGGGTTCACTGTGAAACCAACTTACCTCAACTTGATCAAACAAAAATACGACGCAGAAGCGGAGACACTGGACTTTAGCAATGGTGCGGCTTCGGCTAAGGTTGACGGCTAGGCAGTTTCAGTCGCATTTTGAATATTTCAGGTTGTCAATGGATTCGTAAACGAAACTACTAAAGGGAAAATTTCTGACTTAGTAACACCGGCAACTTTCACAGGTCTGTTTTAAACATGTCTTCAAACTTTTTGATCTTGGGGGTACTTGTTGTTCCGATTTGTTTGCAAAATAGGTTTCTAAGGCAAAGCCACCAAACCAGAGCATATTGAACATTTGAATCTCATTCACTTGAAATTGAATATTTTTCTTTTTTTTCAATGTATTAAAATATCTTAAGATGCCGTGGCCTTGCTCATCAACGCCATTTACATGAAAGGAGAATGGGAAAGACAGTTCAATAAGACTTTCACCACTCAAGGGGACTTCAATGTGAACGCAAATACAAAGAAGCAGGTAGTGTTCACTGCATTACTTTTCTTTTCTGTTTTTAGGTTAAGTACATGACAAAAGAGAGCGAGAAGCAGTCCCTTTTCTTTGAAGACGATACTGTGCAAATTTTGACTCTTCCGTACGAAGATACAGCTTTTGCATTTACAATGTTTCTGCCAAAGGTCGAGTGAGTTTCTTGTTCCTTGGAAAAAAAATTGTCTCATACTACAGGTTTGGATTGGCTGCTTTCAAGTCTAAGTTAACAGGCGCTAAACTACAAACTCTATTAAAGAGTACTCATAACACAACTGTCACGGTAACATGCTCTAATTTTGAATTATTAAGCAATTCAGATAAAAGTTCCTAAAATGACAATCAAGAGTGA
The DNA here is from genome assembly GCA_964057215.1 of Oscheius myriophilus. Taxonomy (NCBI): domain Eukaryota; kingdom Metazoa; phylum Nematoda; class Chromadorea; order Rhabditida; family Rhabditidae; genus Oscheius; species Oscheius myriophilus. The sequence continues at coordinate 18,752,576 of OZ059907.1, forward strand.
AATAGACTTGAAACCAATCTTAGTGTCTCTTGGGGTTTCCGATCTTTTCTCCAATATTGCCGATCTATCTGGAATCGCAGACAATATAAAAGTCAGCAGCGCTAAACAAAAAGCTCTGATTGAGGTAGTACAATTCAACTTCAGCACAAATCATGTTGCAGACCGACGAGGAAGGAACAGTTGCTGCAGCTGCCACTGTAATTGAGATTGTTCCGACTTCAATCTTTTATCCTCCCGAATTTATTGCCGACCATCCGTTTCTTTTTACGGTCACTTTTAAAGGGCATATTCTGTTCCTAGGGCAGTTCTATGGATAAAAACACGGATTGTTCACAATACATCTTGAGTGTACATGTTCAATTTTTTGTAAAGCTGCTATTGACAGGTTTGAAATGGATAAGAATTCTGTAAACTCCTGGTCTGCAAAAAAAATGTCAGTTGGACCTTCAATCGTTTCAATAAAACAAGTTTTTGACCTTCCGAAGAGTTTGTATCTTATTCAGAGCTAGATGGCACAATAACGTTTTTTTTTGTGATTGCCAACCGAAGATTTGGGATAGAAACTTTGCCATTTGTTAAAAAAAAAGTCTTGAAATCCTATCCAGATAAAACACGAAGTTGCGATAACCTAAGTTGCACATAATTGTTCAAGAAACGCCCAATTGAGCAAAGTCACTCTTGGGCAACGGGATAGCATTACTTTTTCATTCACAGATGAAAAAACGTCATAGAGAAAGACTGGTTACAAGGAGAGTAAAATTCGGTGGTGTTTCCATTTCGTTTCTATCTATTTCATAGAAACAAAACATGAACGGTTTTGCAAACGCAGTATTTTTTCATGCGATTTTTAAATTGTTTCAACCTCTTATAATTTAAACTAATTCAGTTTAAGTGTTACGTCGTATTAAAACCTTTTGTATTTTATTTCGCCCAACGATTCGGACAATACTCACTGAGTCCAGCCACCGAAAAACGATCATGTCAGAGTCAGAGAAGCCAGAGACCGCGCGTTTAAAAGAACGACTTTTATATTTCTCATTTATAAATTTGAGATCAGAAAATTTTTTTTCCAACGTAGAATGAATTATCGAGTTGAATTATCTAAACCTTTACCTTTAAAAAATCGATTAATCGTTATTTTAATACCTTTTGTATTGTGCGCGCTCTCAAGGCGCGGAGGAATAAAGCGTGGCTCAGAAATACCCGACAGCGAGATAGCTCTATTATGGGGACAATGCAAGAATGGGCAGTGTTAAACACAAAAAATCGCAATTTACGAAAAAGAAATGGTTACAAACTGTTGACAGAACTCTAAATTTTTAGCTATTTTCAAAATTTATAAACTTTATGACCCTTACATTATAGTTGAAAAAGAAAAATGATTTCGTTACATTCTTCTCAACATACAAATTGACCTTAGAAATATACTAACTAGTACTTTCAGCTGGTAACTTCAATTGACGTAGACATTACACTATGCTTAGGTAGCTTGTGTGGATCACATGGCTGCACTTTGGACGCCAGACCGGAAGCCACCTTTGAAAGAGTCCATTGTCCTCCTTCAACGATTTGCTCTATTGTTGTACCCCAATCTTACATGATTTTATTTTGCGAGATACATCGAATTTCCGTCTGTTTCCTTTTCCACGTGCGGAAAAAACTTTGTTTTGTTTGTCCTGTCAGATAATGTTGATTGAATTGGAGAACTTTGTACTGTGAGAATCGTCGATAAAGGAAAAAAACTGCATTCCTTCCCTGAGGCTCCAAAAACCACCGTTTTTCCCATTTACTTGCACACTTCGAAACATTGCCGTATATATTTTCAAAATAACAACTTGTTATACCAGAAATTATTATAACAATCACAGTTTGTGTTCATTTGGAACAAAAAACTAGGTTTTTTGTAGAGTGTGTCCATGTCATCAGTTGTAAACGTGACCTTAGCTATTCCTTAACAGCTGATGTTACAGTGTCCGCGAAATTTCGCGTGCGACGGAAAATATTCCCGTGTGTGTAAATCGCTCCCAATGCCACGCTAAGCAGCTAAGTGAATATCTGATATTTTCCACTACTCCTTATTTAAATGGTTTCCTCTGTAAACCAAATATATTTTATTTGTAATTTGTACAATAAATTAAATGAAATATTCTCCACTTTATAAACAAAGAATCATATTTCAGCTGAAGATTTCCGGACACGGTAACATTTTTTTTTTGACTTTTATTTATTTATTTCTTTAGTAAAAGACGGATTGTTGCGGAATTTCATTATCATTTTTCAACTTTTGATCTGTTTATCTGTTATCTCAAGCTTCACACGTTCGCATGGTAATTTTGCTGGATCTGCATCTCCTTGTCAGGTTGCATCACGTGATTTGGCGCAGCTTGGCCCATAGTGGATTGTCACACCATTTTTCCATAAAAATCTTGATTACATATTTTTCGTGGACACCAAAAGCTCATTTGAATGCAGATTGCATCACTTTCCAACAGAATTACTTAGTTTTACACTCAATGTAATTGTTATTTTTGTGGTGGTTTTTAGGAATTAAACTATTCATACCTGTAATCTTTACAAGAACTGCAACTTGAACTTCCGATTGCTTCATTCATTTCACGAATGTTTTCAAAAGTTCTTTGTCAACTAACCCCAAATCCATGCGTTCCCACCTGTTTTAGTATATTTCCCTACGATAGTTTTTATCTCAATCCTAACTTAGTTTCTTAGTTTGATAACAAGTTAACGCGAACATGAGTTAGTTAAACACTCAGTCGCATTGACGTCATTGTTTGCCGTCTTATTTGCAGTCTTTGCAGTTTCGGTTCTCGCCTTACCAAACAATTGCAAAATTTAGAAAATCGATCTCCGACACGCTTGGGTTGTGGTTGGACAACGTGGGGTCCTTTGCAAATGATTCAACCAGAGAAAGAAATCCAGCCACAGTGTAAGCATATTTTCTATATTGCTACGCCGTGTTTTTCACTCCATTTCCTCAAAGAAACCTTTGCTAAAGGTTTCTTTTTAGATATGTGTCGTTTCGAAACATATTTATATTCGAACCAGAAATTCGTTCTACTCAACATGTTTTTCCAAATTATTCTGCCTTTTGAACATGTCTTTCTTTCAGTTGTCCTCGTTAAGCCAATGAGTCACAATGGTGCACTCGACGGCTATGGAGGCATCAAGCAGGTGGTCTCCAAGTATCTCCTCTCCTGTACTGCCGCCCTCGTTGCTGAAACTGCCACATATCCACTAGATATAACAAAAACGAGGTTACAAATAGCTAGGAATAAACACACAAAAGGAGGTTAGTTGCATTCTATTTCATTTTTTCTAAACTGTTCTTTAGGGATGTTCCAAGTCACTTACGATATTGTGCGCAGGGAAGGCGCCATGAGTCTCTGGACGGGTGTTGGTCCCGCCATCACTAGGCACTATATTTACACTGGTATCCGAATGGGTGCTTACGAAGTCATGAGGGAAAGGGTTTATGACAAAACAGTAAGACTTTTTGTTCTTTTTTTCATTTACCCAGTTGTTTTAGACAGAGAAAACATTCCCGGTTTGGAAATCGATGGCATGTGGAGCCTTTTCTGGCTTGATCGCCCAATTCGCTGCCAGTCCCACTGATCTCATAAAGGTTCTTTTTCCACTGTCTGTATCCTGGAAGTTGTTTTCAGGTTCAAATGCAGATGGAAGGTCTTCGTCGTTTGCAGAATCAGCCCCTCCGTTACCGAGGAGCGATTGATTGCTTCCGATCGTTGTATCGCACCCAAGGTAGATTTCAATGTTCTCACTTTCAAAAATGTTTTAATACAGGTCTTTTTGGTTTGTGGATTGGATGGGTGCCCAACTGTCAGCGGGCGGCTCTGTTGAACATGGCTGACATTGCCACTTACGACTTTGTCAAGCACAGATTGCTAAGAGTGTATCATCTACAGGTAAGTGTTAACACTGCACTTACTTACTTTTCACTTTTCAATGTTTTGTTGGACTATAAAGGGGTATTTGACGGTTTACTGAGCTATCAGTTCGGATAAAGAATATAGCTACACATTAGTGTCTTAGTCGAACTGATGGGGCATTGCCAAATCTGCAAATAACATGTTATCAATCGCATGAATTGTCGTATAGAAAATTCAGCAAACCGCCAAAATAGAACAGTTGTTTTGCGCAACACGGAAAGCTGCCGAAATTGGCATAAAAGTTCAGTCTAATGCTTAAACATGGCAATCCGCCGTTTCCTCAAAGAGGAATATCTTGCTGGTAAAGCTGTAAATAGTACTAGTGACAAATATGTTACCCAATTTTATAATTACTCGACGGTCCAACACTTAAAAAGCCCAACACTTTAAAAGTGTCGATTTTCCGAAGTTTTGGATAGAATAGTCATGGCCCCCTTTCTGTGTTCGTTGTTTGTAAAACAACCGGACAAGCATTCCTTGAACTTCCGTATTCCCAGAACTACGATAGCCTAATCATTCCAATCGTTCCCAGAAGAACATTAAATTGTGATCTTAGCCACCATAAACCAGAATTTTAGCTGGAGAAGCGTGACCGTGATGGATGGGTACCGATAACCTTCCCATTTTTTTCAAAAGCAGTCTCTAAGTTAGATTGCTTTAAATATTGCATGAGGCGAGATATGTCTCAAATTTTAATGTGGGACCAAGCTCTTGCTTTCCTGAAGAATGTCAGCATAGGTAGATTGGTTACTCAAAAACGTTCAAAGGCTTTCAAAAACGAGAAACCTATAGATCTGCTGCCATGCTAAATGCGTAAATTCATGCTGGCCAGTTGTCAACAGTGGACATTGAAAAAACCCCACGTACACTGTTTCGAATGTCAGCAGTTATATACATCAATCACAAACCGTAATTTCACAGAATCATGAACCAAATAAATGTGAGTGAATGGGGTGAATTGATTTAATGACTTTAAACTGTTCAACATCTAATTCTTTCATTCCAGGACAATTGGGTGACGCATGCTGCTTCCTCTTGCTGTGCTGGTTTTGCGGCCGCAGTTGTGTCTCTACCTTCGGATGTTGTAAAGACTCGTTTGATGGATCAAATCCGCCACGAGTTGGACGCGAAGATGTAGTTTTCCGTTTTCATCACCAACAAATTCAAAACTTTCAGGGGGCAAGACAAACGAAAGCATGTTCATCTCTACAACGGGTGCATCGACTGTTTTATCAAGATTGTCAGACACGAGGGATTCTTCTCGCTCTACAAGGGCTTCCTTCCCTCCTACATTCGCATGGCGCCTTGGTCTCTGACATTCTGGGTGTCCTATGAGGAGATTCGTAAACTAGTGGGAGCCCCCAGTTTCTAGATAGTCTTTAGAAGTATAGTGTTATTTCGTCTAGTCAAACATTTCTCAGCTATTGTATAGTTCAAGTGTCAGATATTTCTAGCTAGGACTTTTACAAATGCTATATTAACTTCGGGTTTAAAGTCGCTCATGACACTTTCTAGGATTTCTCTTGAATGTGAGTGCCACATTAGGTTTCATCTAGATGTCTATCGTGTGTTGTTATTGTTTTCGTTGATTTCTCTCAATGACATTCGTCGGTTGTATGGAAAATTTTTGACGAATGGAAATTGATTAAAATTTATATCGACCGTTGTCCCGATTACAGTTATAACCCTCAGGGTTATCAATCGTTCGCGATTTTGGTTCAAAACTTGTGATCTTGAGTTCTACTCGAAAGCAACTCAGTTCTACTCGAAAGCAACTCGAAAGCAACTCACTAATGATGAAAGGAGTTTTGTGTAATAAGCAGCTAGCCCTAAACTTTGTCAATAGTGTGTTTTAAAAACTAAAAACCTTCAAATGTCTGTTTAATTGAAAACTGAAACGATAGATGGAACACAAGATGTTGTGTAAAATCTATAAAACGAAACGCGTCACTGGCAAGAGAGAATAGCATAGAGAAAGAGAAGCAGAAAGATAGAAATAGAGAGAGAGAAAGAGAGAGAGAGAGAGAGAGAGAGAGAAAGAGAGAGAGAAGGATAAAAACAGGTGAGTTCGATGGCAAAAGCTGAAGAAAATTTTAAGAGAAGACACCATTAAGACAAAGAGATCAATTTAAAAATTAGGAAGCCAGAGTTCATAGAAACAGTGAAAACAGGTTTTTAATACGCTAATATTAAAAAACCATGTATTTCGGATATGTTTTGTTTTCTAAATGAATATTGTCTTGTCCTGTCATGGCTCTTTCAGGATTGTTTCAGGAAAACATATACCCTTGGGCAGATTAAACGGATGGCATATTAGATCAAAAGTCGATAAAGTACGCTAATATTAAAAAAACCATTTCAAGCCAGTTGCAATTACGTTAGAAGGCGGGCAATGCTTTTAGAAAGAATTGAGGCGCGTGCTATCCTGACCTCAGTGTGACCTCTGCCTAAACAAAAGATGCTTTATGCGCCAATTCTGCCACATATGGCTTTCTTTCCATTCGTTGCGTTGTTCTTTGTTTGACTTCTGTTGTTTTGATTTGAACCTTTCATTTGTTTGTTTAGATAACCAAAAGGAGGGTACTTTTGATACTAGCTAGAAAATTTCAATATACCTTTTAAAAACTCTTTCGTATTCTTTGATCTCTGCAAAACTGTTGGATGACTTGGTTAACTTTTGCATTTTGGTTTAGACGTTTACCATCAATGATGTTATCATTTGAATTTGATAAACCTTTTTGTATTCTCATTCTTTTCTTTCCACTTTTAATAACCTATCTTCAGGCAGAAGGCGGCCTAGCCGCCACGTTCAACGTCACTTTGCCCGAAGGGATAGGAGAGCCGTTTCCGCAAGGATTCGCCGTTTTTTATAAAAGGTAATTTATTTTTTTATGGAGGATTAATGTTTTATACAGGATGGTTGCACGCAGGCTAAGATTTAAAATTATGAAACACCGCTTCTTTTTGAATTAGTAGTGACTTGTATTACTTAGTTTTCATAATGCATGCTTTGTTTTTCATCATACGCAGCGCTCCACGCTGCACACGATAATATTGAGGTATAATATTGAATTTATTGCAATGATATCCGTCACTTGACTGGGTTGACTTGCCCCTCTTGGCTATCTCAGCGATACCAGCCGTGGAAGGCAGTGTAGACCCCTTTGTCCAATAAAAGACTAAGGCCATTTCCATTTTTCAGGAAAACCCACCGTGTGCATGTGCGGTTACCCTCGTTATTTCCTTGTTGATTATATAAACAAGGCCGTGTTCTAAAATATTTCACTAGTTCCGTAACGTAACATTGAAATCCCGGTGTTGAACGCGATGTTCAACTCGTATCCTTTTTGTTACTAGTAGCCAACTTCTAATTTCACTGGTTGAAGTGTAGAAGTTACTGCATCTTGTGAGCTTTTCTAAATTTATTATGCTGAGTGTTGTCTCAACTTCGTGTGCTTGGCAAAAGCGTGATATAGACAGAACACGAGGTTGTCCCTAGTTGCACTCTACTAAGCCTTTGAATTTTGGAAAGGCTTGTTTGTTTCGTGCTTATTCAGCGTGACAGCGCACTTTTTTTAACTGTTGGGATCAATTTACTCTTTTTATTCCTGGAAAACGGATTCGAAAACGCGTACTTGCTGCCGCTTGGTCGTACTTTGGGCGGACGTGTTTCAACAAGTAGAATAAATTCCGCTTATTCCATGGATAAATGTATGTAGTGCTGTATTTTGCATTTTGTATTACTGCGGCGTTCAGCATTTTATATCCAATTCAACATACGAGGAATTGGCGGTTTGAAATCAATTGATGTCCGTTTGTATTCAATTTTCAAGCTTGAAACACGACTGCCAAAAAATCTTGCTTTTTAGCACTACTTCCACAAGCTTGTGAACTTACCCACGTGCATAAAGTCAGAACATGAGCATGTTCCTAGTTGCACTGTACAGAGCCTTTGAATTTTGAGAAAGGAGCTTTGGTTTCCTTATTATTCAGCGTGACAGCGCACATTCTTTAACTGTTGGGATCAATTTATTCTTTTTATTCCTGGAAACCGGATTTGAAAACGCGTACTTGCTGCCGCATGGGCGTACTTTGGGCGGACGTGTTTCAACAAGTAGACTGAATTCCGCTTATTCCATGGATAAATGTATGTATTACTCAATTTTGCATTCATGGGCCACCATTTGCACCATTTGAGGATGAAAACATGATAAGGCCGTGAAATATACTCTTCTGCACTCGTCTGCACTCATCTGCACGTCAGTTACCACGCGCCATTTCGAACGGTGACCCAATGATAATCGGCATCTCTCTCCCGGCGCCGTCGTCAGCGAGCTCTCCTCTCATATTTGTTTTTATTTTATTTGTATTATAATTAAGCTCTCTTTTTGTAAAATTTATGGTTAAAAATATTTTAGACAAAATTCAGCATGAAAGCGTTGCTAGCGTTCAGCATTGTATGTCCAAATGGACATACGAGGAACTTGACTGTTTGAATTCAATTGATATCCGTTTGTATTCAATTTTCAAGCTTGAAACTTGAGTGTCAAACAATTTTTTCTTTTTAGCACGACATTTTCAAGCTTGTGAACTGACCCAAGTGCGTAAAGTCAGAACATGGGGATGTTCCTAGTTGCACTGTTCAAATCATTGAATTTTTTTTAGAAAGGCGCGTTGGTTTCGTTATTAGTCAGCGTGAAAAAGCATTGTTTTTTTTTTAATTTTTGCAGGTCACTTTATTGTTTTTAGTCGTAGAAAAGGGGTTCGAAAACACGTAGGTCTGGCTGCCGCATAGTCGTTTTTTCAGCGAACGTGTTTCAGCAAGTTGCCCTGAATTCTGCCTATTCCACGAATAAATGTATGTATTACACTATTTTGCATTCATGGGCCACCATTTGCACCATTTGAGGATGAAAATATCATAAGGCCGTGAAATATACTCTTCTGCACTCGTCTGCACTGATCTGCACGTCAGTTTCCGCGCGCCATTTCAAACGGTGACCCAATGATAATCGGCGTCTCTCTCCCGCCGCCGTCGTCAGCGAGCTCTCCTCTCATATTTGTTTTTATTTTATTTGTAATATAATTAAGCTCTGTTTTTGTAAAATTTATGGTTAAAGTTATTTTAGACAAAATTCAGCATGAAAGCGTTGCTAGCGTTCAGCATTGTATGTCCAAATGGACATACGAAGAACTTGACTGTTTGAATTCAATTGATATCCGTTTGTATTCAATTTTCAAGCTTGAAACACGATTATCAAACAATTTTTGCTTTTTAGCACTACATTCACAAGCTTGTGAACTTACCCAAGTGCGTAAAATCGGACAAGTCGTGTGTGTTGGGGTACCCTGTTTTTTTTTATAGTTTGTTCTTGGAAATTCACTTGAAATGGTAATTCTTTGCTGTACTATTTTTTTTATTCAATATTATGCCCAAAACGGAGTTTTTAAAGTAATGCGAATGACCGATCGTGTGTCAGTTTGACATACAGCGCCGTTTGACCTATTTTTGACCTTTGTTTTCGTTGCTTGACCTTTATCGTCGTTTTCTTCTGCTAAATAATTTTTAAAAAATTTCCTTTATTAATGTTTTGCTTTCAGGGTAAGACCTGACTGGGGCTACCGTCTGCCGTCGTCTCTTCTGCTCCAGAAGGTTGGTGTTTTTCTTCATTGCAGGCCCTAAAAATAACAAATAGCCGATGAAACGTGTGGCTCTTATTTGTTTTACAAAATGGTGGTCGTCCTCCGTGAAATTCTGTTTTCTTTTTCAACAGTTATCGTTTCGTATGTCCTGGCACGTTTAATTGCATGGCTGCCTCTGCCATGGTTGGCAGGGTTGTTACCACAGCGGTTGTAAGGTTTTTACAACCACAGAACTCACGTAAATTGGTGCCCAATTCATGGTGAAAGCAAATATATGCATTTCGGGGCAGTCAGATAGCCAATTCTTATGTTTTCGACACGGATGAGCTCTCTTGGCCATATCTGTATGGTGACACGGTTTTGCCTCTCCCAAAGTGTACTCCTATTCGGTTTCCTTTCCTTCCGGCCAGAATGTTGTTTTCGGTTAGTTGAAATACCATGCTGATTAGATTATTCTGACGCTAACGAAAAATTTTTGCGCTTGCAAGTCGTTTTTAAATTGAAAAAAACGAAAGTATTAATTTTTTGCTTTAACGACGTCTGTTGCAGGTCCCCGTCTTCCATGTCGCTATCAAAACCTTCTCCGTTCGGGAGACAAGGTAAAAAAATTTCCGTTTCACGTAATAAATGAAGCTTTGCAGTACCTCCCGCGGGTCATAAGTTCCGAATCCAGCACCACCCTCGGGTAAGCCCTTTGGGCTTCGGCCTCCAAAGTAAGTTTCTTAAGCAATTTGATTTCAAATTGAAACATTTCAGTACGTCCGCAGCATCCGCCGTCCCAGATGAGCAGTCAGCAACAACATACTATGCAGAATCAGCATCCCCAGCAACAGCCTCCTATGCACCAAGAACTCCATCCCTCCATGCCAAGCCACCAGCAACCTCCACAGCAACAGCAGAATTCTGTGATGTCTGGAGGAAATCCTCAAAATGGAACTAACTATGGAATGGGCATGCAACCAAGGGACCGAATTGGTCAGTTTTCTTCTGTTAAAGAGGGTAAGATTTTGTTGGTTTCACTATGATATGTTTTGTTTCAGAACCGAGGCAAATGCAGGGAGTGCCGTACAATCACATGCAGCAACATCTGTCTTCTCAACAGCAGCCTCAGATGGGAATGCCGCCAAGGGGACAACCTGATAGGAAGCCTCAGATTTTGTCACAGGGACCTCAGATGGGTGGTCCTAGCCAAGGAATGTCTGCCATGACTGGAAGTGGATATGGAGGGCCTCCTCAAAATCAACAGCCGCCTATGGGAGGGCCACAGGCTATGAATCCGCCTATGCAGCAACAGATGAAGAATACCCAGCAATTGCAGCACCCTCAGACGCAACAGCGGTCTCAGCATATGACATCCCATTCATCGATGCCACAGAATATGCAACCCCAGAAGCCACCGGGAATGAGCCAACCAGGACCTATGGGAGGGCCACTATCTCACATGCCTGTCACCAGTCACGGAATGCAGCCTCCTCAGCAGACTTCATCTGGTTATCCTCATCATCCCCAGCAGTCTCACGGCGGAATGACTGGTGGACCACCACAGTCGCACATGCCCATGCAGTCGAGCATGTCGTCGATGCAGCCTGCAGGTTCGCAAATGCCATTCCATATGAGGTAGGAAAACTTTTTTTTTGTTTTAACATTTCTGTTTTAGTTCGATGGGCAACGCACCGCACGAAAATCAATCTTACATGAGTGGACAAGACACCAAGCCTATGGGACAGCCACCAATGGGTTCTGGTCAGTTTTTTTTAACCAATTTGAAGCTTATCGCTTACTTTAGGTCTTTCAATGCAGTCTTCGCAAGGTATGATGACCAAGTCTGTGCTGGGTGCTCCTCCGCAGCTGATGGCGCCGTCTCACGGTGGACCTAGCGCGCAGTCTTACAGCCACTGCAAACCTGGATATCAGGCAGGCGAATCACCCCAGGGATGTGAACAGAAAGCCTATGGTATGCTGTCCTACACATTTCACATATTATTGCACTTTTAGGCGAGGCGTCTCAACGCTTGAAGACAAAGCCTATGTCGTCATCCGGTCTCTACGTTCACATTCCGCAAGAGATGGTGGAACAAAAGCAGAGAGAAATAGACCAAGAAATCACTCACTCGGATTCCAGAAGTAGAGAGGTAATTGTATTCCGTGCTCTAAAAGTAGCCCGCTTTTTCAGACCTGCGTTTTTCTTGAACGTCTACCTTGCTGACGGTCCAGTTTCTGAAGCCTATGCTAATTTCAACACGTGGAGTGAATACGAAGGATTTAAAACCTTTCCGGTAAGTGTTTCTTTGTTAATTGCTTAACCTGTGGAACTTGTGTCAAAAATAGAAAAATGCGATAATTTCCCCTTGGTAATTTTTCCGACTAGCGTAGTACCACAGAATCCGGATTTATCAAGATTTTCTACATTTACTTTTGTTCCACGACATGTTAGCTTGTTTTTCCTCTCTAGATTTAACATGTTTTCGAAATTATTACATAAATTAGTACTATTTGTTTTCTAATTGGCTTTGGTGCAGGTTTAAAATTGTTTCTCTCAATGGTTAAACTCTAGCGTTGACCCAAAAATTGGCGAACTCTTGTATTTTATATTCCACTTATTAAAAACTGAATATTTGGGAATCAAGTCCGAAAAAATGACTTAATTCACGAGTAGAAGCAAATAAGTGTTATTGCTGAGGTTGTCGCTCATATCGGTGACCAATCTACGGGAGGAACTGTTACAAAGAACCCGGGGATTCAAGATTTTTAGCAGGGATTTTTGTCGGCCAGGGGAATTGTCGGAATCTGTCACGGGGTCTGAACTGCTGAACCTGGGAGAAAAAAATGAATGTTTTGTTTTCAGCAGCCCAAAGAAGACGAGTCCCTCCGTCACTACGACTGCGGGCCTCCGGAGCCACTCTACACAAGAGGAGAGCCCAAATACGACCATCGTCCTTCACACCGTGGAGGAAGAGGACCGCCTCAGGGAAGAGGGAAGACTTTCAACGGCATGGGCTATGGCTACTTTGGACATCAACATCAGCAGCAAAGACGCGGACAGCAGCAACACAGGGGTGGTTACGACCGAGGTCGCGCGAATTATCGCGGGATGTACTCGAACCGGAATGACATAGGGCGTGACGCGAGGCGCTGAATCTGAATCTTTTCGTTCGATATGTCGCTATAATCGCTATGTTAACCAGTCATTGTTTTTCGTATCAGGTGGTTGTTTTGTTACAAGGGTTGTTGTTTTGTGATGCGAATTAATCGAATAAACTGACTTCTTCATATGAACAAAGTGTTTTGGATCCGAAAATATGGAAATTTTGAGGTTGCTGGAAAACCGGGCATAAGAACCCTCTCGGTGAAGAGCATTCCATTTCTTCTGGTCAGCCTTCCAAAGATAAGGGAGCGGGGTTTTCTTTTTTAAAGTTACCGAAATATTTTTAGTGGTTAGCTCCATAAGTAAAATGAGGAGCAAACCCAACTTGGGCGCGCCTTTAACTAATAACTATCCGCAGACATATCACGTTTTCCTTGTGGCTCAACTATTACCCATTTGCTAGCTTTGAAATTGTGTGAAGCTGTTTTTAACTAGTGAACTTTTAAGTTATGGCATGAAATAGCTGTTGTGCATAGATGTTTTGATCACGTCGCTAATGTACAATACAAATTGATTATATTAAGTGGACACCTAAATGTGTTAAATGATTTTAACGTCTAAAGATTTATTTACATTATCGAAAGGTTCAAATTCACATCAATTCCGGAATGACATGATTTGAAAATCAGTTGATGACGGCAGCAAGGGTGGCGTTTTGACTGTCAATAAGAGAACGAGGAGTGGCTCCCAATAGAAATTCTATTTTGAGCCGTTCCCTTGCTCCCAATTGGCATCCTGGCTCACAAACCAACTGACGGAGCTGAAAGTTAGTAAAGATTGTATTATGACTAACGAGTTTTACCAAGCTGTCCACACATTCAGCCCTTGCCGAGTCAATGCTTCTTCTGCACAAGGCTTCGGTGCGTGGTTGATCTCCGTTCCACCACAGAGCTAGTTCGAGTACATTCTTTGCCTAAACGATTTTTTCTTACGTACACTCGTACAAAAACCACCTTGGTCAAACTGTTTGACTTGTCATCGGCCAAAAGGTTCGCGCAAGCTTGGAGTGGCCGAGAGAAACGAGAGCGTAGGCGCATCGGTGGTGGTCGGCCATCCATACGGTGATTCAAAAGAGTACATAGAGCTCTAAGAGCGTAACGACACAGTCCGACAAGCTCGTCACCACCCGCTTCCACTTCCGCTCCAAGTGTCTCCTGAAACAGTTTTGTTAAATCCGTTGACCCTAAGATCTACTGGTAGAAAAATGAGACGGGGGAATTCTCTCATTTGTTGCTGAGTTTCCATGGGAAGAAAACGGTAAGTGAGTAAGAATTCCTTGAAATTGGCACTAAGTGCTTCAACTCCATCGCTTTGCAGCATCTTCAATGCCGACAGAAGCTGAAGCATTATGAAGCAAACTAATTCTTCATGGGTGGCACGCTCCATTCTCTGAAATAATGTTTCAAAAACCCGTGGTACCTAAAAACAACCTCGCTGAGATAGTGAGCAGCCAAAGAATGGAAAGAGCAAAGGTTCAGACGAGGCATGGCGATGACCTGAATTTGTTTTTGATGTCTGCTTTTTTTTTAAACGATGAATCTTGTGTGGAAATCCGGCTTTTAACATTATATACAAGATCAGAGTTTTAAGAAAATGCAAAATTCTGTTTTCATACGCAGGTAAATAACAAAAAGCGGTTGTTGGTTGAGGTACATCTTGAAGACAAGCTATCTGAGAGAATCAAGCACCCTTGTGACAGATGAAAAACATTGTTTCTGAATCGGATGAAAAACACGTTTATGACGTTTCTGCTCATTTTACCAACATCAGTTGCTCCAGAAGCATTGGTGAAAATGCATCAATGGGGAATTTCATATGTATTGTATATATTTTGTAGTTCAAATCCTACAAGAGGATTGTTTATGAAAGACAAGATAATTTTGAAGAGCAAAGTTTCGAAGGTTTAGGAAATTCTACCTTCACATTTCTTCCATCCAAGTTGTGAGTTCCTGTGTCTTCAAGGAACCGTCTGATTGATCCATCATGGTCCTCCATCTCTAAGAAACTAGGGGCTGAGAACATTTGCGAATCAGAATGACGCATGAGTGGAGCGTATTGAGAACAAGGAGCAATCTGAGCGTTTGTATCAAGAGACTCTCGTTTTGCTTACCATTAATGTAACCGGATAGTCAGAGTTATTGTGCCTCGGGAGAATTGCATTGTAAAAGAGACTTTTCCCCTTAGTCAAGACGGGCTGTTGGGAAACAACGAAGTGTGAAAAGTCGAGTGAAGACAATCTGTTTCGGGAAACAGGTTCCTCTCCCCTTCTGGAAACATCCTCAGTTGTGTCATTCGGTTATTGCTACCTCATATCTTCTCCGAGCCTGTCAGCTACTTGTGACAGCGTTTGCACGTGGTTCAAAGCTATTTGTTGATAATGTTTGTTTGCTTCGACGTCAGGATTCGAGTCGCGGTCCTGGTCGCGTACGCTTTCAGATGACATGTAGATAGGGATGTGATGCATACTTCCGGCTTCAAAGATATTATTCAGTTTCGATATTGTTTCAACTCACTTGATCCACTGAGACTGCGTACAGGTGTAGCATGAAGTGGTCGTTCATCCTTGGATCTGCTTCGGCGGACGTAGACTCCACTTGGGCTGGTATTGGAGTTGTGGTCCAATCCTGAGAGAACTCTTCGGCAACTTCCGCCAAAACGACCCTAAACGTTGATGTTTCGGCCAGCAAGATTGTCATAATATAAATTATACATAAAAGCGACTGCATTGTCTTGTATAACAAAACTTTGGTTTAAGATAACTTCGGGAAACATTTCTTGAAAATGGGCAGAAAGCTAGCTTTTGGCAGATTTTTCGTCTCTTTCACGCGGCAAGTGATATCACGGGCTTTCGCGACAGGACCCAATGACAATTCATTTAAAACGCTTCGTTAGCAAGGTTCCTACTGAATTTTTGATTCTCAAAGGCAATTATGAAAGCATGAAATGTCAATTTGACTCATCGAGTTGTTCGAGCTGTTCAGAAAGGCTGGACAATAGTTTCGAATATTGCATCAAAGTGTGTTTCTGATTTAAATGTCATCTTGAATACAGTAATTAAACATTGCTGATGTATTTAGTTGCTCAATCTGGAGAGAATCTAAAGTTCTACACAAATAATCAATCTTACATGGATTTAACAACCAAATGTGTAATATTTGGAATTTTTATGTTTCTTTTCACTTACCGATTTCGCTTTCATTTCACCATCTACGCTTTTAGCAATGTTCTCTTGAGAAAGAACCGAGAATGGCGACCCAATTGGTGGAGACATGGGAGGTAGTGAATTCGGCTCATCAATGTCGGTCTCCTTGATCCACCTGTAATCCAAAGATTACTACTGTTTGCAAAAATGTTAAACACGGTCTATTCTTAGGTAATCTGCAAAATTCGGGGGTCGTCACGTGCTAAAGCAAACAGTTTTCAGTGTTACTGATCCGATCGCAATGGTTAAACACCACCTTCCGGGCAATGATCTTCTCTTCGGCGTTGGAGCCAAAGCCTGCTGCTTCCGAATAACCGGCTCTGGAGTGGATCCCGTATGACTTAAAGGGCTGTGTCCGCCCGGGGGAATATAGCTCTCCTCCGAAGATGATCCACTGACTCTGCAAGGAACCAAAGAAGGGCTTGGTGCCTAGAAAATATATATTGAACTAGAACAGGTGGTTGACAAACGGAACGAGGGGAACATTCCCTAGTTGGAAGAAAGCTGAGAGGAGAGGAAATGCTCACACGTGAGCGAGCTGAAGTGTTGCGAGAAACAGGACTGCTACGGTAGCCCGAACTTCTCTGTACCGGGCTCCAAGTTTCCCTTGGAACAGAGACTGTCGTCTGGGATGGAGACCAGGAATCTCTAAAGTCGGTTAAGGTTATAACCACATAAAGTTTTTCCAAACCTAAGTGATCGAATAGGGCTCCAGAGCTCCCTACTAGCGGTGGGACTCATTGTACTCTCAACAATTGAAGGCGCCGTTGGCTTGGGTTGTGGCGAGGGAGGATGATCCGCGGACTGTAAGGAGGATCTTGTCAAGCGGAACAAACTATTGGGATAACACTCGAGGCAGGAATGTACAAATAACAGTAAACACGTACCTGAAAGCGCTGTAAGATCTTCTTAAAGTCAGCGGAACGTTCGGAGGGCACGGGCGACCACCGTCGAGATTGGGGTTGATCCTCCGGGGGAGGAGTGGTTGTCCTGAAGAGGTTGACTCACTCAAAGAAAAGTACAAGAGATAAGAGTGGTATGTGGAAATTGCGAGTCCCTGGAAATTAGGGGTCTATACATACAAGATTTGACGACAACATGAATTTTTCAAGATTCGGCTTCCACATTTGTTAATTGACTAATGGGCTGCAACGATCAGTCCCAAATAAAGTTAAAATAAAGCAACCAAATCTGGTTACGGCAGCCCTTACTCACGTTTCTTGTATATTTGAGCCAAGTGTTCGATTTGCTTAAATTTATGCCATAACTCAAAAACACAAAGAAATAGTGAACCAGAATGTGACAAAGGCCTAAAATCGCTATTTATTTAGAAAACGATACTTTATCATTAAAACGTTAGAATAAATTTTTGTTGAACTTTCGGGTAGAAACGAAAACACACAATCTGACTTTGTGCCTGTTATTGACCAAAGCGTTGTATGAAAATTGACGCATCATCCCCCCTTTTATCAACCTTTCGGTTTTGTTGTGCACATAGGATAGGCATTTGACTTTAGCAGCTGCAACGAATTGAGCTTGGTAATAGAGCAACGTTTTGGGCCTAGCACATAAGAGCTTGTGAATAAATTGTGCACATCATTCAAACAAGTGTTTGTCAGGGTAAGAATGGCAGAGTATGCGGCATGAGTGAAATATTAAAATCAGAAAGCGTTGAGAATGTCTGATTCAAGAACCGCTATGAAGTTGAAGCAGCAAAGTTTCAGTCTCACTTGCCGATCTTAAGACTCAGACTGTGTTCATTGGCCAGACAGTCTCAAGAGCATAATGTTGGCTCGTTGTTCACAAACTGTCACAACTTGAACGAGAGCATTGCAAAGCTGTGAAGAATAAACAATTGTTTGATAGAATTTGAGCTGGGCTGTTTTCAGGTAACTAGGAGATACACAACTAACAAGACAGGAGGATCTCGGAGGATAGCGGGGGCCGGACAATGCTGGTCTCTGACCAACTTGTCGGGTGACAAGGACCTCCTTGAAAAAAATGTTTGCAAGAATGCGCGGGTGGTGCCACGTGCCGTGACGACATGATTTTCAAAAGATGAATACCGTTATGATAAAACAAATAACAACCATTTTAAGCTTCGTTACTTCGAAGAATCTAATGTTTATGACAATTTTCAATCTGTAGTTGCTGACATGAATAAACAAAATTTTGAATTAGAGTCGAAAGTTTTTCTTAACTCTTGTGTGCCTTTCTATAGGTTTAGTGGGTGAAGGGATATAGAGAAGAGATTGACAGCCGGCTGCCTGGTGAATTTGTAGGTAAACACAGGACTGTCACCAGTTGGGGACAGCCGGCTTGAGTGCTGCGACATCACACATAGCCGAAACTACACAGAAGCCACTTGGCGTATCAGTAGGCTAGTACACATTGCACAGTAACTGATCGCTGACTGACCTGATGTCACTGACACTGCAGCTGCGCTCCTTGCGCTTGCCTCGGATCTTCTTGTAGATACAAGAGTCGGAGCGTTCGTCCTAAGAAGGGACCTAGTTTAGCTTAAATCTACTTGTGATGGTACCTGAGTTAGTGGAGGAACGGCGAGACGGGGCTGCGGACGCAGCAACGGCGGCAGCTGCACAACAGGTCGCGCGTACGGCGAGAAAGCAGAGTTGTGCGAAGTGGCAAGGCTCATGCTGCAAACAAACATTGCCCACAGTCGCCATATTCGCTGATCCGCGCGGCAAACAGCCTCCCGGAATTCGTGGACGCATTAGGGCGTTTGCGGCACGGCACGCGACGAATTATGAGGGCGAAGCCAAAGAACTGAGGTTAAACATGTGTTCATCAAATCTTTCAGTTCACGAAATCAATCCTAATGAAAGATTTAAAGGGTTATTAGACTTTGAAATATTGTGAACGTTTGCTTCAGAGGTTTATCTGGTGATTGAAGTTTCGAAAATTTGTAAACTGTTTCGAACTATATCTGACGCCGATTCGCGCCAATCTGCAGATTAAGGTATCAACGTTACAGTCGTGATTTGTTTGCATAGAATTTTTTTAGTGAAATCTGTTTTGTTGTATGTTATTCCATCAGCATATGTTTAAAGTTTCAGGTCAGCCTTAGCTGAGGAACGTGTCAAACTTTTTAAAGAGAAAACAGATTTCACAAGCAAGCCGATGAATAATCTCTCCAAGTATAAATGATGATCGATGCTAAACTCTCACTTTATCAAACCTACTTTATAATATAAAAATTTTCAATGCCTTTTTGATATCACGGGTAAACAAATTGAACAAGGATTGGAAAGCGTCATTCAACCATTTTTTTAATTTGATGAAAATCTAGCAAATGAAGAAGTTTTTCATTTTTGACGAGCATTGATAGATAGTCATTAACTGCCTTTCCGGAAAACAAAACAATTTAGTACATGCCTTAAAAGAAATTGGCTTTTGAACAAACTATATTTGAAACAAATAAAAGAATTCATTAGAAGTTTTTGTTGTTGTGCAATACAACGTTTTCCTCTCTTCGCAGCTCAGAAGCTCGTTTTCCTCTCTTCCCTTTTCATAATTTTAAGTATATATAGAGAAACGTAAAACACTGTTGATTGTATTTCACGTCACGGCGTCTAATTTGTGTAAATTTCAATGTTAACAAAAGATACTCAAATTTGTTTGATTTGAAATGATATCGAGTGCAACACACTTTTGCAACGCGAATGCACAAGCAAACACATTAAGATTATAACTTACTCGTTTAAATAACTTTATGTTATAACGTATGCTCAATGAATGCTGAATATAGTGGAGTTCGTCAATTTTAAAGGTTCTCTGTAGGTTATTTCATCGTTTTAATAATAGTCGTTTTCATCTAATTTTGTGCTGAATGCTCAAACGTCGGTTTGAAACAGAAAAACCAGGGAAAACTTTTCTGAAACATCCGCGAGACTGTGATCTTTAAATGTTTACCGCTAACAAGATTAAAGTTCCGACAGCCACCATGTTATTTCCGTCTGTGTGTTTAAAAGATTACATTCAACTTGTGGCTTGAAAGTGTCAGCGGTCTAAGTTGTCTGATTCTAGGAATGACAATGTTTTACAATAATTATTACACAAGAAAAATTGAACAATTGAATGCATATGAATTAATTGCACCGAGAACAATATGACTGGAAATTAAATTATGTGCGAACATTCTGTCGAATAAACAAATAATTCGTCCCTTCTAGAACTGAAATATTATTTAAGTGTTGACGTGTGTGAAATTTACGATTTACAATAAATGGGGACCCAACAAGGAGCTTATTTGGTTTGAAAAAACAAGGTTTTACAAAACAAATAAGACAAATATGGTAATAGACCAAAAGTCAGTGAAGATTTACCTGGTTTGATCGCCGACGGCTATGACGGTTGCCATCGCGATTGCGACTTTGCGGGCAAACAGCGCGCCGACACGCGTAAACAAAGGAGCGCTGCTGCGAATTCGACCATTTCTCGGGTTACGGTAATCCACGGGATAACACGGAGCCCAATGAGTACTCAAACACTTGGAAGATGAGCACATTGTTGGACACGGCGGGGTTGTTTTTGTTTTGATACAGGGTAAATAGAACTGTTTTTCCTATTTAAGAAAACTACCATTTATGTTGATATTGCATAAAGGCATAATGCACACAGTTGTTTGGTTGACAGTATTACTGACTTCAAAAATTGCACGAAGTGTTACAAATGAAGCGTTTTAAATGGGAGTTGTAGATTAGGTAAATCATTTCTGGAATCCGTTTTCGAAATTCACGGAATTTTTAGCTTTTGTGTTTTACATACAGTACTGTAACTAGATTCGGCTGTTTTTTTTTTTCGAACCGATTTTGCCGCCTGAGTCTAAACGCTAATTTTAATACAAATTAATTTTAGCCTGACTGAAGTATTTAGCCACTATTAAGCACGATTCGCCTCACATAAAAATATAAAATAATCTGAGTTAAACTATCGAATGCTTCGGAGATTTTGATTTGTTCAAGCACTATCCTACTATCCAATTTTTCTTTAAAAGAATTATATTATTGCTTATTGACAACGCTTTTTTCGAATGTTATCAATGTAGCTTTGAAAATGAGGTTCTAAGAGATACATTTTGAGCTTCCCAATCGAGTGCCTATTTGTTCCAAACAAATGCACTTGAGCTCCTCGCGAGTGAAGCCTTTCAATTGGTGTGACCGATAAAGCAAACAGCTCAATCGGTTCCGGCCGGTCACTGACCCGTTCGGAGAAGATGTCAACGGCGGCGGAGCTGTGGCAAAGATCTTTCGGGGCTCCACGTAGATTGCTGCAGGCTCGTGCTCTCTAAATTACCAATTACACATTTTTAGAAAATTGGGTATATTTTCGCTCTGTATATTTATTACAAATGTAATTTGTCAATGGTCAATGCTAGTAACCAAATCCTTTTGGTAGTGTAAAACAGTCTTTCACGTATTCAACCCCCCAACTTCAAAATATTATGAAAATAGAAAACCGATTTACATAACTAATGTGAAAGACATGGTGCTTTTCTTTTTTCAAACTACCAGAAGTAGCACTATTGCCGAACATTATCATTGTTTTGCTGATAAACAGAATTCGCCAAAAATAAACTGAAAAGTTTCAGTTTAGCCAAAAGATAAAAGTGGAATCTTTAATGGAAGTGAAGGGGAACGAACTGGTCAGCGACACTGCAAAACCAGATGTAATTCGCGAGTGCCAATTGACCGATTGCTTTTAGGGGATAAACCGTTTGTCTTCTGTGCGGCTGACAGATGGGTTTCCACTGAATAAGTCTGTTTTAAAGTTGAGATAACCGATTCGGAAAAGAATTTATCTCCTTACCCGTAAAATTTACTTCTGCGCTTCAGGAAACACTTTTATGCAATTGTTAACTAGAAAATCGTAAAAAATGATGTTTCCCACAAGGAAAACAATGTAATTTCTCTACTTTTGCACCCAAAAGAACATCACAAACTACATTTAAACATTTTTATCCAAAGCGGTTTTTCGATAGCGAAATTACTAAGAAGAAATTGTTTGACTCGGAAGGGACCACATTTTTCGCTTGATACAACTGTGGATCTAATAATACTTTGAAAAATACAATGTTTTTTCAAAAAATCTTTTGGCGCCTAATGAAAGTCGTATGTTCAACATGAATAAGCTTTCAAAATTATAAAACCAAACTATTACAATGACGATATAAACGCATAAAAAATGATTCAAGACAAACTGTCGTATTTAGTGAACCCTAAACGTGTGTAGAAAACAAGACAAATTTTGCGAGAACAACATCAGGACTACGAAAAATTTCATAATAAAAAAACAATAGTTTAAAACTGTACCTGAGCGTGCGTCTGCAGACGGCACAATTGCGTGAGCCTCGTACCTCCGCAACAAAGAGCTCGCAGGACATTGGCTACCCAGCCTGCAGAAAATCAAGAGGTAACGAGAAGGCGCGTAGTAGGAACGGCGGTGACAGCTATGTGTACACGACTGTTCGCAAGTAATTTCAGTGCACTTTGGAGAAAGGTGCGGTACTTGAGAAGCCTATTTCCGAGACGAACCGTTCGCGTTGCGCAAAAAATGTTGCACTCTGTGAGATATGACAGGGTCGATCGGGCAATGAGTGCAATTAAAAAGACGAAAGAGGTGTTGGCGGCAGATTTCGAGGGGATGCTCAAGGGCTGGACACGGAGAGCCACGTGTGAACACGCAAGAACTTGCCTGAGGACCAGCCATTGGACAGAACAAACATTCTGCAGATTAGGCGTCGAGCCCAGCGTGAACATGCCGCACAAGAAACAGGACTATCCGATAGATGCTCATAATGAGGGACGTAACAAATATTAAAAAGACACTCTTCTAAAGGACATCTTTTTTTATAAGGAACGTTAAAAAACAGTGTTTATCGCCAGAATGTTGCAATCTTTCTCAGCGATTAGTGTTACCTATTACAGCTTTTTAAGTTAATCGACGATGAAAACTGTATTTGAAACTAGTTGGCTGTTGATTTTACCATTGCGATTCAAACGTTTAAAAACGCGAAATGTTTTTTCTTCACTTTATAAGTTTCAAGTGTTTGAAATCTGAATACGTTTCAAGGTGAACCATTTAAAATTACTTTCCAAAGTGCAAGAAGTCAAAAAACATTAAGTAAAAACGGTAGACTTTTGGAATTTTCAGCTGAGAAACAGTAATTAGGTACCGTAATCAGGGACCGAAAATCACCAGTGTACCAAAAGTGCCATCTTTTCAAAGAGTAAAGAAAAAAAGTAGAAACAAGATTGGGTCAAATGCAATATTTTCAGTTTTGACCTTATGTCGCTTGCCTCTATGACTGTATATCCCTTATCACTCTTTGAGAAACGGCGCCTCAAGGCAAAGCCGCGAAAACACTGAAATGAGCATTCTTTCACCTATAACAACCAGCAAGTTGCGTATTTGGAAAATGAAAGGAGATGGATCAAAACACACAAAAATAGATCAAACATTTTCAGTTTGGGTTTGCACAAAGTTGAACGCCGTTCTCGAACGTCAAAAAATTTGTTTACAAGGGCCGAACGCAAACGTCTCAGTGATCTTTGTTTTTAAAGAACCAAAGTACAGATTGTCCTTCGAAGAGGAAAAAAAATTAAATCCTTCAATAAAACGTAGAAAAAGAGTGACCACCTGACTAAGAAAGTGGTCAAAGCCTCAAATCCCAGGTGTCAGCTGACGGGTTGAAATGGTCAACAAGTACGAAGAAAGATATTACATACGGCCAAGGGGATTGTTTTACTTCAAAAATAACTACACTTGCTGGTGTTTCCGAAACAGTTCTATATAAAACGATGAAAATGTTATGTGACCGTAGAAATGTTGACATGTTCACTATATCATATTATTATCTGTGTCGTGCTTGTGACTCTCATTAGGGATCAAAAGTTTACTGTTTGGAGTACAAGGAAGTCTGAACAAAGTTTGAAAAAATGCAACAAAAACTCATTAAAATATAGGTAAGATTCAAAATTTTAAGAAGGATTTAGTGAATCAATTTGCCGACAACGAGTCAAGTGGGCGCATATCCGCACAGCGCTAGCTCATCACAGCACTGTTGACAAAGTTGTTTTCTTCTCCGAAAATAACTTTACCTCTAAACTGTGGTCATCATTAACAAACATATGTGAATGTTTAAAAAATTTAATGCACAATTTATTTTTTTTTAAATTTATTGTTATTTTGTTAATTTGTCAGTGCTTAAAGTACAAAATATACTGTTGTTTCTTAAAGCGCGGTTTTCAACCGGTTCTTTTTTCATCTGTACAAAGCATTTGTTTCAATTGCAGAAATATGCAATGCACTTTGTAAAGTTGCGCAAGTCAGAAAACAGAAAACAGAAAACATTAAGAAATATATGTGGGATAAATGAAAATTGAGCACCATAGCAACTTCTTGAGATTTGGCTCCTAATGTTCGCAGTACCCATTCACCAAACTGAAACGCACTAAAATCCTAGTACAATACAGACATATTGGCACGGTTTGAAACATCCAGGGCAATTTGTTCCTGAAATGGCTTCAGGAAAGAGATATCCAAAGATTTTACAAAGTGATCAGTACAAATAATTGATAGAACAAGGTGAAATAACTTTAGAAACAGGGTGTCGCAGGCGGCTCATTGGGAGTGGAGTGTTTGCAGTGGCCGATTCATCCACTTTTCCTCATCCAAAGGGTGCTTTCACGTGAAGTCTTTACTTATTACCTTATTAAGAAAGCATGTTTTCTCTGTTTTTTTTCAATCTCCCACAACAAAGTGATCATAGCGATGTTTATTCTGCGTTAAACTGTTTAATTTACAAAGACATTGTAACATAAATACAAAATTTTATTCAAACGGAATGCCTGAGAGATACATGCTGGAAAGAAGGAAGGATGAGAACGAGCGACGGATCATTCGTCCACTTGGCAGAGGTCCTCCGGGGTTTTGCAAAACATTCAGGAGTCTAAAAGGTATTGTGGTTGCGAGGGTTAGCAGTGCTGGGGACGCGCCACCAGATAGTATGCCGAGTGGAATCTGAACAGATAATGTTGTATATGTACAGCGTGCATTTATAATGGAAAAGAACACACACATTAAATCAAACCTAACAAAAGCAGAAAATCCGTGAACCCACATGCCTTGGTTGAAGACAACAAGACTGATATCGCACACGTTGAGAACTGAGCTTAAGAAGTAGAATCGAGAATCATTAAATAAAGACTTTTGTGAAATAGGGCAAAGTTGTTGATCAAAAACAATGATGAAGCGCTTGTCCAACATCCGCGATTCAGCGAATCTTCGGTAAACTATGTGTTCAAGGTGTACCGCGTGTAGCACAAACACTCAACAAAAGAAAACACCCGTCTTACAAAACATTTTCACCCTCTAACTGTTTGTGATCCCTGTATCAATTTTGCGTAATATTCCATTTCTTTCATGATAACATCGACAAACGATTCTACGGAATTGAGATGAGGCTTATGAGACCAAAGAAATATGGTTTTACTAATGTTTTCGGTAGCCACAATGGAACTGGAAAGTTTTCAAAAGCCTTCTCATTCCTGCAAATTTTAATTGTGTGTTTTTCTAAAACTTTATTAAAATTGAGGACTCTTTAAGGCGTCTTTAAATCAACTTGTTCAAATACATTGCATTGGTTCATAGTAAACATGAAAATGGGGAAGATGGAACCAATGGAAGTTCTTTTATTCTCTTTCATTCACTCATTGACTCACTTGCATAGTTTTCTCTCATTGGCAGTGGTATTTTTGTAGTGGCCGAATCTTTTTCTCTGTTTTGCGTGAAATCTCGATACACTTATTACCTTTATTGATTACATGTTGTTCTGTCCCAATTATTTGGTTTATCATTACTATCATTTTGTCTTCTAAGGATCAGTTTATAAAGTTGTGTTTCTTGTAAGGCCGTTAATACCATAAACTTTATTAAAACCATTTCCTTTATTATAATACAAATATTCTTTTCTAAGAAGAGTTCTTGTCTATAAACCAGTATGGCTGCGATTGGAAGAAATTACAATACACGGAATGCGTAAGAGATACATACTGGGAATGCTGAGAAGGAGGATCAGAACGAGCGACGGATCATTCGTCCGCCTCGCAGAGTGACGTCCTCCGGGTTCCTGCAATGGATTCAGGAGTTTAAAAGGTTTTGTGGTACCTGCGAGGGTTAGTAGTGCTGGGGACGGGACACGGGATAGTTTTCCGAGTGGAATCTGAACGGTTAGTATAGGAAAGAAAGTGCATTCAGAAAAGAAAAAGCACATTAACAGAAGGGAAGATGACACAAAAAACCATGAACCCACTTGTCTTGGTTGACGAAAACAAGGATCATGTCGCCCACGTAGAGAACTGCACTCAAGAAATAGAATGCCTAAAATAATTAGTTTAAAAAGCATTCAATGCGTGAAAATCTTTGGTTTCGACAAGCCAGAATAGGCAAATTTCCACAAAATTTGCGCAAATCTGGTAAAGAACACTAGTACGCTTTGTAAACTTCGTGTTCAAGCAATCGCGGGTGGCACAACTCAACAGTGAAGCTGTTAAGTATTGAAACGGGTGTGAGTAAGGTTTTCTTTCATAAAATGCCTAAATTGTGATGTTCCGTACTAAGTAAACATCACAAATTGTATATGAACGTGCTCAATTGATCACTTTGTCCAATAACCCATTTCATTGCCCAGATATTTTCAGTCCCAACGACAATCAACTGTCAACAACAAACGGGGGCGCCAAATGCGATAGACATGCGTATGATATTTGTTTGTTTTCCGTTTACATACTCAAGTGGGCAGATTTGAATTGATAACAAAAGGTGTGCCGTATGTAGTAAAACAACGTATACAATAATGACTCTCAAACATAATCTGGATGTTTTCAGAGATATTAGCGTTGACTAAAAGGTTCCCGAAAACATTTCTGGTTTTTACAGCTCCGGGGTTCGTGAAATTATACACTGAGACTGTTGCGGCGGCAAGAGAAACTTGTAGAGAAGCGAGGGATTTATTTTAGAAACCTAAGAGTCACTTCCTTCGACATTTGGATGTCTAAGAACACGGACTCTAAAATATGTGTAAACCCAAAAGTTTCTGAAAACTTTAGAATCATTTGAGAACTTCAGATTCTTCAATAAAACCACGGAACACAGGGCGCTCGATTGGGAAAAGAACAAACGTCTGTTCTAACGCAATGCTTTTATTTTTTTTTTTTTTAGGAAACTGAACCTGATGGAATTTTCTTCTAAGGTCAATCTCACCCCCGAAGATCAACGATTACGTGTGCGCTTGAAAATGTTTGTTTGTTTACGTAAAAGTTTGACTTAAACTTCCCCCCCCCCCACAGGAAAATGCTAGTTTTCTACAGAAAAAGTGACTTACCGCGGCAACCGCCCAACCCTTGACGACAAACTGAATCTGACAGCCGGGTAGACCAGCACAACCAGAAAATACTCCGTTTCCAATGGCCTATGAGTACAATTAATATCTATTTTTGCAGTTGACCAACCTGGATGAAGAAGGCCATGTGGTCAAATCCAGTGGCGTACCATGTCTCCACTCCTCCGCATACCAAAAACGCCACAAGGGAGAGTCCCGCAGCGAAAAGTTGCTGAAGCGCCAAAATTAATATCGTGACATGCGCTTTACGCAACCGGGCAACTAGTTATGTACATCCGGTCTTTATCTGCCACGAATTACAGTGGCCGCCAACGGGATCAGCCGGGTGGCAAAAAGCGCGCAAAACCGGATTTCACGGTGTTAAAACTTTCACAAACCGCATAAGTAATACTGCGACCGCTTGCTAGATGAACACAACTTGTTCCAACCGTTAGCAATGCGAAGATTAAGGAGACGACGATCAGCGCAACTTGGCCGTAGATGCTGAAAAAAAGAAGTGGTTTCGGAAACACTCAAGGAGCACTTTTGACCACGGCCTTGGAAGTGAAGAGCGTTGCTCCAACGGTCAGCATTCATAGGGAAAATTGAGTTCTGTCCGGGACAGATTTCCCTACTGATTGGCTGACCGTTGAGGTACCGAGAGAAACAAGCTCCAGGAGCTGTGAGAATGAGAATCATTGAAGTCACCGACAAAACCTGAAAGCAAATTTTACATATTCCGGTTCTTTTAGCTACAAAAGGGCTTTTTTACAGTGTAGGTTGCCATTGTGCTTTCTATTTAACCATTTTTCCATGTAACTATGGGTTGTTTGGGTTGTTAAAAAGAAGGCTGTAACAATGATAATCATATGTTTTAAACGAAAAGGAACTAACCAAGCTACCGTGTATTCTCAACAATTTCTCTTGTGAAAATTTCATCATCGTCACTTATGTTCTTGTTCTGTCGCTGTCTTCGTCTATCATCAAGTCTCTATGTGTCTGACATTTTTTGTACCAGGATAGTAACATTTTCGGTATATCGTCAAAAACTGCATAAACATTTTTGTCTAACTTCTACTGATCAATAACAGGGGTTGCTGACAAGATTGTTTGGTTTCTGGAGGATTCTGGTGCTCCTCAAAGAGAAATGTTCTGAAAATCGAAGTGTTATCAAGGAAAGGTTGTCAAACTTTGGATTCTTGAATGAACAAGCCAAGATTGTGAAGTGTTCAATAGAAGCTTAATGCATATAATGGTGACGAGTAACTTTTTTTTATATTATCATTATTTGAATTTATAATGGGGGAACCTAGAAGCTATGTCAGAAACCACTGAATTCATAACTCCTCGAAAAACTAAGGAAACCTCTATTCTAGTTGAAACCCATCATTTTTGGATATTCGCCCGAATCGTCCAGGACTCCCAGAACTTTATGGGAGGCTAGAATAGTAATAGATCCTTTTTTGGTTTATTTGTGCAAGCATTGAAAAATAGGGGAAAAACACTAACCAGGATAAATAGTCGAAGGCAGAACGAGATTGCTGTGAAAGCACGAGGAGAAACCATTTTGGTGTCTGAATAAAAAACTTGACCTGATTTGTCACATTAGAAAGGCAATTGAAGATGGAAATATGCGGAAACAGAAGTGGCCACTCAGAGTGCCGGAGGGCTCGACTGTTCAGCCGAACATGGATAATCGCACAGAGCCGCGGAGGGCCGGATCGACATTGATCGTGCGCATAATTCGGTGGTCGTCGGGCACTGGCATATAGTACTTGAACGGCATTTTGCGCAGGAATGAGGGAGAGCGAAAGGGTAACTCGCCGAGGACGGGTCTCGACACGCCGCACTCGGTATAATCGGCTCACTTACCGGTTTCGACGTGGCTTCAGGCCCACGGGCCAGTGCCCACTGTCGCAGCCTGTTTACGGGTGTGATGATTCATTGTGATCAACCATTGTGCCATTGTGGGCATTCTATTGAATAAGCATTATTATATTTTTAAATTGTCCGGTTGTACGGCAAGAAAGACTTGCATAAAAATACAGGACTTCTTTTCGTTTTTCATAACAACTTCTTTTCGTTTTTCATGTCAGCAGACTTCTTTTCGTTTTTCATGTCAGCGAAACAGGAAACCAAATGATTACAGAAAAACTGGTTTAAAGTTGATACCTGAACTGTGCTTGAACGATAGCATAGTCACAGAAGCCCGCCTGCGAAGTGGATGACACGGGAAATATGTATTACCAAAAGTTCAACTTTGAAGCATCATTGAGTCTCGACGTGTTTGACATTTGGGTTGCTTCCGGAAAAGTAAACACATATGTCGTCACTATGGTTTGGGCTACGGTGTCACAGGGCTGTGAAAGATACAAACTCCGCAACAAACTCAGAATTCCTATTTAAATTGTAACACCCTGACACAAACTTAGTTGTTTGCGCACTTTTGGGAAAATGTGAATACAAAATTTGTGTGATAAAGCGAACCGCAATAGAAGGGGTGGTTTGGAAAAGGCTGGATAAAAAGAGAACAAAATGTTTGATCTCCTTTGAAAAAAATTCTTGAACATCGAACAAGAAATCGGTTTCAAAATATATTATTTTAAATTGACAGCTATTTTGTCAGAAACAAAAATAACCAAACCACCTCAGCCTTCACTGAAATTATGTGATTTAAATTTCACGAACTTTTACTAAGAACTTTTGAAAAATATACTTTGTAGAAGGACAGTGTTGAATCCTGAAATGGCTGTCCAGATTAAAAAATGGCCGCTGCCTAGGTTTAGAAAAGTCCTGGCAAAGTGAATTGTGTAACATTCTTGATGAACACAAAATTTCACGGTGTTTTATGTTGGCCAACTATCGCATCATTTGGGTCAATATTTATTACCAATCTCTACAACCTCTCTGTACAATAATCATTAAAGGTTCTAGGTCGAAGGTATATGTGGTAATTTTGGAAAAAAGCTGAGGTGGTTTGGTTATTTTTGTTTCTGACAAAATAGCTGTCAATTTAAAATAATATATTTTGAAACCGAATTCTTGTTCGATGTTCAAGAATTTATTTTAAAGGAGATCAAACATTTTGTTCTCTTTTTATCCAGCCTTTTCCAAACCACCCCTTCTATTGCGGTTCGCTTTTTCACACAAATATTGTTCCCTTTTTATCAGTATTCTTTGAATACTGTTGCTACACTCTCTATGAGCGGCCACAGGCCGCATTTTTTGCCGGCCGAAGGCCGTCGTAGATAGCGGCCGCAGGCCGCTTTACTATCGGCCAAAGGCCATCATCGATCGCGGCCGCAGGCCGCCTTTTTGTCGGCCGAAGGCAGTCGTCGATAGCGGCCGCAGGCCGCCTTTTTGTCGGCCGAAGGCCATCATCGTTAGCGGCCGCAGGCCGCCTTTTTTGTCTGTCGAAGACCGTCCTTTTTTTAGCCGCCATTGACTTTTTTATCGGACGTAGGGAGGGAGGAAGGGAGAGAGATAAAGCGCAAATTTGGATGTATTGTTTTCTTGCACGCGAAGTTCGATGTCAGTTTGTGGTTTGCCTTATTATTTTGAAGAAAAAACTCTAAAACTTATTCTTTGCAATTGATCTAGTAAAGCAAGAAAAAAATGGCTGCATAAGGATCCGAACCAGGGGTCACCCGCGTACAAGCCCGGCCTGTACACCGCTGAGCTACAAGAGTCACACTGACGTCCTCGTGCGGCGCCCTTTTTGACAATATGCTGCACTGCTATCTTTCCAAAGAAAAGTGACGTCATTTCATCAAAACGGAAATCCGCCATTTTTGTCTGAATACTTATTCTAGATCAACTTTGCGTGTACTTTTCAATGGACAAATCTATTTTGAAAAATATTCATGTTTGCGGCCGTGGTGCCTGAAAGTCCCTTTTTTGACCGTCTTTATAGGGTACTGTAAGAAAACCTGTTGATGAAACTGGCTCAAAGTCTACGCCCACCGAACTGCAACGGGTTCCGACCTGTAGCCAAAATTTCAGGTTGATCGGTCAACCCGTTCTCAAGTTCTGCGACGATATCATACATACGGGAGACATCGCCACTTTTTGAGCCTTGCAGCAGAATGTCCCAATTATAAAATAAAACATTTTGAGATTGTCAAACAATTTTCCGGGGCAGTTTTTGATGCTGAAAACGATGCTTTTGTCAGAATTGAAAAATATTGATTTTGAAGGAAACTGTGGGACATTTAGTTTTTAGTGACCCCGCAGTAATTAGGCGAGGAACCAAACCACCGCGCAGCGCTTCGCGCTGCGCGCAATACAAAACCAGGAAACAATATGAGTCACCCCATGTACTAGAACTCGGCCAAACGTTGTGGAATTTGGTCATTGGCAAGAGCCCCTTTTCCAGTTTGAAACAAATTAGTTGAGCATGGTGTATACATTTTTTAACTGTGTGTTGCCATCGAATTTCAAAAACATGTTTGATTTTAACCTTGAGTTTGCTCTGTATTTCATTACCTAAAAACCTATTCACTACTTTTTCACGCAACACCTTCGCCAAGATTCCATGACAAGAAGAAATAAGAGGCTTAGCGTTTTTCAAGTTGATAACCAATCAAGGACAGCATTCAAACCCTCTGGACATTTCAAGGCGAGGGCCCAGCGATGATGCCAAGTTTTCTTGTAACTGGACTTTCCCACAGTTGTGGAAACCGGCGCCCAAGCTGAAATCCTTTCAGATTGTCTTTCATGCGGAATCCCAAATACACGTCATCTAGAGAAAATTCATTTACTACTGAATCCCTGATTTAAGCGACGACGCAAGTCTTGGGAAGGGGAAGGCTGTCGACGAAGGACATCTTGAGTCCCTCAATCTCGACGTTTCCTCCGCGGCGAAGGGCGGCCATCATACGGCGAGCCTCAGAGTCGTGCCTGGGCTTGCAACCGAAGCGAACCTGAAAAGTTCCCAAATAAAGATTTGGCAGTTGGACCAACCTTCTGCTCAGCAGTACGTCCCTCAGTCATTCCTTCGGGGCACTGGGGCACGGGCTCGAGAGAGAAGCAGATGCGGTGAGCGTACTCCTGGACCATGATCTTCTTCTCGGGGACTAAATGGTCATTTGTGGGTTTTCAAGTGAGTCTACTTACCTTCGGAGGTCTCCTCCTCGGACTTGTAGGTCTTCTTGTACTGCTTCTTCTCCTTCTTCTCAGAGTAGAAGCTGTCTTCCTCCTCGGATTCGTACTCCTCGCTGGTGTACTCCTTGTAATGCTTCTTCTCAAGAACCTCACGCTCGCATTCCTGAAACACAAAACTTTCTCACTTTCTGAACAGTCTATTGTACCTCGGTCTTCAGGATGAAGGAGCGGTGGAATTCCTCGATGTCCTCAGTCTCCTCATCGGCAGCGGTGCGGTACTCGTTCTTCTTCTCTCCGTCGAAGTGTCCGCAGAGTCCGCACTGGGTGTTCATTTCGGAGTTTCCGAGGAGAACCTTGGCGGTGTAGCCATCAAAACGGATGACAACCTCGTCGAGGTCAATGATGTAGAGTTCCTCTCCGATCTTCTCAATTCTAAACCAATTTTAGGCGTCAACGTTTTCAATGGAAATCTTACCTGTTCTCCTCCAGCTCCTGGCTGCGGATGACCTTTCCGTTGAGGGTAACCTTCATCTCTCCGTTGCGCATCTGGAGCTCGTACTCGTTGTTCTCGTAGATGATCTTGCACATCTGAAAACGTACAGTTGGAAAAACTGGATTTTCCTGGTTGCCTTCTCTTCGCTCTTCTTCTCAACGTTCTTTACAAGCACGGCGTAGCGGGGCTCCTCGGAGCAGTCCTTGGCAACGACGGTGTAGCAGGTGGACAGGGGAGCGCGGAAGATGACGTCATCGAAGGTGTTGACCTTTCCGTTCTCGATGGAGCACTCGCTCTTCTCGATGGGAGAGTGGCGGATGATGTTCTTGGGCAGACGGGCAATGTGGATCATGGGAAGAGAGTAGGGCAGACGGATGTTCTGGATGCGGAGGGTCTTCTCAGGGGTCTGGAGAACCAGCTTTCCAAAGGTAGGGACAACGGCGTCGAAGGTCCACTGGACGAAGACACGGCGGGGCTCGTTCTCAACACGCTCAAGCTGGGAGTTCCAGAGAGTGTAGGCCTTGATGACGTCGAAGAGGCGGTCGAACACCTGCTCAGACTTGGGGGAGAGCTCGTACTTGGCAACAGCCTTGATCTGGTTCAGACGGGCAAGACGCTTCAGCTGTTCGTAGGCGGGAAGTCCACGGAGCATCTTGGGCTCCTTGGCAAGGCTGCGCTGTTCTTCGGACTGTTCGAGCTGGGCGGTGAACTCAATCTTGTTCTTCTCCTCAGATCCCCACATGGCCTGGGTGTACAGCTGAATCTCGCGGTGCTTCTGCTCCTTGAGCTCCTGGACGCTGGAGACGGGGCGGGGAAGGACGAACTCGACAACGGACTTCAGGGTCCAGTCGCGACGCTCGGTGGTGGGGGCACGGATCTCGGTGGTGAGACGGCAGAAGCTGAGCTTTCCCTCGCACTCGGCACGGAGCTCCATCTCGGACTTCTCAAGGGCGTGGATGGTGAAGAGAACACGGCTCTTGTAGGCAGAGGCCAGTTCCATGTCGCGAACCATCTTGTGGAGGTATTCACGGCGGCTTATCTCGCTGCGGCTCTCATATTCTCCCTCCTCAGAAGACAGTTCCTTCTGGAGAAGCTTCTCGATTTTGGGTCCCTCGATGCGGCCCTCAGACATGCTCTCAACGGCCATGCGGTAAGTGATTTCCTTGGGAAGACGGCTGGTGGGGCGGGCAGAGAGCTCGATCTGGTGCTCTCCGAGGAGCACATTCTCCAAGGTCCACTGGCGATAGATGTTTCCAGAGAGCACAAGCTCCAGGCCGGCGTACTCGGTCTTCAGGGTGGACTCCTCGTACATCTTTTCAAACTTGGGCAGAGAGATGGTCTTCTCCTCAGCTTCGGTGTAACGCTGGTCGTTGACCTTGGTGAAACGGACGTAAGCGATGGGGCGAGCCTCAACGCGGACGAGGGTCTTCTTCTGCTCGGGCATCTGCTGACGGAGGACGATCTCGAACTCCTTCTTTATGGTGATCTCAGCCTCGAGGGAGATGGGAGTGGCGATCTCAGCGGAACGAACAATCTTGACTCCTTGTTCGAAGACGGGGATCCAGATGTTCATGGTGTGGACGTGGGTAGAGGCAAGGCTGGGCTGAGCCTCGATGCGAGCGCGGACTCCGTAGGAAACCTTCTCGAAGGAGAGAAGTCCGTTCATGGAGAAGACGGTAGGCAGCTTGGAGGAGATGGTGAGGGGAAGTCCGACGGTGGTGGGCATCCTCACAATAGACTCGAAGAAATAGCCTGCGTGGGTGAAGTCGAACTCGGAGTCCTTGTTGAAGAGACGCTCAACCTTCCTCATGTCAACGCTTCCGTCGCGGAGGTACTTCTCGATCATCTCGTCAACCAGCTGCTCGTCAATGGGGAAGACGGCGTAGTCCATCTGCTTGTAGCGGAGGTAGATCATGGCGTGGGAATCCTCAGACACGGACTCGCGGACACGGATGTTCATCTTGCGAGCGAGGTCCTTGAGCAGGGAGACGGAGTGGGAGATACGGGAAGCACGGAGAGAAGACTTCTTCTCAGCCTTGCTCAGCTTGACCAAAACCTTGTTGAAGAGCTGCTCGACGTTCTGGTGGGAGAATCCGACCTGGGCGAGCCACTTGTTCCAGTTTCCTCCAAGGATGGTGTTGAGGGAAGCGGTGACACTCTTGGGGATGACGGAGTCCTTGCCGAAAACAGCTCCAAAGTTGACGCTCAGTCCGGAGAGAGTTTCGTGCTCGAAAGTGGACAGGTGCAGGTAGCGGGAGAGGATGCGCTGCTCAGGGCGGTAGAGAGTAGTGCGGAGAAGAGGGGTGACCAGAGCGGAGAGCTCCTTGTGGGCGGGCATGGAAGACTTGGAGAGAGAAGAGAGAAGAGAGTAGGTGAAGGCGGCGACGTGCTGGTTGGGCTCACGCTCCATGCGGCGGACGATCTGGCTCAGCTCGGCGGAAGTGGGCTTGCACTGGACAAGAGTGACCAGGGCCAGCATGCGGAGCTCGTTCTTCTCCAGACGGTTGACGTACAGTGGCATCAGAACCTTGACGATCTTGCGGGGCATCTGCTCGGTCATGAGGCGGACGGCGTAAACGGCCTCCATGCGGACGACAGTAGGCTGCTTCTTGTCAAGGATGATCTTCTCGATCTCGACGATAGAGCTGTCAATTCCGGCGTTGGCGAGGGTCTTCAGAGCAAGGACCTTCTCGTAGACAGTCTCGGCCTGTTCCCACTGCTTCTTCATGACAGACACAAATTTCTCCTTCAGGTGCTTAGGGGGCTGAGCAAGGGTCTTCTCCTGGGTAGGGACAACAACTCCGCGGACGATAGCTCCGTAGGCGAGCCACACAGACTGGCGGATGGA
Organism: Oscheius myriophilus; assembly: GCA_964057215.1. Classification (NCBI taxonomy): domain Eukaryota; kingdom Metazoa; phylum Nematoda; class Chromadorea; order Rhabditida; family Rhabditidae; genus Oscheius; species Oscheius myriophilus. The sequence continues at coordinate 18,788,376 of OZ059907.1, forward strand.
GGGCTCACGAAGGCAGGTCTCGGTCTTGGTGAACTGGAGAAGGAGGTCAGCGATCTTCTCAGAGGGGAAGGGAGTCTCCTGGACGGACTTGAGGAGCTGGACGGTCTTGGGGACAGAGATCAGCTCAACATGGCGGAGGAGGTGCTGAACGGTGTTCTTGGTTCCGGCGATGGCGAGAGCGTGCTCAAGGATGGTCTGCTCCTTCTTCTCAGACTTCTTGTAGATCTTCTGGTGAATGTTGTGGAGGTCTTCCTCAGAGCAGGTACGGAGGAACTGGACAAGGCGAGCCAGCATGTGGACAGTCTCGGGCTCGTTCTTCTTGAGCTCGGCGATCTTCTCAATCATGTCGGAAACCCTCTCGACCTTCTTGGTCAGGTACTCGAAAGGCTTCTGCTCGACTTCATCTCCCTTCATGTAGAACTCTTCGACGGAGCGCTCGAACTCGGTGGAGTAGATGAGCTCCTGCTTCTCTCCCTTGGGAGATTCGATTTCACGGCGGATCTCGGTAGACTCGACAAGAGTAAGGCGAGCACGAGTCTCGGTCTTCATCATCTGCTTCTCCTTGAGGGAGACGGTGTAGACAGAGCGGACCTCGACTTCCTTCAGTTGCTCCTTCTCAATCTTGTAGTTGTAGACGGTCTGGGGGAGGATGGTCTTGTACTCGTCGCAGTTATCGCATTCGGTAATGAAACGCTGGTTGTAGGCGACATCTCCGCGGCGCTCGCACTTGTCGAAGTTGACGGTCTTGGTGACAAGGCTGTAGTCCTTCTCAGGAACATAGGAGTAGGCGACCTCGCATTCTCCCTCGATGGTCTTCTCAGTGGCGACGAAGTAGTTCTCCTCGGGCTGCTCAGACTTGACCTTCAGGTTCATCTGGAGCATGTTGACGACGGCGCGCTTGATGTTGGCGGACCAGGGCTGCTCCTCGGAAGCGAACTGGAGCTCAGAGACGATTCCATGGCGGTAGTTGAAACGGACGGGCAGCTCCAGAAGGCGCTCGTGCTCCTTGGAGATGACACGCTTCTCCAGACGCTCGATGGGCTTCATGGTGGATCCCTCGACAGAGTTCTCGGCGGCGATCAGGACATTCTTGAGCTGGATGAGAGCGTGACGCTCAGAGGGGATCTGGACGATGACGTCAGCGCGGAGACGGGTGAGAGCAGCATCGGACTGGGGAAGGGGAAGGCCGGAGGAGAGGGCGGCTTCGTAGCGGAAGCGGTACTCGCTCTGGGTAGGAAGAGGGTGCTGCAGAGGCAGGTACGAGTTAGCCGCAAGGGCCACTCCAAGGAGGGCGAAGAGGAACTTCATCCTGACGTGATTAGACCATCTAGCGCAGCTCTTTTATACTGAAACCTATTGACACCTCGCTGTCTTGGAACTGCTCTTCCTACTCATAAAAACGGGTGATGGACGCCTGGTCACCGCTATCTAAGGTGTCTGTTGCGTTATCTAGACAGCAGCTGTCCGTAGCCTCGACTATTCTTGGTTACGAAAACGACTATTGCCTTGGAATCATCCGAACGAACATAAATTTAAGTTAGAAAATACTTGTTACAAATCGTGCCATAATTTGTTGGTCTTGGTTATGGAACCTAAACACAAATTCTTCAGTTAAATCCAGGAAACCAGACAACTATTTCCGCAGATCTTTCTTTTTCTTTGCAAACCTTTAGTTCTTGCAAATGCTTAAAGCAGGAGGTTTTTAAACAACGCCATACGTTTTGTACCAAATTTTCCCAAACGCCTTGGTTTTACACATTTCTGATAAACTTTCTCAACTGAAAAAAAATCTTTCTGGATCCGTATTGTGTTTGTTTCTCCTCAACAATTTTCATTTCCTATTCCTTCACTTATTTAGGAAAATGTATGATCGCTGAACTTCCTGACTGTGTTCAGAATGTCAAAACGATATCTTTGTGAAGCAAGAAAATGAAACGGCCGAATAAAAATTACATGAATGGAAACAATTCAATTCAGAGAATGTGCGGGAAAATTGCCTTTCGCTCCTTCGGATAATCGGGAAATGTTTTCTTATACCATTGATGATTGCTAATTGCAGAAAACGTCTGATTAATTGCGACAAATGCTAACATAAACTGAAAAAAAGAGTTGCGGTTTAGTTAAATTGGATTCCTACCATGTACACCTGAGCGTTTAGCAGAACCAACCACAGACCAACATAGATCCCAACTTCGAAAAAGAAATGTGGGCAGGACACGACGTCAAACCACCCTCCGTAAAAAATTCCATGCTTGGTGTGGGAAGTGGTGCCTGAATCAGAAGACAATATATATTTTTACCTGTGATTACCATCTTTGGACATACGCGTCTTAGCCATTTTCTTGGCAGTGTCATGTTGCTCATACATACAGTAAACAAAAAGACAAATGCCGATCCACTGCCTCAATGTTAGTGTGAAAAGTGAAAACGATTCTAAATCTCTAGTATATTATCAGATAAAAAAGCAAACCTGTCTGTGAATCCATAAAACCGTGTGCTTCACAAACTACGGTCAGAGGTAGTATCAAATAGTGAACTACTCCCATTATGTAATGAAGAAGGTTCATACACGAATTGGAGTAAATGGATACGAATAGACTTTCATAGCATCTGAATATACAAGTTTGCCAAATTGTCAAAGAAAAGTGAACCTTCTGGAAACGTGGAGAAAAATTAGCAAAAGGCCAACGACAGATGTTGTCCAAGAAACTAAAACAACGTTCAGTACCTTCCAAGTGAAACACAAAGAAGATCGTACAAACCGGACCCCAAACTTACTTGAAGGTGAATTTGAAGTCAACAACTGAAGAAGGTAAACCCACGTTGTCAGCGGGTTAATCTAAAGCCACTAGAGGTTTAAATTTGTCAGCTACATAAGTTACCCCAAAAGCTAATAAACAGGCAATTAGAAGCCAAGTCAACGTATTGAGAACAGCTACTATGTAAAAGTGGGTGAACCATCTGAATTCAGAACGTTAAGGAAAAGTTGGCTTTGTAACCACCTTTTAGGAACTTCTAAAAGTTTCATGACTTTTGATTGTTCCGTTACCCCAATGGCCACCTTGCCGTAAACTGTGAGAGCCGGTATCCATGTAGAAAGTTGGGGCGCGTACATGGTTATAAGACATGCCACGGAGAGTCCAACCGTGGCAGTGACCAGGTAAAGGGAAAGAAGAGGTAGGAACATCTGGAAGTGAATGAAAATCTATTCTCAAACAACCCTAATCTGAAAAAAAAGTTCTCTTTGTATATTTGTTTGGCAGACTACTATCTAGTGACTTTGTTTTCAAAAAAGTACTTTACTTAAGGGTTTAGCCTGAGCATTGCGCCAAAACTATCAAACCAAATGCTCAGTTAGGTTTCGCAAAGTTTTTTTATAAAGCAAACGTACAACTAGATCAAATGCGTTTTAACTTGAACGAAAAACACGGTACAAAGATATTTTTTTATGAGTTAAACTAATCATTACAAATTTACTGTTGCAGAAGGTTCCGCAAAAAAAAAACCAAGTCGGTAAGGCTCGCAAACATAAAAACAACGTTATCGCTTTTGAACAATCGATATGCCCGATGCCACAGATCTTGACGCGGGTTTAACCCTTTTTCAATCAAATGTTCAAGAAAGAAGACACAAAAATGGCTGAACGAAATTCCTTAAGGTAACCTGCAACCCTGATTTGTCGTACTTTGTAGAACAGTGTCAGAAAGAGCCAAATATTATACAAACTCAAATGCATCGTTTATCAGAAGACGGTAGGTAGTACGCATTAATGTCTCAGAGAATGCCTCATTCAACTAGAAGTTCTAACTATAGAAAACTTAAAAAATCTTGTTTCGTGCGAACCGCGAAGCGAACCGGCGGCGCCCCGGTTCGCTTCGACCGATTGTTTCAAGTCCAGTTTATAAACTAATCCTTATCTTCATATCCGATGAATCTCACTTCCAACCGTCCGCACCAGAAAATAACAACAATTTCGGAGAAATAAATACTTTATCTTTCATTTAAGCCGGATCACAAAGTATGGAATGCACTGACTCATCTAATAAATGGCAACATTCAATATTGCTCTGCGACATGGAAATTATGCTCCAAAAAGAAGTGAAATCGACACATAAATATACAGTCTATCTGTGCTGGCAGGGGAAGAATTCATTCAAGCGACGTCAACATGAGCAGTTGTTTGAGCACCTTCGTCTGGCTAGTCTCCCTGATCTCGCCTGCCAGGAACATCTCGTCCACAACCGAGTAGACCTAAAAAAGACCGTTTAAGTTGGGGAAAAAAAAAGTATGAAAGGCTGTTCGCAGGAAAGAAAAGATCACCTTATAGAAGTTGAAGACGAGGTCCAGCTCGCAGACGTTGTGGAAATACTCGTTCAAGACCTGAAAAAGTCAGCATATAGTGTCGCTATTATCTGCAGTTATTATTGGATTCCGTACAGTGGTCTGCAAAACTAAAGAAAATTGTTGAAGAATATAAGTAGCAAGGCAGAAGTTTGTTTCCACCGAACGAAAATCGTTCACCTAACGAATTGTCAGATATTGTTTTTCATTTCACAATCATTTTATGAACCCAACTAATTCTACCGCTCAGGTTGGAAAACAAACTCATTGATCGGTTGGCGACAATTAACAAAATCGATTTCAACAGCCAAAACCTTGAAACAAAATGATTTTCTTATTTAAAAGGCGGTTCAACGAATAGTTTAGGTGAACGAAACAGATAACCTTTAGATAAAACTTGTTCAACCTTAAAAATAAAATGATAACTTTGGAAAGGTTGGCTAAGCCAATTGTTGGTAAAAACGCGTACCTCGACAAAGTTGTGGATAGCCTCGAGGTAGTAGAGGTTGTTGTCCATGATGTCGACGCAAATGCAGAAGTAAAGGCCAGCGTAGCGACGGTAGACAATCTTGAAATTGCGGAACTGAAAATTTAAAATGAATAAAAACCATTTTCAAAAAAACCTCGACAAAATTAGTGTGCTTGGCATCGCGCACCGTGACACAGGCGTGAACTTCCTCGATCAACTTCTGAAAATAAAGATATTTGAAAAAGAATGAAAGGAAATGATAAAGAGAAAAGAAAAAGGACTACCTGCTTCTCATCGTCGTCAAAATGCATGTACCACTTGGCCAACCTAGTCTTTCCAGCGCGATTCTGGATCAAGATAAACCTGATCATTGCTGAAAACAAAAAAATACGAAGAAAATAAGCGAAAAGACAAGCAAAAGGGCGAATGATGGACATCCGTGAAACAATTGGAGAGGACATCGATCGCGATGGCCTCTAGCCAAATTAAAGGGCGGGCGGCGCAATAGGGCGCGAAAACTGCCCGCCATTTCTTCAACTACATACTATATAATCAAACGGTGTTTAACCCGACCATTACAATTAAATTAAACTGATACTTTTAAAATAAAAGCTTTATTCATATCTATGACCTGCAAAGACAATCCCTGAACTAAACAGCCGTATTGCACCTAGCGACCAAATCAACACATAAATAATTCACAGAATATAAGGGAATATCGCAAAACGGTCCTTCGGGTACTTGGCGAAGGTCTTCTTGTACCACCTGTGGTTGATCTCAGCGGCGAATGTCTGGTTGATGACGACAAAGATCAGCATGTACTGAAAACATTCAAAATTTATATCACAACTACTGTAATTTCTACCATGTAGGCATGAGCGTTCAAGAGGACCAGCCAGAATCCAAAGTATATTCCGATTTCAAAGAGGAAATGAGGGCAAGAGACGACGTTAAACCATCCTCCATAGAAAATGCCGTGGTTGTAGTGGGAAGTAAGGCCTAGAAACAAAGTATGATTCGTTTTAAAATTTATCCTCACCATCCGGGGTCTTTCGCACCTTCGCCATTTTCTTCACCACGATATGTTGCTGGCAATTACAATAGGCAAACAAAAGGATTCCCATCCACTGACGAGCAGTCAAGGTGAAGAGCGAGATCGATTCTGAACCAAATGTTGGTTGCCCAAAAAGTTTCCCACTCACCCATGTGTTTGTCCATGAACCCGTGGGCTTCACAAACCACGGTCAAAGGCAGAATCAAGTAGTGAACAGCTCCCATGATGTAATGACCAATGTTCATACAGGAGTCAGAATAGACAGACACGAACAAACTCTCATAACACCTAAAATAAAGGCTAAATGGTGATCAGAATCAACCGTACCTTCTGAATACATGGATGAAAATGAGGGAAAGAGCTACAATCGAAGTATTCCAGGTGACTAAAAAACTTTAACCTGAGATCATTCAAGATACTTACTTGAAGGAGGGGCCAGTGTCAGAAACTTGAGAAGGTACACCAAAGACGGAAGAGGATTGACCTAAGAAACGGTGCATTATAAATAACACAGGGCAACTCACTACACCAATACCTAAGAAGACGGCAAGAATGAGCCATGACACGGTGTTGAGAACCGCAATGATGTAGAAATGAGCAAACCACCTGAATGCAAAGCTAAAAGAAAACCAAAAACTGCCAAACCTCTTCGGAACAGCGATGAGCTTCAGAAGGCGCGGCTGATCCGACAAGTTGAAGGCCGCCTTTCCGTAGGTGGTGAGCGCCGGAATCCAAGCGGACACCTGCGGGGTGAACAGAGTGACGAGGCAGGCCAGTGAAAGACCAAAAGTAACAACAACCAGGTAAGCTGGCAAAAGAGCGGGAATCATCTGAAACAGAAGTTACTAGACAAAATTAGTTTCGTCAGGCGCTGACGGTGGCTGGAATGCTGAACTAATCACAATACATGGCGCCGAACAGCGCGGCGGTAGTGACTAATCCTCTTATTCAATTCACTTTTCTCAACCGACTTTTGAAATAAAGAAGTATGACATAAACTTCAAAGAATCAAAAATTTGAAGAACGAGAGTGAAGAATTCAAAGCAGTAGTGAACAATCCGCTAAGAATCTCACGGCATCACGTAACTGGGTAAATATTTCTCGCACTTTTGCGGCCACCTCCGCAAATAGGAATCAACACGGCACTTCTACCTCACTAAAACAATGACTAACAAGGAAAACATGTTAAAGCTTTACTCGTTGCAGAGTAACAACAAATACGCAAGGCTACAATCTGCAAAAGTATCATAATCAAAACACTGACATACGGGAACAGTGTTCACAAATAATGCGGGGGACAAATCTCGGAGACCGATTCTAGTACTGCCCATAGTGTGGTAGCGTATGTACAACGACGTCCAGCGGAGGAATTTACAGAAAACGAGTACACGAGTATAAGGAGCACAACCGGTTGCGACCAGTAGTTACTAACACGTCGAGTTACTCGAATCCTGATACAACTACGTGAAAATGGGGGCAAACTGCAGGATTCGAGCGTTCAGTGCTCGACGACTCGTAAGAATAAAAACGAAGAACTCGCGAGGTATCGCGAGTTTTGCAATATGCCTCACTAATTACACGTACCAGGAGAGGGGTGACGGGCTACAACGCAACCGACAATCATTATGACCAGGCATTATAAATTCTACCGGCAGAAGAGGTAAATCCAGTGATTAAACATGGCACTGGAAGAGTTTGCGAGATTCCTTCTGCGCTGTGAGAGGGCGAGTGTCCGGCTGTGGCTCAACTCCCGATGACGTTGAGCTCGGCGCCGAGGACGTGTCGGACCTAAAATGTCAGAAGATATATATAAGAAGAAGATCCCGAGACTTACACTGTGGACAGAAGACTCTCAGACTGTCCGTCGTACACACTATCGCAACGCTTCAACCAGTCTTCAGTCAGAACAGGGGTGGATCCAATCTGCTTAGTCGACGACAATCTCACAGAGGTATCTCGGATGGAAACAGACTAAAAAGAACATATTTGAAAGCCAACTACTCTTCCTACCTTTCCGTTCTTTTGGCTTCTCCTTAAGAGAATGAACGCCAGCAATGCAATGAACAGGAAGCTAATGCCAACAAGAAAAAACGTTGCGTATGGAAAGGAGTTCTCAGCGGACGATGGAGGGGGAGGGGCGATACCACTGTTACCACTTTCAAACGCATTCGAGTCTAAAGTCAAGGATTTTTCAAGATTCTAAGAAAACCAAACCTTTGCAGAGAGGACAACAGTGACCATCGATGGGGATGGGGCTGGTGCACGTGGGGCAAACGGTCTCCTTGCAGACGGTCTGGCCTCCAGCAATGCAGGAACACTTTGTGCAATGGCCGTCCTAAAATCAATAAATGAACGAAACAGTGAGACAATACTACCTTCCACTCCTCATGAACCGAGTAGATGAAAGACTTGTAGAGGCACATGGTTGTAGATGACAGGGCGTCTAAACATTAGCAGTGATGTTGATCTCTCAAAGAAAGTACCTGAGCAGACGGGGCAACAACGACCCTTGACGATGAGCGGACTACCGCTGCACTCCTCCGCGTCACAGGTCTCGCGGTAGCAGACGACCTGACCGGTGGTTGTACAGGTACAGGAAGTGCAATCATCCGTTCTCCAAGTGGATCCTTAAATTATAATAGTCTGAGACACTACAAAGAAATCTAACCTGATGTGTGAGCTTCTCCATTGGCATCACTGCAGATAACCATTTCGTCCTTCGGGGAGATCATTGACACGTTTTGAGAGGCAGGGCACCTGAAACGTTGCAAATTGTAACGTAAACATGAATAACACTACCGAGGGCAGCACTGGTCACTGGGATGGAGCTCGGGGTGCTCACAGGCCACGGGTCCGCACTCGATGGATCGGCACAGAACATGTCCAACACGGCAGGTACAGGAGATGCAGGGCGCGAGTTGCCAGGTTTCGCCATCTAAATACTCCAAAATAATCTCGAACAACTAGGGTGATACCTGTGAAAAGTCGGCCGCTCCCTGGCGACTGGCAAACAGTGTGTTCGTGTTGACGATTGAGCGGAGACGATATCGATGACAAATTGCAGGAATGGCAGCAGTCGCCTAGATCAACCAACCGTTAACAAATCGCCATTTCAAAAACCCTACCTTCTCTTTGAACCCAGTTCTCCGAAGGGCAAGTGGAAGGTCTTCCCGGACAGGAGATCAATGAGCAGAACTCCTGCTTTTGCTCGCAGAAGCAGTGTCTGCAGCCATCATTCCACCACTCGCCGCTGTCCCTCTCGACGAGTCTACCATTCGAGTCGATAGAAGCACATTTATCCCAACCAGCCAGCCTCCCGATTTTGTCTGTTATGGTCAACTTGGCATCGATGCGCGAAATCGCTGTAAACAGTTGCTATGTGCACATAGAGAGGGTGCGATACCTCTGCATTTGCAAACAGGACAGCCAGCCGAGTTGCTCTCAAAGCCATACAGACAGTGCTTAAAACACTGGTGCAGCGGGGGACACTTGGCGCACTTGCACACAACACATCCGGCATTGTCCTTCATGTAGCCGTGGGCACATTGCCTAAATAGATAATACTTTCTCAGGACTCGGACACAATCTCACTTGTCGCAGTTGTTCTTGCTCAGTTGGGGACAGGTGCCAGCTGAGGAGTGATCCGAGGGCAGGCAACGGCATTCGAAGCAACCTCTGCAAAACCAAGTTATTGTGACGGAACATTAACACACCTGTCATCGCGCTGAAGGCCGTTCTCACAGCGGAGTGGGCAGTGTTCAAGAGATGGGCAAGTGGCCGGGAGCGACAGGATAGTAGGCTCTGAAGTCATTCAATTAATTAGCCCGGTTAATTGCAATTACCGTCACAGACAGGACAGCACTGGCCCTCCACTTTTCTCGGATTCTCGCAACTGATAGTGCAGAGGTACTTTTCACAGACAGCCATTCCCTCCTCCGAGCAAGTGCATCTGAAAATTCAAGGTTAATTACTAAATGTAGACTTGGTTACGTTGTACAGTCGTCTTTTTGCCAGGTCTCGTTCTTGCGCTTCTTCTCCCGCTTGTCCGTTTGACAGCCAACACAAACAGGACAGCACTCGCCCTCCGGGATTGCGACCCACGTGCAATCGACTAAAACAGCTGGTCAATACAGACAGCGCGCACCATTACTTACCGGGTGTCTTGGGACAGAGCATCTTGCTGCACACTGCGACGCCCTTCTTGCACTTGCAAGTGTCACAAGGACTCGATGGCCATTCCTCTCCGTCGAAGTAGCTCTTTCCGTCCCGTTCGCATGATTTGCCCTGGAACATCCCGGGTTAATTGATGCAAGGCGATGATGACTAAACCATTGCCTTCGGGTCATGATCGCATTGCCATTCGTCGCAACAACGTCCAGGATTTCCGTTTCCCTTTCGGATAATCTTCAGACGTCTGCCTTCGGGGCAAATGGCAGGGCGGCACTCCGAGGCGCGACAGCGACATCTGCAAGACTGTCAGAATTAATTCTCATAAGATATGGCGTACCCAGATCTCACAGGGCAGCAATTGCCGGCGGGAACGTGCTCAGCTGGGCGAACACTATCAGCGGGGCAACTGTCACCGTCGTCTTCTTCCATAGGCATCGGGGGACAGTGGACTGAGGAACAATGCGATTCTGAAACCATAATTTTAACGAAACTTCCAAGCCAATTCTCACTCTTCGGCTGACACTCGAATTGATCGCAACACTGTCCAGGAGTGGAATGACCCTCGCGGACAAGAACTCGCTCCGTTCCTTCCTTGCAGAGGGGAACAAAGGCCTCGCATTTCTGAAACGCGCTAATTACACCTTATCCAACGGCTAAAGTACCTGCTGATCGCACTGGCAAGTTCCAGGTAGGCCACAACATTGTCCGGACGGGGGAGGAAGAATCACCAATCGGGAATCAGACGAACATTCCGGGTGGAAGACCACTCCGCAGTTGGCCTTCAGGCAACGAGCAGGGTACATTTCTGAAAATAAAACCTTGTCCTAATTTGAAGTTGTTTGATATCCATTTCTCGCGCAAAATCGCCTGGCATTCCTCCTTTAATGGTACCGGTCGCAATTGTTGCCCGCTGACCCGACACTAGTCATAAATTAGCAGGAACGGTACTCTGCTCAGGAACTGCAGGTGTCACCTTCTTTCCAGACGGTCATTATGCTCCCACAAATTATGCGAACGGCGGGCCATCTGTCTCCCGCCAATTACCAATGATCCTAATCGCGTTCGACAAGAGTCGCGCGCCGCGAGACATATCTTTGTTACTGCTGACCTATCCGCCCAAAGAACGTGGATTCATTGTTGCGGGGAGGACAAATCCCGCACCGAAGAGGACGTCACACCGCGCTGTATTCGATGCACACAACCAGGTGTGCCGATATTTACCCTGCTAGTTTGTTTCACCCGACTGGCGCCTCGATTTTTCCTCGCGCGGTTGCCAAGCGGCAGCGGTGGTCAGAGAAAAAGTCGAGAGTTCCGGAGCTGTGGGAATCTCAGTTCGTTTTGTTGATTTTGCCATGATTCAAACGGAGAAAACAATGAGAGTGCTGAACTGATCGCTTTCAGGCTATCAAATGATGTCACTCGCAAGCCGACTCAATCTTTCAAAACCACAAAAATGTCTTAACCACAAAAAGGTTCGCAATCGTTACGAAACCTAATATTTCATCGCAAATGGATAGCCAGCAAATAGCTATGCAACCCGAAACGACCACCAAATTACCTGTGCAAACTCCGAATTCGTCTGTGTCGTTGAGCTGAGTGCACGTGAAGTTCGCTGCGCACACTCCAAGGGACGAACCGCATTTCTCTCCGAGGTGTCTAACACAAACCTGAAAAACATTGATTGTTCAAATATGGTTCTTGATCCGCCAACTGCTATCATTAACCTTTTTTGGATTTGGCAAGCGCCCTGTCTCGACCTTTTCTGATAAGAAGTCTCCTCTAGGTCTGACACACAGTGGCTTATCACTAAATATTGACTCCCATATTTGGCCAAATGTTGCGACCTGGTCATAAACCCAAATGGCCAGCTACCGGTTAAAACACTAGAGGAGTGCCCCCCCATTTCGAAAAGTACTGTACATCTTAGCAAACTTCGTTCGTGCTTACACCTGCGATGGGTAAAAAATATCTCGCTAGTTTTTACCACACCCACAGATGGTACTGTGAGACACAAATGAGAAACTAAAAAATTGCACTTCCTTTTATCTCTCGCGGCGGTGGGGCAGCTAAACGAACAAAAACTCCTACGTAAAGTGCAAATATGAAAGCATGCTCTTTCAAAAGACAAAAGAATCAACTTTACAATGGGACCGATCACCAAAAACCCACCGGGCAACAGTTGCATTGGTCCATGATGGTGAGCTCGCAGTTGGGCTCCTCCAAACATGGCGGGCACTTCTCGGGACAGCCCAGCCGCGGCTTCCCCTCGGCACCAGCCGCATAAGGCACGAAAGCAAGTAGCACCACGAAGGTCTCCAACCACAGCGACCACCGCCTCATAGCGTGTAGACGAGCATCCGCGCGACCCGTCCGTTTCGTCGTCTTCGTGGCTCTGCGTCTCTCTAAAGCATGCAATCTATGACTAAGTCTGACCTTCGGCTCCGCCCCCCAGAGGTAAATAGAGGAACAGTGGGGAGAAGCTGAAAGGGACTCGAATTGCGCAACTCCCTCAGTAAGGGAAAGTTCACAGTCTTTCGATCTTTTGAAGTTCGAATGCGGCTTCCCCAAAAATTTCGGCGCCCAAATTAGCGCAGTGAATTACATCCATTAATGCAAAGGTTCAAGGGAGTTAAAAGAGAATGAAGAAATACGGGATAGAAATAAAACTGTCACTCACCCCTGCGCAGGAGATACATGTAAATGGCCTGCGAGGGGGTGGAGCCCAAAGTGCCCCTCGGCGAGGAGTGTAATTTGCCAACATGCATACCGTAGAATATCGCGCGTGATCCTGGGAACCGCCCAGACAGCCTGTCTTGTTGTAATTTTTTGGGGTTATATTTGGGAAATTTGGAAATATTGTGGGAACGCATTATAACGCCGAAACTCCGTCGAGCCTCTGAAGTCATTTGACATTGATGAACTTGGACAGAATGTTGTGTGCTCTACGAGGATTAGGATGAAAATGTAGCTAAGTCACTTCCTCTTGCATGGAATAGGGAACATGTTGTTTTCGACAAAAATAAGTTGCGAGAAAACTCTTGTTGAGGTCGTAAACGCTTAGAATAACGAGGCTGTAAGCCAATAAAACGCGTAAACAATGTACATAGGAATTTCTTCATCATCGAGATAAGCTCATACTTCAATCAACCTTATCTTGACAGAATCGGCTTGTTCCACAACGGAAGGGGCGACCAGGCATCAAAACGCTCCTTTCAACGCAAGAAATTCACATTAAACTGCTCTCTTTGAAAAAGAGCTATGTGGTGGTTCGCCGATTCACTAAAACCCCACCATTGCATGGCTCGCCGCAGCGGCATCCGCGAACTCAGCTGGCAATCTCTCGTCGCAAACAACCAGGCTGCTTTCGCCACCGGGTACCAAGTTAACATGAGAGTGGAATGGGAAATGGCTCAGCCAACGCTATGCAAAAGTTGAATTATTCGCAGGAGAAACGTACGACGACAAATAAAGAGAGAACACTATTAATGACGCATCTTCGCCAACGACGTCGACGTAGAAACAAGACAGGCGGGCACAAATGATTCTTGCAAGAGCAACGAAATGAGATTGTTTCGGTTGGTCATGTGGTAATTCCCAAAAAGCAGCTGACATTTACAGCCGGCGACATTCAGAAGAACGACGCCTCCATTTCTATCTTTCGCCGCCATCGAGGAAAGCCTGAGTCATGTCCCAGCGCTCGACATTTGACAAGGAAAGAGGGACGCATGGCATTTTCCCTTGGCGACTGAGTCACAAGCGTCCACGTGCCGCGAATAAGTACGAAAAAATGAGCAACAAACGCGGCCGACCTTTACCAAGTCAAAAACCGTGGAAAAATTAGGGCAAGTGCATTTGAATCTTAGCGACAGAACCGCCGGACAAGAATAGCACGTCGAAAACACCCGAGGTGTGGGGAAAATAGGGTTATCATCTGTTCCAGTAATAATGTTTGGCTGAACAAACTGATAAGGGACTGCAGCTATTATTTAAAGAGACAGACAGCAGGTGTCGGTACAAGTGGGCGAATAGAAATGACCGTGTGGAGTTCCTCCGAGAAATACGCCGAAGAAAAACGACATGCGCAGCTGGATAAACGGGGAGGACGGAGTCTCAGCTGTCTGGGCGTTCGGCCGACACAGCACATTCCAACCACCGACATGGCGGCAGTGCATAAAGGAATAGCAAGCGGCGAAATTCACACACTACATGACAAATGACCTGTCGTTTGCCTGGTTCACAGCGCAAATAAATGACCTTAAAAAGCCGCTCGGCTGTCGCAACATCACAAGAAGGAAGCAAGATCAGAGACCTTGTGTAGAATTTCGAAGGGATGACGTCTTTTGCAAAAACAAAAGGGACGCCGTGTGGCAAAGTACGTTAATGACCGCAGTTTGGAAGGACGGGTGCTAAAAAGCGGCCATTAAGAGAACTGATTAGGCACCCGCTCACCCATTGTGGCCACCCTCAATGGAAAAAACCACAATTCTGAATGAAAAATTGAACGGCTGGACAGAATCAGTAAATTTCGAAAGAGAGTTTCGCTCTCGGCGGCTGTTTTACGGTTTCGATCTAAATTAACACCAGAAAGAAGTGAACACGTGCCGATAAAGACACTTTCAAAGGCAACGAGATTAGAACGTAGCAATTAATAGGGAACGCCCCCTTCGAAGTATTTCAAATTCCAAAGAAGTGTCTCGAAAGTCATGCCAATGGCATTCGTTTAAAATAGAACCTCCATGACAGGCAATCAAGGCGCCTGGTAGGCAAACGAGTTCTTACGAAACAAAAGCGTTCCTCATCGCCGATATTATGGAAACATTGGAAAGATGGGCGTTGTAGGGAAAGTGGGCGTCGCGCAGTGAAATGAAAACCATGCGACAGTATCAATCACGGCGCCTGGGAGACTGCAGGGCAGCGAATACGGGAGTGAGAAGGTCGCAACATTCCATATAAGTAGCATAAAATCTGAGGAAATCGGCCGCAATTTTGATAAAAACGCGTAGACACCTGCTACAATTCGGCGAACATAACACCTTGTTTTCGATCTATGCGAGAGATCAACATGTACTTTTGAAAGGCAGACACAGAAAACAAGAGAGGATTTACGAGGATCTACGTCTACACACGGTCTATGGAAACAACCTTGACGAGAACACTGCCTAGTGGCCGGACATACCTTTCAATCATTGTGTGTGTTGTGTTTATAGTTGTAGCGAGGTCAGACGGTATCTTTGTACGTTGTTGCGGGTTGATACACACATATAGATGATCCATTACTTCGTGACAACTAGATGATGCGATTACCTGCCCAAAGATAACATTCTCGCTCAAACGAATAGCCAACTCCGTCCACAAAGATAAGTACCAGTTTATTGGAGACATCATAGCAATATCACACAATAAATAAAGCGTTGGGATGACGGTAGCATGTATACATTGAGACGAACATTAATAAAAACCTTGGGAAAGGCAGGCTTTTAAGTGAAGGCTGGGGAAACTGGCCAAACGCGACCGAGATACGGAATCATTATTACTTGATGAACAGTTTCTTCATGCACGCGGGGAGTCCGCCCTCCTCGTAGTCCTGCTTGGTAATCCAGAAGCTCTGAAACAAGGAATTATGGGGAAGCACAATTATAACCAACCTCGCTGTCACGCATGAGATGAGCCAGCACAGCGCCTCCAGAGAAGACCATATGCTTCCTGCGGGGAGCGGCCTCGATCTTCAGTTTGAACTTCTGCAAAAAACCGGTTCAAACCCCATTAAATTTTCAACTTGCCACACCTAGAAACACTACTGCGTTATTCCAAACAAGTTCTGGCGCGAGAACGCTAATGGATTTCCCGCCTTGAGTCACGAAGAGACAAATGGGTTTAGATATTTTCCTTCCGCGCGGCATTCTCTCGCTATTCAAGTCTGCGTCAGCGATCGCCGTTGATGCGACGGTTCCTTTTGGAAAATCGGCAGGAGGGCGGAAAACCATGTTTGAGACGTACGATACATCTGTTTGTTGATGCAAATCACATTGAGAACACGCGCAATCTGGCCTCAGAATGTGAAGACCACCGCAGCGCAATTGTCCCCTTCTATTAAGCGGAGATGTGTACACAATGATGTCGGCACGCGCAAAGCCAAAATGACACCCAAAAACTTTGAAGGGGAGTGGGAGAATCAAACATCCAGACTTTGGTATCAGAAATTAATACCCAAAAAGAACAAAAAACAAAGATCTCACTTGGAACGCCTGAGTGTTTCCCTTCAGCACGCGATCGAGGTACATCTGCTTCAACTCCCTCTCCAAACGGCTCTCAATACCTCCGTACATGGTAGTTCCTCCAGAAAGGACAATGTGTTTGTAGAAATCAAGGCGGATGTCTAAATATAATATATATATATATACGCAAATTAGAAATACGTACCTATGTCAGCAGCCTGAATGGCGCCGAAGAGCAATTCGGAAATTCCTGGCTTCTCGGAGTCCACAAGGTGAGGCTGGAAGAGAATCTCCGGGGCCTGGAAACGCTCAGCACCGAGGCGAACAGTGCGTCCATCAGGCAACTAAACGAGTACATTAATAAAGAGAGAGAGATTATCAAACGAACCGTGTAGTTCTGAACCAGGGTGGTCGTCTCGAGAGCGAGTTTCTCCTCTTGCTCAACGTCCTTGGCCACGTAGCAAAGCTTTTCCTTCATCTCGCGGATCGTCTCAAAGTCCGCAGAGTGGTTGAAATAGTATCCGCGAAGGAGCATCAACTAGAACTAGTCTTAGAAGGACAAAAGAGCCATTCTTACCTTGCCGAGGTACTTGGTCACGTCACGACCGGCAATATCCAGCCTCCTGGTAAGGTGATTGAGGGCGAATCCATCGTACACGGGGCAAATGTGGGTAACACCATCACCAGAATCAACAACCACACCCGTCAGAAGACCCTGAGCATAGAGGGTGAGGACGGCCTAAAGAAAAATACAATTGGCATCGAGAAAAATCAATAATACCTGGACGGCAATCGAAAGGCCGTGGAAACCGTACTGCTCGAACATGACCTGTAGCATTTTCTCGCGATTCGACATAGGATTGAGGGGAGGCTCGGTGAGGAGAAGCTTGCAATCCTGAAAATATATTGCTAGTTGTGTTTACAGCGACCCACGAAGGAATTTCCTCACAAATCCCTTAATTACACAGCGAAAAAGACGAAAACACGAAGAATTCAACCCAAACCAACCTTAGGATCGATATCCAGTCTGTCAGGACCGAAGGTATGGTCCCAGATGAGACCCATGTCGTCCCAGTTGCGCACGATTCCGTTCTCCATGGGATAGGAAATGTCCAGCATTTGCCTGAGCTGAGAACACTCGTCTCCAACCATCACATCCTGAAAATCATAAATTAGAAAATAACCACGACAAACACGAACCTTAATCTCGATTTTACCGACGCGCTGGGAGGAGCGGATGATGGGACGACCAACCATCGACGGAAACACGTGGGAGGGGAAGTTTGCATTTCCAAAACCACATTTCACAAACTAAAAATAAAAAATAATAAAGAGAAATCATGTAATACTTACGCCAGAGCCATTATCAACGACAACAAGCTTCCTACCCGCCGAATCCATGACTTCCTCTAACCCTGAAAGTATTATTTAGTCAAGATCATGAAAAAATAAAGAAAATATAATAAGTAACTGTTAAACAGAATAAATAAATATGTGGCAACATTAAATGATAAATAAAAACACCGATAAAACCTAGACATGCCATCAGAATGGACTCTGTAGACAGAAAATCAATTTATTGGATATTTGCACGAATTTAAAGGACTACTTTCGGTCCAACTGATGAAAAAATGTATTTTAGTATTCATATAACAATGTAAAATCAAAAACCAGAATTTAGAACAACACAAAATCCATTAACTAGAATACAACCAACGCTGTTGGATTTAAACCCCAAAGAACGATTTAAAACATGGGAGTTCTATTTTCCAGTCATAATTGGTAACATTTAAACGTAATAAATAGTAATACAACTGGAAGAAGCCAGAAGAAACCTGTGAAAGACCTAGGAACTGAGTATGAATCACAGGTGTGTACCACCCGTGACTCATCCTCCAAAAAAGGACAATTTGGTGCAAATTCCAGTTAATTCTGTCAAAAATAATTAATTTAAATTATTTATACCAAAATTATAAAAAGAAATATATAAAAACGACGAGGAACAGCGATTAAAATAAACAGAAAATCTCGACGCTGTTCAAAAATCAGAAGCGCCGTGAGCGCGAAAATGTCCAGTCACCGCGAACATTTGTGTTCTCCGCGGGCTACAGTAACCTTAAACATCTGCTGCAGTAAGTGAAAACTAAAATTGTTTTTATTGGAGTGAAACTGTGTTTGGACATTGTAATAACTTTAATAATGCTCTGAAAAATCAATAATTTTCAGTTTACGGGCTGAATTGCCAAAATTGGGCATTCTACAATCAGAAAAGCTTCGGGCCAGTTAGATAAATTTATTTTCGATGAAAAAACTGAAAATGAAGGTGCAATGGTATGAATTAAAGCAAATATAGTGAACCGGCAACTAAATGACCGTGTCTGTGATTGGGAAATGACTGATGCGTTCTTCCGTCGGTGATTTGGCAAATTAGGGGATTATCTTACCAATAACCTATGTCTACTATTCGAAATTATGACAGAACGAGGCATAAATGTTCGTCCTTGTTCGCTTCGTTGGCTAATGAGGTTCACAAAACAGCGTGTTCTTAGATTCCGATCCGGTGTCCTTCGTAAACCCAGAGATAGTTCCGCGAGTTCCCGGCGATTCATGTGCGCTCGATTGAAGCGAATTCCCCCGAAGCGGCCTGAAACGGGTTCTACAGCGCACAGCGAATGCTCCTGCCCTTCCTCGCTCTTCTTGTGCCACAGGCAAGTGGGCAGTTTAGTTATCACCTTACACGTATAAGAATATTTGAACTTCGTCCTCACGCCCATCCCATGCTTAAACGGATAATTCATTGCAACGTGAAATTGGTTTCATATTCCGAAAATAGATGAATGCTTACATACTTTATTGGCAGACACTGTGCCACACGCTTTCTCAGGAACAAAAAAGACGTGATGTGAATAATAATAGATATTTTCAGTCATTTGAATGGCCTTCCCACGTGTATCACGAGCGTTGTCATGTATTCACACGGATAACAAAGGGGAGGAAACAGACCCAACTATTAATGTCTGTGATTTTCCTACAGCATAGTCGTCGGTTACGGTATAAAAGTACAGTTTGACACGAAAAGAATGAGCCATAATTACGAAACCATGATGGAAATAGAACTCAATAAAATCCGTGAATTCAACTAACATCAGCTATGAATCAGAGATGAAAGAGTGACACCGATCATGACCCATAGAGCAACCTCACCCGCAACGTTGTCCCATGCTTCTGAAGGAACAATTAAATCATCCATTGACCGAGGTTGATCCTTTTGAAACATGGGGCATGATGAGTGTCTCTCTTATAATAGGTCCACTGAGTCTTATTCTCAAGATGCTTTTAATAAACAATATACTCCATTTCGAACGAATGGGCAAGGATTTTCACAAATTTTAAAGGACTAGGTACCTTTGGTCCTGCAACGATCTTAGTACACTGTCTGCGCACTCCGCTTTTACAGTGCTCTTTCGCCTATTTTATCTTCGTTCACTTAAATGTTTCAAATCCTTTTTTTGGATAAATACGTGCCGTTTTTCAAGATTGCTCGAAAGTCGAACACCGTCCCTTGGAAACAGACTATACTAAAATTATCCCTTTTGCAATGCATCGATTCCAGTGACGAAAATGAAGCGTTCGTTTCTGAAATTATACCTTGGGTAGGAAATTATAAAACAAAAGTTTGGCAGCAAACGATCAATTGCGCTTTTCTTATGTTACCAGGGTTCCGACGGCTTTTCTGTATGAAAACAGCAGACATAAGTAGCAGTGTAGGTTTGGTTCTACAATGTTATCCGTGTGAATATGTTAGGAAGCTCGTATAAAAAAACCTCATCGTTGTGACGGACATTCAAACGAATAAGAGATATCTTTGATTATTCACATTATACCTAAAAGAAATGTTTCCTGACACAGGTCCTGAGAATCACATTTGTCTATATTCGGAATACGAACGACATTTCAGAATATGCACGATGTAGACTTTACGTATCTTATTCTCTTATTGGAAGATTTACGCCAAATCCATTCTACTAGTTTGTAGGAATCAAGGGCAAGATTTTGCTTATTGCCACATTCTTCTGCTTTTTTTCGTCTGTCGATTTTTCTGCAGTTATGTTTCTATCGGTTCTGTGTTGCTTTCCAGCGCCCCGTGTGAATCTACCAGGCGTTACATTCATATGAAAAAAATACGCGACAAACTCTACGATGTTCGTGTCTCTATGTATCTGAATTCCAACATAAAACTTTAAAAATATCTTCCTCAACAGATGTGCTGACTTACAGTGCTGACTCGCCCGCACCCACTGTGCATGTAACGACATTGATACCTCAGATCATTCCAAAACAAGGCTATATTCGGTAGAGCTTTGGTGTTCTAATTCTTTGAAGATTAGCCCTCCCACGTATACATATAGGTCCCATCCATTTCGACAATGCTCATTGCCCAACAGGCCGACTATTTAGTATTCTATTCATTAATATCTATTTACAATTCCATTGGCGATGTCTTCGATTACAGCGACGATGTGAATGTAGCGGTTCCCATATTCGCATCAACACCGAACAGTGGGAGGCTTTGCCCCTTGTTGGTTTGATGTTTCATAAGCTTCAGAAATCTCAATTGTAAAACTCGTTTCCTCTGTTCTGTGTGTGTGTATGTGTGTTTGTGTGTGTATGTGGTGTGTGTATGTGTGTTTGTGTGTGTATGTGGTGTGTGTTCTTGTGTGTGTTTTTGTTGTATGGAAACAAGAACAGTTAAGTTTACAGTTTACCATTGGTGAGTTATGAATCAAGCTTTGTTTCCAACTACGCTGAGATCGCCCATGTACCTCAAACATGAAAACGTAACTTTTAATACAGTTTGCGAGACATCTATTTAACGAAAGTGTTTGTCACATTTCCTCGAGTTTGCGAATTCCAGTTTTCTAATTTGGGCTTCCAGTCTATTTTTACACAGAGTTTGTGGAACACATCTTGAACTCGGAATGGTCTTTCATTGTCCTCTCTCATAAAATGTCTGGCTGTTGTGTAACATGTTTTTCAACTTATCAAGTGGGGTTTTGCTTGCTTTCTGGATCTTCTTTTTAATCGATTTTCCTTTGGAATATATGTAGTCGTAAATGTGGTTATATGTAATTATCCTTCGTTTTTCTCTTCTTGAAGCACGCAACGCCCTGCATTTCTTAGGACGGATCAATCCGTAGGAGTCGTTCCGCAGAAATCTTATTGCTTCCATTATATTTTCAAAAGAAATGCTTATTAAAGAACTGTCTTTTGGTGAACGATCGAGTTTCTATGTACAACATAGCCAATGAAAAAAAAGTTATGTTTCTCTTGAAGAACTTGCGGTCCAAACAAAACTGTAATATTTGTATTATCGATATTGTTTTGGCTTTGTTTCCACCGGATTAAGGTTTGTGATTATAAGATCACGTGATATATTTCCATAGGTTCCGTTTAGGCAGTTAATATTTTTTTTTAATTTCTGCGTGTCACATGATGCTAAGGTCTCACTTTCCAAGTATTATTTCTCTACTTTGCATACAATTTTCAAAATTTTCAAAACACTCCCAATTTATGACCCTTTGGATCCATACCTTTCAGTCGAAATGAGATTAAAGTGCGCCCCAGCCATCCTTGGTCAAACTGATTTATTACCCTTTTTTGTGATTCATTCTCTGACTGTATTACTTCAACACGCAATCCGGTCATGAAACATGTCATAGGAATGAAAAACCATTTAAAAAGAAAGTAAATTTGCTCCCCTTCAACTTTAAAGATTGTTTGGAGAACATGAGTTCCATGTGAAATAGAAATTTTCCTTTCTTGAATCCATTAACATTCGCTTTTTGTTGTAAAGGGGGCCTGGCATGAAAATTATGGAATATGAAAAGGAATCCCTTAACCTCATACGAACAACCTGACAAACAGAGCCAACTTGTTTATAAGTTCCAAGCAGAAGACATTGGAATCAAAAACAGTTCCAGAATCCTATGAACGGTAATAGGGTTAGAATGATTTTCTGTTGTCCTGTAGATAAGAAAAATATCTATAAAACCATTGGAACATTAGAACCTCTTAGCTGCCCCAGAAACTGATGGGATTCCACAATTCTAAGAAATTCATTACGCTTTCATTAAAAACTCTTATTCGTAAAGAACCGATACAATTAAGCTTGCGCTTCTCGAATCGTCATTCAGTTCGTTAAGTACTCGAGACCTCTCAAAACAACATTCTCTACAAATTTCTTAATGTATTAAAGGATGTTTCAACGATCGGTTTCACAAAACTTTCCTAGCTCCTCCAGCCAAAGTGTATTAAAAGTGCCGTCTGACGCAATAATTGCCTCCAAAGGCCGTTTTGTGACAGTTCTGTCGTATCCGGTCTGTTTACGGCTGAATCACGTCCGTTTCCTCGTGTTGCTATTTTTATCTCCGTCGTTGCTATTGCGGGTCTCATCCCAAATATCCTGCTATTCAAATATCACAACTCCGCCCCTTTTGCAGTCGTCGAAAAAAGCCCGTCAGAGTCGGTTTTCCGCCGGGGGAACAGGCAGCAAAGTTCATGACGACAGGAGGACGCACTGGGAGCTGTTTGCGCGCCGCGTCGTGCGGCGACGTCTTCCGACTTTATCTTCTCTCAGTGCTGTGCTGTTTTCACAGCGCCTATCACTCGCACTCGCGTTATCGGCACAAATGCGAACAACGCTATTGATCCTCGTCTTTTACTTCGTTCTCATTCAGATCGACTCTTTTGCTACTTCTCCAGCACCCCGCTTCCTCACAAAAGTACGAACCACATATCCTTTTCCCGGAAATTTTTGACCAACTAAATCTATTTTTAGAAATCATGTCGTTTTGAAGGCGACGGGTGCTCTTGCACACTTCGGAGTTACCGGAGTGAATGTTGTTGTAAGGGTCGCAGTGTCGAGACCCTTCCTACAAATCTTACGAGTTCTGTAAAAGTAAGCGGTTTAAACAACAATGACTAACAGTTTTCAGGTTCTCCTCATGTATAATACTAGTATTTCTCAAATTGAGACTGATTTCTTTAAAATATATCCTAATTTAGAGGAAATGTGAGTTTTATTCCCAGAAAATGAGCAAAACTTCTGTTTTAGAGATTTCTTTTCACTTCCTTTGCTTATGTTCTTTGATGGAACTGCCTTAAGGAATCTTACTCATCTTAGAAAATTGTGAGTCATACATTTTCCGATTCAATATAGAAAAGTTTGATTAGATGAACATACCGTTTTTGTTAACTTGTATTTCTAGTTTTCAACATTTGGGTTTAAAAAATCCTCATCAGACATTTTTGACTAAATTCAGGCGCTGGATATAAAAACAAGTTTTGTAAACATGACGATTTGTATACAAAACATGATCTTTGTTCGGTGTTTTGCCTTTATGCTACTGTGAAAGACTGTTTTTAAACATGATTGAGCCATTTTTATGAGTTTGTTTTGTCCGTAATCACAGTTCAACGACCATTTTATTCGTTAAAAACCTATAGTAAATCAGAATATTTTGAAGTAGGCTTAACACGGGCAACTTTATGTAAAAATAACGTTTCTTTTTCCAGTTTGCTAAATCCCATTTTAAGTATTTTGGATTTAAACACCTTCTATACAAAAAACATCAACTTCCTGTTTGTAAAGTGAACTTGTACCATGATCAAAACAAGATTCAACAACAGATTTTGAACAGGCGGTTGCGCGCCAAATACAGTAACCCAATGATTTTCTGCACGTTCTGAAGTAGAAAGAGGGCCTTTTCAAGAGCATGTTTTGAGCGTTGTGACGAAAAATGTTTAGGAAAACCATATCCGCTTTTAAGAGTCCTTTTTATTTCGAAAATAGCTGTATTACCGATTTTTTTCCATTCGTAAACAGACGCAGTTAAGGTCATGGTAAAGTAGGTAAAAGTTCAAATGTTGTGTTTCACTCATTAATCCCTGCTCTCCAATTAGTTTCTGCCCTTTGCCCCTGTCAAATAGCTCCCTTAATGTTTCGATAGTGTCCAAAACACAGATAAGTGAGGAGCAAAAACGGTGCTATAAAGCGGCCGCTAGTGACTGGCATTCCCCTGGCTTTATCACAAGCTATTCCTGGAAATGGCTGTTTGGTACCCTCGAATGACTTCACATTTTCGCTGAGTGTGTAGATCCCAGCTATTTTTGGTTATCATCCACTCAATCCCAGTTGGCTCATGCATTCCAAATAACAAAAACATCCGGAACACTCATGGGCTTGGTTAGCAACGTTGTAGCCTAAGGTGCAGTGTACTTGATGAACATTGTCATGCATAACACCATGCTTCAAAATTCAAAACATCTGCAAAAGCGAATTTAAAATGTTATCAGTCTTAAAATGTGGGGAATTCCTCTGCAGGCACGCCGTAATCCCCTACGACACCAAATGATTCCAGACCAGTGTTCAAAAGGGCGAACTTCAGGAATAGAAACCACAGAGATAGTGGAGTCATGAAAAAGGGCATTTGGAAATTTTCGATGACCAGTCATTGAGAAAAGGGACACGTCGATCACAAATGGTCATAAGACAGGGTGACATGAAACATGGCTTGTAGGGTTGAAATTTTACATCAAAGTACACTACTTCTGAAAGTGCAATCAGAGGTCATTCAATATGGATTACGTTTTTTTTGTATTTAGAGTCGAATTTATTTTTTATACACAAATACTGTTTTAGCTACAATTCGTTCTAATTACAAAAAAGCAAATAGGTCCCCAAATTGTACCGTTAACCAACATTGATTAAACGACTAATCAATACTGGAAGTGCTAGTTCGTTGCGTTTATTACTTGTTGCCAACCAGTTGACCTGCTTTCATTAAGGTACTTGTCATTTATGTATGGGTGGTAATAAGAAATGTCTAATAGAACCAATAATTTGAAAGGCAAACATGAATAGTATGGGTCTGATTTCCAGGATTCAATTCAACGTTAAAATAATCACTGGATTTGACAAAAATGTTGTATAACAATAAAGCAGGCGAGCAGTGTGTGGTTCTACAAGTTTTTACACAATTCGTTTTTCCACCTTGAGCAGATAGGTATGCCTTGAGTTAATGAAGTGTTTTTTTCAAAGATCACTAAAGAAAAACACCTATTTTGGGTGATCTAGTCTTGTAAAAGTTCAAAAATCAATCCTTATTTACTGCACCTTGAGTACACCTGAAAGTTTAATCGCATGTTGTTGTTTACGACGTTTTTTGTGTTATCCAGGCTAAAATGTGCACGCAGTTGGGTTGGTAGGGACCGTTTTTGAGGTTATTTTACATAACGACAATTACTTCATTCACCTCTAACCCCGGTTTTTCAGCTCTCTTATGCATTGTAAACGACTTGAAGAGATCTCAGGAGTGCTAATTGAGAAAAATCTTAAGCTCCAATCGTTGTGGGTTGCTCGTTACTTCCAAATTATTGTTGCCGTTTTGAATTCAGACTTCTCCGTGATAACGGCCTCCAGATGATGCCGAGACTTGTCATGACAGAAGATCATAAACTAGAATTAGAAGTCGATTTGTCCAACAACGAGGTACTAAAGTTTTAAACTGTTTAGAATTTTTAATTTCCAGATTAAATTTGTAAATGGTGATGCTGTTACGGGTGTACGTGCAAGAAATTTTCGTTTAAACAACAATAAGATAATACAAGTAGCCGGGTTTGCGTTTCGGGATAGCACATTTTTCCGATTGTAAGTTGTACATTGGACTAAGGTTTCTTACTATGTTGTTTAGATATTTAAATGACAACGAAAATTTACGTGAAATGTCAACTGACACATTCCGAGGAATTCAGGAGCTTCATAATATGTAAGTCATCGTTATAACCAAGTTTTACATATTTTTAAAGTGATTTGTCACATACTGCCATCAGTGAACTTCCTATTAACGGTCTTAAAAAATTAAAATCCCTTACATTGCGAAACGTTCCAACATTAAAACGACTTCCGTCGGTTTTGAGTTTTACTCATTTGGAAACTGCTCATTTTACGTATCCTCACCACTGTTGTTTGTTTAAGGTAATTGGGCTATAATCTTGTACGTTGACAAAAAGTTTTTAGTATGTAGATGACGTAAAGGAAGGAGAAAATGGCATGTATAAAAGCAACATGAAGGAGATTCATCATCGCATGTGTACGCAGATTGAAGACAAACCTAGCAGAGTGCGAAGGCGGAGGCAGCTAGCAACAACTACCATGCCCGATATCATGTCATGGTTTGACCCAGCCTGGTTCTTTCCGGATGACAGCGAAGTGATTGAAGATGAAGATGAACTGCCAGGTATGCTAGAAATTTTGAACTTTATCCAAGTTTAAAACGCCTACTTGGCTCTAAAAGAGTTCTCAAGGTATCCACATCAGTTTTGCAATTTGGGAATTATTCCTAAACAATAGTGGAACAAGACTTGCATCATTACCTTAGCTTATTTTCACAATGAGGGGTTTACAAACCCTTGAATCGTTAAGTAAACTTTTAAAACTTGGAAACTTTCAGTCTTGGAATCTTTGAATCCTTGAATCTTTAGCGTACCCTAGAAGTTTTGGGGCTTTTGCAAGAAACTTGGCGTCCTTCGTAGAAATCTAGAACAGTGAAAGAGCAAAAAGCGAGTTAAAATATGATTACATTTTGGTTATACATAATACAGCTTTAGGGTCCTATCAAATTTTGAGGTTCCTAGAAGTATCGGGTTTCCTAACGTTTAAGATTGTTCCAATGGTTGAACATGCCAAACCGACGGTAGTAACTCATGAATGCGTTCAAAATTCATCCTTAACCATAAACAAACCCTAAAGCCTCTGAGGAACCATAAACATTTCAAGGAACCTCCATGTTTAAATAAATCCTAGAACTGAAGTAGAGCCAGGATGTTTGACGATTGTTCGTTGTAAAACGTGTTGTTTCTTTCGTTTTCATCGTAATCATACACAACTGAAATCTAACTATAAACTATTGTCCGTTTACCTTGAACCCATTTCAGAATTCGCTTCCGATCAACTTGGAGCCTCGAAATGCCTTTCCGTTACTATCGACACTTCAGTCAGAAAGTTCTTTGCCAACATTACATGCACGCCGGAGCCTGACGCCCTGAACCCATGTGAAAACATCGTTGGCTACGGTCTCCTCCGTAGGGCCATTTGGGTCATCTGGACCCTGGCTATTGTCGGAAACGTGTTGGTGTGGTTAACCTTGGCCCTTGCCTTTGAACGCCGAATGAGGGTTCATTACCTCTTCATGTTCAATCTCTCCATTGCCGACCTAATCACTGCAATCTACCTTGGCTTTTTGGCTACGGAAGATGTTCTAACTGCGGATGAGTATTACCGTCACGCCGTTTGGTGGCAAACAGGATGGGGATGTCAAACAGCTGGATTCCTGGCTATTTTTGGATCCAAACTCAGCATAATTTCCATGTTTCTTATTGCATTTGAAATGGCCTATAATACCAGGTTCGTTTTTGGTTTCTGAAATTTGTTCCAAATTTACGAATCCCAGGAAAAGTGCAAAAACTTCGTGCGAAACTAGAAACTTGTTGTTTCTGAAAAAGAAGAAGCATTCTTTATCCTTTGTAAACATATCCTATTTCCGTTAGTAAATGCTTCAAAACGAAAGATCTTCAGAATGGGGTTCTACGGTCGACGTCTTCATCCCAGAACCGGTTGGATCTTGATGGCTTGTGGCTGGTGTTTCGCCTTACTCATGGCTAGCCTTCCCCTCCTGGGTATTTCTAGTTACAGTACTACGAGTATTTGCCTACCTTTGCGGGTTTCAAATGTATGGGATAGGGTGAGTGAATCCTCCTTAAGGAGATTTTTTAAAAATCCTTCAGAGTTACATAATTTTCGGTCTCATGTTCAACTTGATTTCGTTTATTGGCATGGCTGTAGCTTACGTTTTTATCATTATGATGCTCAAGGACCCTTCAACACCCTCGAGAGAAGAAGACAAGGCTATTATAACAAAAATGGCTCTTTTAATTGGAACCGATGCAATTTGCTGGTTCCCAACTTTGTTCTTCGGATTAACTGCTGCGGCTGGAGTTCCTCTGATTTCAATTTCAAACGCCAAAATCTTCCTAGTATTCTTTTTCCCAATCAATGCTTTTGCAAACCCCTTCCTTTACGTTTTCTTCACAGAGGTAGCTTTGAAAGTTGCACAAAACCTTGTTACTTTTAGGTGATTCAACGCAAAGTTAAAACAAAAACGATCCCTGTTCTGCGAAGAATAACAAGCACTCCTCAAGTAGCCTTAAAGTAAAAACCACATCAGCTCAGTTAATTGAAATTTTCGTTTCAGTTCTTTGTCAAACTTCTATCATTCGCAGCCTCCTGGAAGACGGGACGAAATTGGAAGTCCTACTCGTCTCCAGGTCACTCAGGTTTCTTATAAAATTGATGGTTCAACATTTGGCTTTAGATGACGTCATTAAACAGTACACCAAGAGGATCACATTCGTCAGCAGTTCAGAAAACTGTGGATACTGTTGACTCGCTGGAAGGGTTTCAACTTCCTGATATGCCGAGGTGAGATTAACACAGTTTGGTCAAGCGCGAAAGTTAGTACAAACTACAATTTGGTATCCTTTGAATACAACCAAATTTTCCGATATAAACACAAGATTCTTACCACTGTTGATACAACATTCGAGTTTCCATCAATGTATCCAAAAAAGCTCGTACAAGCCAAATTTCTGCTCGTACAAGCCAAATTTCTATGTCCAGCTCTAAATTCCACCTTTTATCCTTTTGTCCTTCGTGACAAGACGTGTCGTTGAACACCACGTGCATCTTATTATTTTGGTTTAGTGCTATCAGCCATCACAGGGAGTTGTAAAACAGCTTGCAGTTTTGAGAAGTTGCGTTGTCATTAAAGCAGATGAAATTGGGGTGTGGAAATTTTGAATAGGAGAAGTGACAGAGGTTCAATAGAATACTGTAAACCGGAACCCTTGTTTTACTGAACTCTGAAGCATGTTTCTTTCCATGCCGTTGTAAGGTCACCTAAATAAATAGGTTTGTAACGTAATACGCCCTTGTTTGATAATACCACAGTGCTTTTGGCTGTTACTATTTCCGTGTCCTTTGTTTGAGGATTGACGCCAAGCAGTGTTTGTTGTCTCGTAGCAACGATACTGGTAAATGTTTGCTGTTTTCCAATAGACAAGGAAACAAGTGGCAAAACACTACCAGTGAACAGGGGCTAGTAGTTACTATTGTACCATTATGATTTTCCAACTATAGTACCTTCAAGTTGACTTCCGACCGAGCCCCCTTTCTTCATCGGAAATCCTCTCTTATGTAGAATCTGATGATGCTAACAAACCCACAAACAAATAAAGACAACCCAAATATGCCTTTAAAGCTGAATTCTTTTTCAAACTGTCCAAAATCAATTCGGCGATAACGAAAATCAATCGGCTGAGAAAAGTTTTCCATTTATTTTCAAGCAATTATCAAATTTTGTCTTTGCCAAAGTCACTAAGCATGACAATACATCACTTAAAATAAAATACATGTGCTAATTGTAAAACATATTTAATAAAATTTGTTTTTCTGCACCCTTTTCACCTAAAACTGTGATATTCCATTATTCATGATTGTTATCAATTTCTCTTGATTTCAGATCGTCGCCCCGAGTCTCCTTCCAAGACGAATGTTATTCGTCTAGCCACCGATCTTCCGCAGAGTCATCGAGGCGTTCTTTCGCTGTGCCTAAACGAATTTCTGCAATTCCTGAGGTTTTGAAAAACAAGAAATAATTTAACATATTGCTTAGGTTTCCGATCTGTCTGAGCATTCAAGCCACAGTGAGCACGAACATGTTCCACACAAAAGAAATGAAGATAAGGTAATTATTTTGGGGGTTACGTTAAAAAGGAAAGTTTTAGACTTCTCGTTTCAACTGGGGTCGGATTCTTGCTAGGAGCCGGCATGAAAGTGCAAAAAGCATAGGACAGGATTCTGGAAGGGGAAGTATAGCTTCAACGGCTACGGTAATGTTTTCCAGTGCATTTATTTACATAATTTTTCAGAACACTGAGCGAAATTCGTTAGGAAGTACTGGTACAGGAGAAGGAGAAGCCTTTATTCCAAGGTCTGACTCTCCCTCCCCTGGAAGACTTGGTTTCGTCCGACGGAAATTCAGTCCGGTTCCTAGAAGCGGAATTGATAGACGACAGTCAGCGCCGTTGATCCGACCGACGCTGACGGTGACGGAGTGCTCGGATAATAATGAAACAGGGTGTTCGTGAAATCAAATGTTTTTTTTGAGTGTATGTACATAAACTGGCAAGTTGTTGTTGAAAAGGCAAAGTTTTCGGGTTTTCCTATTCAGGTCATTTTCATTATTCTGTAAAAAGCTCAAAAGACTTGGAAACACATGAATTATAAAATGAAATGAATTTGTTTGGCCAAAGAACGAAAAAAGGATATTTTGAATTGCTGAAAAAATAGTTTTATTCTAACGCAGCAGACCTAGCATCTGAAAGAGCTCTTTCCAGTTTGAGAAAACAACATATTTCTTATGCTCCCAGCAGGGAATTTGTAAAAAGCATGCCCGGTATTCAAAGACCTCAAAAGACTAGGTTCATTCAAGATCAAACCAAGTGTTCAGGGAAAACAACTTTACAATTTGACTTGATTTTGGTCTCCGAATTCCGTTGACATATTCGGTGTGAAACGCGTTTAAATAAGGAAATTCCTATTCCATTTAAACGCTTATTCATATTTTTAAAAAAAACGTTTTTAAAATATCAAACGGCATAATCATTTTACTCATCGTCCTAATTTTCAATTAAATATTATTGTTACATTCAAAACATTATTACATATTACATCCATACATTTAAATTCTTTCATAAATGTAGTTCCTGCCTCCCACTTGACAATTATTTTCGTTTGGAAGTCTGCTCTTTTCAACATGAATGGCATCCGAATGGACAAACATTAACTTTTCCAATTGGGAATTGGGAGATGACTTGTGGAAAAATTAATGATGTCCTCGCCCTTGTTTACCATTCCATTTTAGTGCAGAAACTTTGTTGAGCGTAAATTCTACGTTTTCTAGCAGGAGATATTAAAAATGTGCACCTGCTGAAATTATATTTTAATACCTTGGGTTGAATCTATTGCAGTTTCAATGGGGTTGCCTGATTTTTTTTTTGGCAACGCCTTCCATTTTTTCTGTCTGAAATGATGAATTACAATTGTGGCACTACAAAATCTTAAGAAGAATTTTAATTGTTCAACAGACCGTTTCGAAAGGATCTATTTCCACAAACCTTGTTTATTGCATTTGCTTCATTCTGAGAAATTTAATCGCGACGTGTTCCGGCTAACACGTTTTTCTCGTTCAGTTCTTTCTTATTAGAAAATCGGCGCTTTTCCAGCCTTTTCCCTGTTGTTCATTCTGAATTTGGTCTTTCATCGAGTTATTTCAATTGTTCAAAGGACGTCTTCTTCTATTTCAGTTGTCAGTTCCTCAGGGAGCCATATTTTGCTCAGAGACCACGCTAGACAAATAGATTGTAGACAACAAATCATTCGCCAAAATATTTTTCATCTCGAGAATTTGCTTTCAGAAAAATCGTATTTTTACACATTTGCAGCCTCTATGTTCAAAAAAGTGGCTAAACAACCTCAACTTTAAAAAGGCCTAAGAGTTTTTAAAAATTAAAAATTCTTAGACTTTTATAAGTTGAGATGTATTGCTTTTTCTTGTGTGCCCATAGAAGTGATAAAAAAAATTCATTTTTGTAAGTGATAGTATTGCAAATAGATTTTTTTATAATGCGCGGATTCTCCTTAGGGGATAATATTTTTCCTCAACGACACCACGAGCGCACATACACCATGAATTTGCCAATATCTTACATTTAATCATGCGTTTATTAATTTTTAATTATAGTATTTCGATCCCCGGTACACTCAGCTTATTCCACTTGTATAACTATGTATTGATGACTATTGTGGATTAAAAATCAAAACATGATGTATAGACAAAAACATTCCGCCTTATTTATAATTGCTATAATCTCGCGGCTAATGTAATAGCCTTGTTGCCGGTTAAGAATACGCGTTTTCCTGCGATTGCATTATTGGAAACCTGCCCTTGTTTCTTGGAGAGAAATTTACCAAACCATTAAACAAACTAAAAATATCTTTGCTGCTGAAGGCAAACAAATTTCATTTTACTTTTTAACGTTTTTAAGACGTATGTTCTATTAATTAAGTAATCTAAATTTTCTGTGTCCTTCAAATCTCCCCACCTGTTGTAACAACAAAAAACAAATCCAGCCTAAAGAAGGTCTTCTTTGTTTTCTTGCCAAGTGTTTTTAAATATCGTCTTCGGCCAACCCAGCTGGGGCATACTGACATCATTTCCGGAACGAAAGTGCCAAGCAATCCATATTTTTTAGAAGCAGGAACTCTTTGCATTTAAGACTTAGGGTCCTTACCATCGTAAGGACAGGAGACATTGACCAAGAAACACGTAAATACTTTAGTTTAGTTTTTTTTGCTTTGAAGAAAGGATTGGCTCGCTAACAGTCGTTACAAGTTTTTTGTGCATTACGCGCAACACATCCAACAACACGCGCAATACGTAAATTCCACTATTGTATTTACACATCGTTTTTCTTTTGAAAAAAGACTCATACCTTCTCGGTCGTACAACCCCGAAAAGTATCACTATGCACGTGCGCGGACTAGCTTAGTATTCATATAGCCGTAATATTCATCTCTGTGAAATGAGGAAAGTGAGGCTGAGCACTATATCACGATGGGATTCCAAATGAGGACAACTGGCCCTACAAATTTTTCCCTTCCCTGTACACATATCAAATTTTCTGCTTCATTTGTGGTGTTGTATTAGATAGCATATATATTTATATATATATATTTGTATTAGATTCGCGTACAATATGTTAGCTAAAATGATTTTTTGTTGTTGAAACTTTAACACTATTTTACACTACGTAAAAACTATTCTTTTCTAATGAAGGTTTAACTTATTGGCATTTACCTCTAATTGTTTTCTACCCCCAGGGCAAGTTCACAATTCAGCCACCAACTTAGTAAAAGTTCTGCCTTCATTAGATACAAATGCTAATGAAGCTACAATACTCGTGTCGAATTATTTAATGTAAATCAGAAATGAATTGCAAATAAATTATCTTGACATTCCACTGAACTTTTTCAGCTCCCAGAATTCCACAATTATCGAGAAAAAGGCCGCAAAGTTAATATCCAACTTTTTGTGAAGTTTAGGGTTAGAAATCGAACAATTACCTATTCTAGCATCTGAATTACACTAGTGGAGAGCAAAACAAAGGCTTCGGCTCATATATAGCGTAAGAAATCCCACTTTTTATACAATGGATGCCAAGACCACTACCTTCCCATCATATAACGCATATTTTTCGTCTTATACAGCCCAGCTTTACATATAATTATCCTACAAAAACCAAATATACTCTGCTTCTTTCGGTTTTGACCGCTCTTAAAGATAATAGGTTTTCTTTCTTTTGCACTTAAGTAATTAACCATGGCAGTATAAACGTTTACGGGCGTAATCGTTAATTCAACTCACGTCCCAAGACAATTAGCTTTTGAGACTTGCCCTTCCTGTTGTTTCGGATCTCGAGGCGTTCGTGATTCTAAACATTTTAAATAATGGATTCTCGTCGAGGGAAGATCAGTACAATTGTATCTTCCCGGAACACGCGCATATGTAATTGCTTTGGCCGACAAAATCGTCTTTTTTCTATAAATAATTTGCCCGGAACTGGTAATTAGCTGAAAACGGAAGGAACTAATCCGTAAAAGGCTTACGGGACATCAGAACCAGGAGGACAACAACTTTCGCTCAAAAATTGTTTGTCACCCTACAATTGTTCTCAATTTTATTTTTACTGAATGCCTATAAATGTAATTTGCCAATATCATTGTAACCCATTGAAAAACAGAATGAACCCGCTTACAATTAGTCTTTAAATCCTTTTGACGCAGAAGAGCAGGAGGTTAGGTTGTAAACAAAACATATTGACACCCCCGGTAGAAAACATTTTTTCAATTCCGCTCTTACGAGAGGGGAATTGTGTTTACTTTTTTTTGTTTACGTTCAATAACTGCATCGTTATGTGGGTGTGTTTTCCAGAAACCGCCCCGTGCGCGTTCTTTTGTGCCAAGCACTTATTTTCCTAATCAACTTTTGGTCTGACACGATTTTTAAAAATTAAAATGACTTTCTGGCTCGACTAACCACTAGTTTTTTGTATCCAACACGAAATTATTGCGTTGTTAGTATGCGGCAATGTTGTAAAATATATTTTCCGATTTTCTCAAATTTGGGCTACACACAAATACATTGCCGTTTCTATCTGGGTTTCAGAATTAATATTTGTCACTGTCATTGTTACGGTTGTTGCTTTGCCTGTTAAAAACACAGGCTTCTATGAACTTTATACAGTGTTTGAATTTAAACTCACCGACAAAACTTTTGTAGTATACATTTGTAGCGTTGCTGTAAGTACACATAGTCACATGAAATCAGAACACATGGATAAGGAGTAAGACCTATTTTGAACAGAAAGAACGTAATATTCTAAAAACCCATTAAAATCACAATGTTACTCAGTTTCTATTTCCAACTTGGAGGAAGCAGAAGTTTGAATATTTCATTTCTTTGGCACAAGTGTTCTCCGCTGTTTCCAAAAGTGAGTGGTATTAAGTGATTTAGGTGTCTCTTGACCAAACATTTCATCTTCTGCCAAGGCGTCTTGGTGTTTTTGTCGTTGTGAAAATTTCACTTCTTTTTGTAACACTCAAATTTGTAACTTAATATATTTATGAAAACGGACACGTTTTGTTTTTTTCCCGGCTTTCTCAAAAAATAAAAATTCCCTTTTTGGTTCAACCCGATTTTTACATAGCTCAATGCCTACCTTAAGTTATTATATAACCCCCCTCAAACCCAATATAATTACTCCTTATGAGGGATTTATCCTTATGAGGGAATTACAAGGTATACCCCTCGCCCTTAACCTAGCGACCGCTGCAAGCGGCAGGAAAAAATGTCTGCGTTTCCATTTTTCGCACACTCTCTAGCTAATTAGATTCGCAGGTATTCGAACTTTTAAAAAGGTCGGTGGGCGCGGGGTATAGATATCATGTTTTTCTTTCGCGTCACAGAAAATTCTCCCCCAATCCAACGAAACCTAGCTTATCTTACTGCTCAATGATAGCTCTGCCACATTCCACCGGATTGTGCAAATTCAAAACTAGAATTGTTGTTTTCCATTGGTTTTTTCTTGCAAGAGCTGTTCTCCAATGAAATTTAGCTTTGCCATTGAAAACAATCTGCAATCTCTTTTCGTATTTGCTTCATCTTTCACCCTTAGGGCATTCGCTTAAGATAAACAACACCCACTTTATTTTCCTTTTCAAGATACGGTAATGAAAACGACAACAAGCAATCTTCTCAAGTTTTTTTTGCAGTACCCAAACTCGAGTCAAGTTTTTTTTCATTTTGGGACGAAATATGAAACATAGTGCATTTGAATAAAAAAAAGCAGTTTATGAATTCCAAATTTGCTCCAAAATTGATCAAACATCGTTGCTGAATTTTCTATTTTTTTTTCTCCCAATAACAAATTTGTTTCTAAAAAACACAAAGGGTACTACACCACCCTTACACAAGCTGATTAGTTCAACGATGCATACAAATGAAGTCAAAGTGAACAAAAAATAAGAATATCCCGTAACTTTTCAGAGTTATACATCAATGCTCTTGCTCTGACCCACTTACTTTTTGAAGTATTTCTGCGCATCACACACCAATCACATTCACACAAGTATTTAACCTTTATTAGTTAACCTTTATGAAACCTTGTAGAACTTACAAAAAAGTCAAATTTGAAAAAAAGGCAAATATATGAGCTTTTTATTCTTTGCATTGTAGTTGGAAACATCAATGTTACGTTGATTTAGTGCACTCGTTGTTTTGTTGCTTAATCATTTTAATAATTGGTATTTTATCTTAATTTTTTACACAAAACATTCGAAAGAAAAACTTTGTTAAAGTTTGAAAGAAGTTTTGCTCTTCGTTCCTGTGCAAAAATATTGACCAAGTGTGTTGTGTCACATTTTTTAGTGTTTTCCCTAGGACGATTCTAAAATAGAAGCACATACACACATTGAATTATTTAATAGCAAACACAAAGAAAGTTTAAGGTGAATGATAACCTTAGCTGCTTTAGCTTTAGCTTGTTCTTTATGTTTACTTTCCAGCATTGACTTAGATTTTGTTATGCTCGCGGGAACATTTCAAAACTGCTCTTTGTTCAAGTTTTACTCATTGGGTGGGCTAAAAATATAGCCTGTGCATAATAAGTAGTAATTTCTGGAAAGTTTTCCGTTTTTGCCACGGTTGTTAGAGCGATGAGCAAAGAAATCTGTCTGATCGCTCCTTAAACACTCTTCCTGCTGTACATCTTTTCCTTGTCTGTTAAGATTAGTATGAAAACTTCACTGTTATACTTTTTAGTTGGAGGGTCAGTAAACATTTGTGGAATTTCGATGAATTTTAGGGTTAGTTTTGCCCACCCAATGAGTAAACCCTGAATAAAAACCAGTTTTGAAAAGTTTTCGAAAAGTATAACGATTTCTGTTTTCAACTATGTTATAAGCGAGCAACATACATTTACAACTTTGAAATGTTTACATAGGACATTCATTTGTTCTTTCAAACTTTTACAAACAGCAGTGTGCTTTGTCAGAAACATTGTGCATGTTTCTTTTGTCTCCTTTTGGCGTGCACGCACAGAAAACTGTTGAACATCTCCACAATGCGTTCAAATTACATTTCAGAGTGAGCAGAAACTTCATTTTCGTCTTTTCTTTAGCCCGTGTTTAACATCTTCAAATCACAAATTTTGATGTTTGATATAACAAAGTTCAATAACTACAATTTCATTTGAGGTTTTGTTACTATTTCTTACGTTGGACTAAAAATGTACACAGCAATTGATGTAATAAACATTAATTATAGAGCAGTTTTTAGTTTTTTAATGTTGTCTTAGAAACGTTAGAATCGAAGGCCTTACTTTGGCTTGTAAGCGATCATTGACATTTGCTGATTGTGTCTTTCGTGATACTTTTATTTCGCATAGCCATTTTTCCCTACGTATCCGAACATTAAACTATTTTTGGGAATCTATATCCACCTGGGAAAGTGTAGAGCTTGCTTTCCAGGTCTATTTTCGTTTTGTAGCTGATAGATACAAAAAATGTCTTTTCCGTTCCGGCCACGGCCAGCGCCCAGCTGCTTTCATTTGCCCTCTAATTAAATCCACTTTTTTCTCTCAGTGTAATCCTGACACGAAATTCTGTCTAGCAAATGGGAGCCGTGGGCCGTGATTATGATAAGCCGGGATAATATTGGCCGTGCCATCTTGGGCAGCTATACATCTCAAAAGTAGTAGAAAAATTACTTTTTGATAATTCTTAGACCCTATCTAACTGTTTCAAAGGTTTCTGTGTAAGACAGTCACATGCAACTTCTTTTTTTCGTTTGCACTCGTAAAGTCCGTTGTTTACTGCACTTGTTCTTGATTTGGTTAGGCACGCAGAGCTCTGTTTTGTTCTTTGGATTTCCAACACCAACGTTCCAAACTCTTCTGGAATTCTATGAAAAATATATTCATGAACTATATACACCTGATATTGTGTAGCCAAGCATTTGTTTAAACGTTCACTGTTTTTAAAATAGCAGGTAAAACTTTCCTTGTTTTCAAAAACTCTCGTTTCTTTCTTTACTTTTCTGACCTTCTTACTTTTTGTCATGTAACCGGATTGTAAAATACCGTTTCTTTTCCTGTTTGTGACTTGAAGATTGTTTTTTTCTCAGTGGGCTACGTATGACTTTTGTCAAATATCAGATCTAGCGACCATACTACGTTTCCAACATTTTTTTGACTATTGGAACAAAACAAAGAGTATGTCTGTAAGAAATCACAAGACGTCATAAGCAGCTAGTTCACGTCAGATGTGTTGGCAAGTTTACGAAACACATTTTGATTTTATCAATTTTCGCACAGAAACAGTAACCCGTAACTAAGCAAAGAAAATCACAAGTGCGCCTGATTTTTAAGTTTTCAAAGGCATCGACGCAATTACATTTCAATCTGCTCCGATAAATTACCTATAAGTCGCAACATGGAATGAACCCATACGTGGCTCTTTTCATATGCATGGTACGTACACATTGAGTCACCTATTTCCAGTTGAAGTTTGTATTGACAAATATATCTAAATTGATTAGGTGTACTCATTTTCAAAACCCCAAGAAAAAATTCCAGTTCATTCGCCAAAACACGTATTTTTTGAAACATAGAAATGTTTGTAAAAAGGAAAATTTCTATTTTACAATTCACTATTGAAAAACCACTTTGTTGCCCACTTAGAGAATTTCCTCGCAGTGATTGTGATATAATTTTAACGCTGAAGTCTTTGCAACATTTCGCCAGGTGAACTGACTTTTTAAACTTAAGAAAAAACTCACGGAAATATTCAAAAGATCGCTCGAGAAACGAAAAAAAACTTGATCCCTACGTGAATTTTTGAAATTCTTTGTTATACATCTTTCCTCGCATAAAGTGTTGTTAAATGAAACACTTGTTGTTTTGTTCCAAAGTTGATGTTTGCACAAACGTAAGGTTTATTAATGTTTTCTAGAACATTGTTTAAGATGACGTGTCAAACTCAAAAATGCAGAACAAAAGTTTTATCGTTTTACTTATCGGATTTTCAGAGTTGATATTAAAGCGATTTTTGTGTCTCCATTCCTGGTATATTTGAAGATGTTTGACGTTCCGGTGTCTCTAGCTCCAAATGTGCTGTCTTTTTGCCTTGGCATTTCCTTTTGCCATTTGTACCTATCACTACATTCCCCCACACAGAAACAAACGATTTCCGTTTGCGCTGCTTCTCTTAGACCCTGATTCCTGGCATTTTCCATCTTAGTCATTCTACCAATTCCTCCACAACTATCAATTACACATTTACGAGTCATGGTTAGGGGCGGAAGCTTTTTGCCAATAAACATAGCCTAATTACACTTACACACGCCGCAACCCCCACGACACGTTATCCCCAGTTTCACCTGTCGAAGCCATGGGAACCGATTCATGTACCCCGCACCCTCTCTCCACAGTGCACACGCCCTCTTCCACCTTAAGGTTTGTCGTTTCAGAGAATGAACGGAAGACATCGAGATTCAACTGTTATGGAAAAGTAAGTACCGAAATACAAAGAAGAATGACGTCATCCATAAAACTATGGTTTGCATGAAAGTCTGTGATAGTGCATGATGCAAGTTTAGAGATGGTTTTGCAACAGCGTGGTCAATCAATCACTAAAACCAACGCTGATTTGTGATTAATCTAAATTCTGTTTAATAGAAAAGATAATCATTGCGAGCTTTCTTAAATTGACCTTTGCTTAAAAAAAACTCTTTTTGGCATATTATCAGTGAAGAAGAAGCCCTTGAATTGACAATGGTAATGTTTCGATTTGAAGGCCATAACTTATCAATTTTAAGAAAAGAAACCATGGTGAATTACAATAGGACTGGGGCATGATTTGACGGATGAACCATCTATCATTTTGAAACGTACATTTTTGCAGGACCGTGCATAACCGCTGAATTCCAAACAAAATGTATCTTTTTAAAAGGTAACTGTTGTGCCAAATAGCTTTACGAGGCACATAAGTGAATATCAAATGCAGAGATAGGTTCGTTGAATTTCTTTAATCTATCATTTTGTCTTCAAAAAGTTGCGTCGTAGCTTGAGGGCACGGAGTGGTCTTGGAGGTGACTCCGTGTCATTTCCAGCCCGATGCTCGCTATGACAATTCCATGAAACTTAACGTTCTTCTCTTTGCAGATGTAAAAAATGGGTTTTAAAAAGCCTGAGCTACCAATTTAAGTGATTCTCTTTCAAATCCAAGTTCAAAACTACAAACACTTCATAAACGTTGATCTCTCCATTTTTCTGTTTCCCACTCCTATTTCACAAATCTCTCACGGAATGCTTATTTCTCACAACTTGTTTTCAATTTTTATTCAAAAAGGTGATAAAGTAAAAGGTTTCTCGCCCTTTTGCCTGCAATAATGGGTTGGGCTTCCATAAAATGCATCCCCGAAAGAGGCGTTTTGTGCAGAAAAAAACCTTTTCCCGCTGGGAATTGATTAACCCACCTTTCGTGAGAATTTTCGAGTTTATTCCACTCATTTATTTCTGCAAAAATCGTGCCATAGCAATATTTGTATCATTGAGTCAAGCGTAAACATAATTATTGTTATTGGGGCTTCACATCCATTCACGGCGGAAGACCGGGGGGTGGTTGATGATAATCCCTAATCGTATTGATATGAAGAATGGCCGGGAAAAATGCCTCTCTCCAGTCTTAAGTGCTTTGTTTTCAAGATTAGTCGTAGTAATTGAACACGTGCTTTCTTTTTATGGAAAGAATGTGAATGCCCATAAAATGGCCTTTAAAAGCTTTCTTTTTTCAGTCGGATGTACCCATTCAATAGATCACATTCCTTAACGGTCGACGAAGAACACCCTCTGTCGGAATCAAATGGATGCCAGCAAAGTGTAAGTTACATTTAGTTTTGTCAAGGTAATTTAACGAATGGATTAACGCTAATGTTTAAAATTACTTTGTCTGGTTTTGAAATATTTAAATATCATTTAAGTTAAACACAAAACCCTAACGGTTTTTAAGTGACTTTAAGAATCTCTAAGAAATCATAAGTTCGTCTTGAAAATCATAGAATCAATTTTCAAAAGTTCAATCATTGTTTATGTCACCATGTTGCACCTGCCGTTAACTTTATTTTCTATGATCTCAAAGTTTTTGGATTTGGCATTTCACTTCGAACACTTTCTTAGCTTATTCAGTTGTTATTTATCAAGTATTTTTTTTTAAAGTTTTCTTTGAAAGCTCTCAAAACACATTTTCCATCA
Source organism: Oscheius myriophilus (assembly GCA_964057215.1). Classification (NCBI taxonomy): domain Eukaryota; kingdom Metazoa; phylum Nematoda; class Chromadorea; order Rhabditida; family Rhabditidae; genus Oscheius; species Oscheius myriophilus. Next base: position 18,829,672 of record OZ059907.1, read on the forward strand.
TTCTATCTGAAATCGTAGTTGAAAACGTGCAAAAGGCATTGACGCAATCATTTCTTCAAAATGAATTTTGTATGTGTTTTAAGAATTTGTCAACAAGAAGCCTATGAAATATTGCATTTGCACAAATTGAGGTCAGTAGGCGATGAAAGATTGAACCTCATTTCCTTGTTCTATTGCTCACGTTTTTGGTTTCATAAAGGTTAAACTACTGCCTTTTTGACGACATATTAATATTGTGTTTTGATTGAGCTGAACTTTACCAATTCACGAACATACTCGTGTCCCACTCGAAGTTAGTCGACAACGCTTTTGTCACTCGAAAATTATGAGTAATTTAAACACTAACGTCAGATATACCCAAAAAAATTCCAATAATTCGAAAATTTAAGAATCCGGTTTGTCAAAATCGGTTTTTAGAAAGTTCTCATGAGACATTCTGGTTTTTGATATCCTACTCTTCAATGCTGGAAATGTGTGCTCACTTTTTTGTTTTATCAATTTGTATTTTGATCAGCACCTGAAATCATTTCCAAATGATTCTGTTTTCCAGGTGTTTCTTGTCTCACCCACGTTTCAAACATCGTTATAAAAACCGTTTGCATGTTCGTAAAATGAGAAAACATAGGTTTTGTAGCGAAATGTTTTTGGCATTAAATTGTGTCGGTTAATAGAAAACACTGCTCCAGGAAGCAGAGGCGGATCTCTGAGAATTTAGAATTCACACTGAGCCTCAGATCTTCATAGACATGTGAATAATTCATACCTCCCCCGATTGCTTTGCAAAGTTTAACGAATTAATTCTGGGATTTTCAAGTTCTTCAAACTTTGATAATGCAACTTTGCATATGTTTCTCGGAGATTGTTTCATTTGCTATTTTGAAATACATTTAAATATATGTGTTTATTTAACTTGGTGTCGGTTCTTTCTCGCTCGAAATCGTGAAAATTTCCAATTTCACAGGGTTTTCATGGGCACAATCGTAAAACGGAGAAACGACTTTCCACACGCTAGGTAGTTCTAGTTCCTCGCTTCCGGCTCCCGAATTGTATCATGCTGAACACAGGAACTTCAAAAAAACGAAGGTGGAAAGTAAGCCAGTTTAGAGCATTTTGACAAGTTTAGCAGCATCTTCTGTTCAAATTAATAAAAACCAAACGTTTTTTTTTTTGTTTTTAAAATTCTCTCATCTTTCAAGTATCTTAATAACACCCTATCCAATAACTTGAGCCGGAAGTAGATGAAATCGGTGTGTATTCTATTTTCTATAATTTTTGTTTCAAAGTTGTCTTTGACTGGTAACATTGCCTGAGTATCATCTACACAATGTGAAACCATATAAATTCCAGTTGCAATACTGAAACTTTGAAACAATGCGGAAAACTCGAAGTAATTTTCTCAAAACGTAGAATATTTTTGTCTCCGTGCTCCAGAAGTTGCCGTTTAAAAGTAAAATTCGCAGTTATAAGAATACGTGTATTATTTAGTAGAAATTTGCATTTCGTGCAAAACATTATTTGTACATGTCGTCCAGTCGTAAAGACATTTTTCATTTGATTCACTTAGCGAAACAATGAAGTCCGAGCACTGATTGTGTGCAAAGCGAGCACTTTATTTTCCACTGAATGCTACAAATTCTTATTATTAGTACCTGGGATCGGATCACTCAACGTATCCGTGTCCACAGATTAATGGGATGGGGGTGATGACAGGAAATGAAACCTAGGCATGACCAGGGATTAAGTGAATGAGTGCAGTCCAGCCGATCCTCGCAGCCATGATCACTATTTTTGAAAAAGTAAGTAAAGGAATAAAACTTAGGATTAGTCTTGCTTTTTCATTGGTTACTAATCTAAAGTGAAACATCAAAAGTCATTTGCAAGCACTCTGCATTTGCTTTCCCAAGCCGTCCGAAATCATTTGTGCTCATCGCGTTGTCCTACACCGAATAAGCCGTTTTAATTGGCATTTTCGGCTGCGAAGCTCCTTGGTCTCAATTAGAGCCCCACCCGCATTGGGTCTGCCCTTATATTGGTCTGTGCGCCTCATTCCATCTTCCTTAAGTCCTGGACGCTGCATTAATCGACTTGCTCATGAACATAACATGCTATATGACAGTAGTAAAAGGAAAGGAAGAAGAAAGACACGTTTGCAGCCGTCTAAGACCATCGTGAACAACATCATTGAAATGAATAATAAGGACGATGAATGGGTGGCTGAGATGAACAACTCCAACTCAGCGGATCTCAGCCAGTGCACATGGAGGTCAGTTTATTTTTACTGAAAAAAATAGAACGAAACTTCTCTCAGACCCGATATTTAAAGATTTTAAAGGTTTAAACCTATCAGGATAACAAAGTTTATTTGTTATCGAGTGTCACTGAAATCTCTCCAAAGACGGAAAAGGGGAAATAGAAGAAATCCCCTTTATCCCAATTATAAAGAACCAAAAGTTTATCTTTATTCTCGAACTTATTCAACTATGATTAACAATTTACAGATTTTCAGTTAGTAAAATGACATTGGTTTAAAGAACTTGAATAGATTAATTTGACATAATTATACTGTTTTAGCTATTATGAATTCTTTTGCATAATGTTTTACATTTAAGTTGTTACAAAAATCTATGGATGATGTTTTATTCCACAATTATAGTCAGCCTTTGAATAAAACCTTTGAATAAAAATTCCCTTCCTTTGAATGCACGTCATTTCGATTTTGGACTATTCTAGCATTTCGCTGCGCTTTCACAGATTTCTGAAGTTTTCTCAAGTTGACAATTTTTAAGGTTATCATTGTTAAGTACTAATAATTCACAAAAGTATTTTAAGTTGATAAGAATATAAATTTTGACAATAAATGATACTACACAAAATTACGTTATTTTCTCCAAATTCGCCTTCTAACCAATGACAATTAGTGCTTTGTAGAGACTGTTGATCGGGAGACATGTACAGTAATCTAATCTCCAAACCATCTGGCAACCATGGTTTCCTGAAAAACAATCTCTCAGAATCTACCATATGCAGTCCAGCATGCGCCAGAGTTTCAGAGGTGTCACGTGTGTCTCAAGATGTCTTCGACACGTTTTGATGCTTCTGAGGATACTTGCATTGTTTCCTGGAATCCGTCACAAGCGAAGAGGACAGAAGAAAGACTTGAAAAGAGTTCTTGTGAGTTTTGATAATTTACTTGTGTAAAGTATATGTTTAGCAATACATTCTTCTCGTCAACTTGTCCCTTGGGATGATCATCTTTAACGTCTACCTCCTTCACAAAAATCTCTGGCTGATTGATGCATACAAGGTATGATAACTTTTAAACAGATAATGAAATAGTTTGCGCATACAATTGCAAAAGTAAAAATGGAAGTTTTGAAATCGCGCTTTTTTTTAACCATTCTCGTTTTGTGATAATGTGCCAAGAGTTTTCTTTTTGCAAACACTACGCATCCTATTTTGAGCAACATGTATTTTATAGTTAAATACAGATCAAACTCCAATTTACTCAGCAGCTGGAAAATGGTGGTGTGACAAACGTTTCTGCAAAATCAGTTTCAAAAAACATTATACAAATTGGATATTTGAAGGTAACCATTTGCGAAACAACCTATTACTGTCTTTGCCTTTAAATTTAGACGCAAACATACGCCTATGTAATACCAAAGTACGTGACTAATACCAATTAGTGAAAGAAAAACAGAAGCATATACGCAATTATCATAATTAAGGTAACGATGGATCGGTAATTACAAAAGCCCGTAATGCCCCGCAGAATCTAATTTTGCGGTGCAGCTTCCCGGGACGCAGGCCACATGTTGGGAACGGAATAGGGAAACACGTTCAAAACATATGAAGCTGCTAATTCCTAATCAATAGGCTTGGAAAGATTGCTACGCAAATTTGCCGCTGCTATTCCTTCTTTCAGAAATTTTAATCTAGTTTTGTCTAACACGTTTGATTAAAAACAAACCTTCGCTCTTCAAAAAACTGCTAGTTGGCCAATTATAAATAATTGTCCTTCAGCTTCGCTTTGGTCTGATGCATGCATCAACAGTTTCTTGCATCATAACGGGTATCAAACCAATGATCAACGCCTTTGTCATCGCTCTGTTTCTTCTGAAGATCAAGGACCACCTCCGCTTACTCAGGGTAGCTACGAAAGTTGTCAAAACAGTTACCGTAACTTTTTGTAGACCGTCGATCAAGTTGATGTCTGCTTTCGCAGCGCTTTTCACCTGTCACCACCAATCACCATCTACAAATCCGTTTTCTTCCTCCTTGTCGTCATCGCGTTTTTGATCCCGTTCACCTTCAGAGTGGTAGAGTTTACAGTAACGGAGCAACGGTGAGAGGGCAAATAGTTAAAACAAAGTGAAGTAATTCAGACTTGGAACTGGGCTTATCCAAGACACGGCGTTCATAATCGTACCCGTACTAACTCTTTGGAACATGATTCCTCTTATGTACTATGACATGTTCAACAGAATCGTAAGATTCTACTGCCGTGTTTTGATCAAGTCTTTGAACAAGGAACACAAGAGAAGACACTTTAGTCTAAAGTTCTACTATGAACAGTTTCTACGCATCACAAGCGTGCAGGTTGTGAAATATTGATTGGTAATAGTATAAGTTTAGGAGTCTATTGGCAACCTATTCAATCCCTTCCTTCTCTTCTCCTTGGCATGGTCGATGCTTGTTTTGTGCCTGACAATCTACTTCATGACTCAGCCACACTCAAGGTTAGCATCTGAATACTTTGGATTTGAATAGTATGAAAGAGAATCCTTAGTTTGTCATCTCCTGCAATCAACCTTTTTTTCGGATACAAGCTTTCAGAGAGAGAAAAATCATTCAGTCAATAAAAATTTGAAGATACGTGTTGAATGTTTCCTCAGCTTGTAAGTAGTTTGGTGCCCATTAAAAAGGCAATTAAGCGCAGACGCCTCGTTACATACGTAAGACCCACAACATACAGATCTTTGAGACATTGTGATACTGAAAAGAGCACTGTACCATAAACAGACAAAAGTGTGCTTAGTCTAATACGGTGTACACTGTGCAAACCGTAAGGTTCAATTATTCGCCCTGTTTTCATTGTACACGTATCTATACAAAACACTAATTCAGAAACTCTATGGTATGACATGCCTGTTGCAAGTAAAAACGAATGCCTTGTCCGCAACACCACAAAATCACTCTTTGAAGATAGCACATCTTTTTTAACTATTGTGTTTTTTTCAGTCTCCTGGAGCCCATCACTGAAGAACAAATCACAAATCCCCACATCCGTCACTTACTCACAAGAAACGTTCATTTCACCATGTGTTGGGCTGGTCTTCAGATGCTGGTTGCTCTTCTACACATTGTGATCATTTGCTCAACTGGAATGTTCACAAACGAGACTGTTTGTTTTCCATTCTATTCCTGAATGTAATTTGAAATTCCAGACTCGCCAGGTGGTAAACGCTGTTTTGAGGATTGTCCCTGATGCTAATGCTGATTTAGACCGATTCCAGGTAAGGCAACAAAGAATAAAGTGGAGAAAATGTTTCTAGATTTCCTGCTTCGTTCACAAGATGAGCACTCAGTTCATGTGGGGCATGACCGTTTGGAGGGCTTTCCCATTGGAGAGAACTACTTTCTTCACGGTAGGTCAAATTCATCGAAAACCAATGAACACAAATTTCCAGCTGGTCTCGGTTGTAGTTACATATTCCTTCCTTCTTTTGAAGTTGAAGGAGAACCCTGCAGTTATGCCCATCACAAGATCCTTTATCATGTTCCAGAACGCAAGTTCCTCCACAAGTGCACCATAAGAGATTCTGAAAAGTCAATAAAGTATATATGAAGCACATAAATTGGGGGGGGGGAGGGGTCGTAACGGAAGCTAAATGCCGTGTTAAGAATATCTCTCAAGAGAGGGTGACACGGAATCATTCAAGTGAATCGCTAAGACATACCAGAGTTCGTGTGGGATAACGAACCTTCTACATTTTTGTAGACTACCACGTTCGATGTCCTGTTTAACGAAAGTAACGTAACCTCTGTTTAACGTAACCTCCTCCCTGTAGCATATACAAATTCTTTGATTCCTTTCTATATAAAAAGCTATCTAATGGCTTGCCCGGTAATATCTCAATCATACCCTCCCACCAATGTCAATCGAGCCCCCCCCCCCCCCCCAAGAGGTGCAATGCATTCTCACCCCCCCACCCCCCAAATTAAATTTCACTCCCGGAACGTTGCGCAGAATTTATATTTATTCCACCATACGATTTCTTGCGGGTCACTTTCACAATTGGTTTCGGTGGTTGCGGCCGGTCGTTTTTCTGCTCAGTTTCAGTCGTGAGCCTACCGGTTGCTCTTTTAAATACTAACCTACCCTTTATATATTTAGCATGATTATCTCGAGGGAAACGCTTTACTTTTAACAGAAATGGGGAATAAATTCAGCTAAGCGTTTTCTCTAATAACATTTCAGCACTTAATATTTGTTGGGGTAGGGCGATTGCGATAAATAATCCATTGTGTGTGTGGTGGGGTGAGATCTCACCCCCACGCCATTTGGTTCCCCGCGGTGCAGTTGCCCCCCCCCCCCACTCAATGCAACTTCTTGTGTCGGTGGCGCATTTGATATGGATCGGGGGGGGGGAGCCATTGCGTTTTGTGGGGGGTATGATTGGGTTATCAATATCGCAATTGCATCACCTGCAATTATGTGGGAGACGAGATTGCGATACCAGGACCTATTGCAATCATCCCCCACCAAACACAATGGCAACTCCACTTATTCATATCAAATGCGCCACCCACATAAGAAGGTGCATTGCGTGGGGAGTGCAACTGCACCGCGGGGGGGGGCCAAATGGTGTGGGGGGGGGGGGGTGAGATTGCGATTTACCGGCTTTTTCGTGGGTGGTATTCCATAGGGGGGGGGGGGAGTTCGGTTTGTGGCACAGGCTCGTTACAGGCTCGATTTGTCCTTTTCCGGGGCGGATTACTTTGGAAAACGTTGGCATTACCCAATGTATTAATACATATCAAGCTGCAGGGTGTTGTGTCAAAATTGATCCCAATCAGTCTGCTGCGCACCCATTGTGCAAGTCTACTTGGGTCCGCTATTCAACCATCGAGCGGCGCTCACAGTCTCTGCCGGCGCTGTGCCACGCGCAGCGGCCGCTGGCCATCTTGAATATGCGATCACAATTGATCGGTTATTCTCAAACCGCGTCGCATTCAAACCGCGTAGCATGCACCGTGGCGCAACGCGGTTCAGTACCACCCACGGCGGCACTCTCAGAAAGTGACTCAACGCGAAGTCAATTCTTCTTTTAAAGAAAACCAAACGAGTTTCACTCAAACGCGCAAGTTACAAATGCTAAGACAACGACCACCGGTTTATTGTCAATTGAGAGATGACAAAGGAAACATTAAAATCGAATACTTGGAAAAGAGAAGGCAAGACAGACGTTGAAACACATATAGATCGTTTAAATCTCCTCGTCCTCATCCACGTCCGACTCGTCAACGGGCTCGATGACCGGTTGAAGTTCCTACAACACTTATGATAACTTTGACACTCATAATTTTCTTACCTCGTTCTGGAGGATGTCATCGTCGTTTAGACTGAAAGCAACCATATACATGGGTTTAAGATTTGAGAAATGGTTATTCAGTTCTCTTAGAGTGTATCATAAAGTGAATTAGAAACGACAGTCGCGATAAGAAAAACCCGCAAATTGTAAATTTTTTTTAAAGTAGATATGGTTTCATGATTGGGAAATAAGTAGAAATAACATGAGCGCTTTTATTTGCATATCGAGCTCACTTGAGCTGAAAAAGAAAACATCAATAGCTTACACTCATAGTGGTATTTCAAGAAAACTTAGAAAACTTACCTGCATAGATACATTAGGAGGCAGATAATGAGAACGAGGAGAAGGATTGCCATCGTTCCGGAAAAGGCCAAGATGATGACAATAATGTCAATAGTCATTTTCTACAAAATGAATTTTTAAGCAAGCTATACACGCCACAAAAGGGAAAACAGTTCGGAGTTGCATATAAGGACAATTTGGTTTGGGCAGAAAGAAGACTGGTTTCATAAGTGGAAAAAAAACTCAAAAATCGGGTAAAGATGAGACCGATGCAGGTACGATCGATGAAGAGGAGGATAGAAAGTGAACCGTCCATCGGACGGTGGGAACCAATATAGAGGCGGGGGGCAAAGAGCGCAGATGTCCGAAAGTTTGGGATAAATAGATGCCAAGTTGCCGACAGAGATACAACAGGGCAGTGACGTTTTTTTGTGATGAGCAAGTCCAAAAAATAAATTTCGGAAAACAGGGAATTCTTTTCTCACAGAAAACCGTTGAATTGGGAAAGTTGCGTTTTAACGCTGACACCACAATTCCCACTGGTTGTTTCAACCGTTAATAATGTTATTTCTTGAACTTTCTTAGCTGTACCGTTAGCAAGGAACGGAAACCCAAATTTTCAACACATTGTGTACTACAAGGTTTATTAACAGAACAGAGTTTATTGTGAACCAACAAATGTCTGATCATTTAACCATCTACAATGAAAGAAGATGGCATCGGAGCCATGTGCATCTAGAAGATCTTCTACTCGGAGGCCTCCTCGGCGGAGTGGTCGATCTCCATCTGGTCGATGAGGATTTCCTCGAGGCCCTGAAAATTTTTGTTTTACGTATGAAAGTAACCTTAGCCTTACGTCATCATAGTGGCCGAGCTCGGTGTCGGTCTCGGTGTCGGTGTCGATGTGGCCGATGGAGACGGTGATCACTCCGAAGCTAAAAGAAAACACATATGTCGAAGTCGTGAAGAGTGGTTAGCTACTTACAAAAAAACCAAATTATTAAGCCACGAAACGGGGGAGTATTTCTTAGGATCTTAGGAAAGGTGAACTTATAAACCGAAAAAAATGAATAAAGCTAGTTTTTGTTGAATAAAACGACAGATCCATTTATCTAAACACATGAAATTAGCACGCATTTCGATTTACATGACGACCGCGCTTAAATCGAAACAAAAGGCGTAAATTCAAACTGTTTCATTGGTTCTAAACCCTTACACAGACTTTTGTTTTGTAAACTTACAAATGAAGGGCGAAGATGACGCTAACGGCGAGGATCAGGACGCAGAGTCCGAAGATGATAGCGTGACCGAGGATGGCAAGGAAGGTTAGGAAGAACGACATTTTTACCTGAAAATAAAATTTGTTTAAAGATGCTAGCCGTTCTGAAAATGGTAAAACATGAAGAACGCATGGTGGAGAATGAGTTGAGGGACAATGTGGCACAGGAGAAGTTGCTACAAAGTTTTGTTTTCCTGTCGGGCAAGTGTCGAAGACAGTCAGAGAGGTTAAATAGGCAGCTGCGATCGATGGAGATGAGGACGGCAACTGAACGTAATAATGGACAATAAGATGTATACCAAAGCGTATAGATTTCCCCTCTATCCCTACATTTTTAAGCACCGTTTTCACTGTTTCTTGGTCAGCGAAACCCTAAATTTTCAGATATGGTTCAAGAATCTTAAAAACTACTTGCCATGATAAACGCCATAGTTCTCACCTACAGGGCAGGAGGACGAAAAATTTCCACAGCCCGCTCCGTGTCTGCCAGTCTACTCGGACCACCTTGTGAAACTGTCACCCACGCGACCAAGGTTCGACCCCGGGGCACTCTTACCAACTTAGAATTAGTTTAAAAAGGTAATACTAGTATCTAAAAAGTGTTTTCGGGGTTTTAAAATTTTAACGTAAGCTAAATGAACGATTAGAAGTAATTTTAATTTGACGTTACAAACCGGGCCGAACCGCCGGCCGGCAATTCTCGTGAAACTATGACAGACGCAATGTGCAGCTACGACGAAGCCAGACTTTCAAAAAGATGCAAAAAGAGGACCAGACAGTCAAAAGAGGCCAGTCTGATATCGCGACAGCAAAAAATATCAGGCAACCCTATGTATGTACAAAGAATAAATTGTGTAAGCATAGCTCAGAGACATCTCAGCGATCTGAAATGGTGGGAACAACGTTTTCAGAGGCTTGTATGCATGATAACTTTGCAAAAGTTTCTCTAGGCAGTTTAAGAAACTCTATTGTCCGTTGTTTCCACTTTTCCGATGTTTCCCTCGCTTTAACAAAAAAAAATTTAGAGCGTTTCGAATCAAAAAGTTTTAAAATAAAACACAGTTATTAAATTCAATTCCAGAACATTGACTTAGTTGATCCACTTCACCCGTTGATTCGACTTAAATGCCTACTGATCGAGTACATTAAATGCCTTCTGGTCTAGTACAACTATCTTTGACGGAAGCAGCTTCTTCATAAGTTCCGGGGACGATCTGGAGACTTCGACGACTTCTTCAGAAATCAAACGATCAAGAAAATGATTGACTGTCTAAACGTCGTACGTGTTGCACAATTTCACTAACCGTCGATCAGCCGACCATAAAACATACATATAATAAAATTGCCGACATCCTATTTTACTTTCACTGTAAGTGTTCACTATAGAATGTACGGTTTTGCTAATTTTTTTCAGACGTTTCCTTGATTAACAATGAAACACATTCGTAACCTTCCCCGCAACGCAAATTTACTATAACCCCAATAGCAGCCCTTCATCGAAGCTGTTTTTATCTCGGGAACCAATGTTATCTCGCAGATCCACTCTTCCGTTTCTTGGTGTAACCGGTGACATAGATTGCCGATCAGTTTTTCATCAGCTTGTGTTGCGTCGGAGTGATGTGTTTGCCGGCCCGCCGACCGAAAAGACTTCGATTCGCACTTTTAAGCCCTTTCCTCTGCTGCCTTCGAAGCTTTTCGTTCGCTTATGCTACAGCATTTATGTTTTATATAGTCATCGCGTCAATAACTTGGTTGAAGTTTGTAAAAGTTGTAGAACACAGTTTAATTTTTTTGGCTTTCGATTTTTTTTGTTATCATCTCACTTGAAAATATGTGAGAAAATGCTCTTACCTAGCTTTTTCCATTAGCATACAATTTTGTATAGAACAGTTCTGAACAGATTTTCGAAGTGTTTTCTAGGTTTAAATCTTCAAGAAGGTTTTTTATTGTTTTGCTTTGATGTTCGAAAGACGTTTCTTATCTATCGAAAGATAAAAGAAAAGAATGCAATTTGATTCGTATAGCAGATGATTCTTCGTCGCCGCAGCAATTAGTAATGTACACTATTGAACGGCGTATATTAACGTATATGTCTTTTCATCCCCACATGAATCTATTTTCCTTTCCCCAATTTGGGATTGTCTTGAAAAAAAGCTTTTTTTGCACCGGGTTTTCCTTGAAAGTTTTTTATTCCTCAAACGAAACAGAATTCGGTGAAAGCCAAAGCTGTTGATTTTTATACAACTAAGCATTTTTTTTATCATTTCCGGGCCATACACTACTTCCTGCGAAGTAAATGACATTTTAAAAAAGCTAACTTACTACCTCTCAGAATAGTACGGCACATGGATTTTGTACTTTGTCATGTTGTAGTGAACAAAAGGCGAGAAAGCTGGTGTTATAATGCTTGCAACTATCGTTGTTTTAAAACCAAACTTTTTCAGCATCACAACATACATTTGTTTTGCCGAAGTGTCCAAATTTTAATGAAGAATAGACCAAAGTCTTCGTAAGGTGGAAATGTTAAAATATGTCTTTTCATTTTCATTGTTCAGATCAACGAAGAAACTGTTTCAACTGGCTTGTAAAGTTATTTTGGATATAGCCCAGGTACACGACATTCTTTCTAAAACTTCTACCCTTTTCACACTTTTTAAACTAAACATCAAAGAAAACTAATAAGACAAAGCATTAATTTTTCAGCTTAGCTGTACAAATCATTCCGAATCGAACTAATTGCCCGGGGCAAGCCCTACTAGATGTTTTTAACGTAAAGATAACGTTTATGCAACGGAGCCAAAATTTTCTTGTATATGTATCAATTTGAAAGTTTCTCAATAGGGTACAATTTCAAATGTCGATTTGAGATTCAAATATGTCTCGAAAAATAGATAATCAATAGGCTCGACGTCGCAAATAACTTTCGATTTTCAGCTTGCCTTGGATTTCTGAAGAGAGAATGCAACAAGGATCATCCTGATGGGGAAGAATTACTGACTACACTCCTGGAGAAGGTAGTTGTTGACTTTCGCATAAGGGCTCTTCGAAACGACTGTTTTACATGTTTGCTTAGAATTTTTTTTCATTCATCAAAAACGTTTGAAATTCACGTACTGCTTTTATCCTGCCCTTGTTTGGGTCTCTTGTTTGGCGATGATTCTCCGCTTTTCGTGAAACATCGCAACTCATTGCGAATAAAAAGTTGTTTCAAAAAAAAAGTGCGCTTCTGATTGTCAATAACACTGACAGTAATCTGCCAATATAAGGTGGAACCACGTCTTTAAATTCAACAGGCAAAATCTTAACGGAGGAAACAGTTTTATTTTAGAATGAATGCATTGGAGTAGCGGCTGCAGCAACGCCAAACTTCGAGATTGATATTTTCTGGAATGAATTGCGATCCGTAAGCTTGAATCTTTTTTTAAATTATATTCACTGATTAAGATTTTTGAATAGTCATCTGCGGACGATTTATGTAGCATGAAGAAACAAGATAAATTTGTGAAGAAACTCCATCAGGTTTCCTCGACGGCCTCTCCGAAAACATGCCCGGAGAAAGTGAAAGAAATCCAGAAGGGCGAAAAACTATCGTTTGGTTTATTCACTATCATCAAAAGTGTATAATTTCTTTCTTTCATTATAAATAATGTGGCTTTTTAGGATTTCATGGCGGTTTTGTGTGAGAAGAACCCCCGTGCGGGAGTTACACTGTTGAACCCCGTCATTAAGCTTGACACTTCACCCCAGGTGTGATTTGCTCCCGTTGCTCTTCTTTCTGTTTTTTTTTTTGTATTGTTTTCAAAACATTAATTTACTGAGTTTTTTTGGAAGGCATACATGTGCAAAATCTCATTTTGATGGAAGGCAAGAAAAATTTTCAACAGGGAAGCAAAATGCTCAAAATTTCAGACAATTCCGTCTTCTGACACTACTATGGAAACATATTGGAAATGTCGCCGCTTCAAGAGGTATGTTTCTTCTATTTACTACCGAATATTAAAAAAAAACTCACAAATTTCATTTTTCAGGTTAACTGTAAACTGTACTTCACTCTGCCTAAGAATGGAGAATAATTTGAATAAACATTTCGGAAACTGTTTTTTTTCTATAAAAGTTAAAGTTTCCCCCGTATCAAGGTTTGTAGAGTACCTGGGGGAAACCACCGTCAAAGCCCGGTAGCGGGGTTGAGGTTCGTCAACGTTTCTCCAGGTGTATTACTTTCGTAGGCTCGTCTACTACCGATTGTACCGTCGCCGAAGCGTAGTAGGATATGCAAAATGAGACTGTCAACCAAGAAAATGTTTATTTGTTGAATTTTTGCTTCGTTTAGTTATACATAAACATAGAATTTAACGTACGACTTATAAATAGTATTATTGTCAAAATACAATTTAAAAAAAACAAAATAGCGCATTATCAAAAAAGGTGAGCAAGGAAAACAGTGATTTCGGAGTGATATCCAAACAATAAATTCAAATAGACGCCTTCATTTCATTTTGAGATTAAGTTAAGCGCAAAATTCTATTCAATTGACAAATTGGAAACACTAATATCATCAGTTCCAGCGTGATATTCAACAAAGGGACGGCAATCATAAACGCTGCTAACGTGTCGGGTGTTATACAGCACCTGAAATGTAATACGTATTGTGTGATATCTGGAACGGGAATTAAGTGTATCCCAAAAAACCTCATGCATTGTTTGCTCGAACAACCACACTGATAAGGCTACCATAAACTTTTGAAAGTTCGTTTTTCCGAAACCGAAATTTTAACCGAAGCAAATTTGGATGAACACTGAAACAAACAACATATTCCAGCACGCTCAAACACATCCTAATTCAAAACCAATGCTTTTTGATATGTATTAAATGTTTACAAAGCAAAAAGGGCGTGAGAGCATTTCGGAGTTTTCAAACTTCGCCTCTTTTTAAATTTAAAATGGAAAATTGTCAAGTGTCATAACTTAGGTGCAGTCCGTATCTTCATTTTCATTGTTCTTATATTTTTAGGAATATGGTGTTTGCTTCGATATTTATCCAAATTAGCTTCTGTCATAGAGATAGGTTTAGGAAGAATTATCCAAGTAACGTTTCCAATGCACGGAGGTAGTGCAAAAGTTCCGTTAACTACAGGTGTAAACTCACAATTGCAATACCCCCAGGAACAGAACGAGCCACCTCAATTGGTATGCCATTCTTCGTGTGCACAAAATACATCTATAAAAACAAATTGTAACTTAGCAAAGTTCAAAATTATTCAATTAGCAAATACATACTTCAAATTCGTGCTCAGCATTGTTAATAGCTTGAAACGAAGGGTAGAGGGGCTATACCAACGCCACTGAACGCCATAAGGTTGAAATCCCCATCCAGAGGTCCACCAGACAGGATTGGCTTCACTGACCAATTGTTATATCCTCGGATAGCAGTGCTATAATTTCCTTGCACGCTTTCAGAAACATTTTCAGACGAATCGTAGTTTTTAAAACTCAAGTGCGGAAGGGAAACAACAGTAACTTTTCCTGAAACACATTTGCTTGTAAAGTAAATTTTAAGGAAATCTTTACCAAGATCAATATTAATAGGCGATTTGCGCTTTGTTGAGAAACACATGCCCATTTTATTTTCTTTAGCTTCCATTAAAAGTGTTTTAGGCGATTCTATACAAATAATAGAGTCTTTGAAAAACATATCTTAAAACAAATGCATATTACGAATTCATTTGAGCGTTACCATTCATATCGTTGAACTGACCATCATCTTGGGCCACAGAGTCAAAGGAATGATAAAAGTCTCTGGAATGGGAAATGGGAAGCAAAGCGAGCAGGAGCCATAGCTGTTGCATGACTGACACTGCAGTGGATTTCGTGTGAGATTTGTGGGCGTGGTTATGTTCAGTTTTCTGAAAACTGAACAATTAAGTATTTTGTTACACTTTGGGTGGGTATACTGTAATCGACAGTTGCATTTTTTTTGTTGCAAAATGCGCCTAAACACATTTGTCAACAACGGTTTGGTTTGTTGTTACGTTTTTGATTTTTTATAGGATTGGTTCAATGCTCGTTAGCAACAAATGCTTCGATACTGATACTACCTGTGGATAGTAACATTCAGTTTTCTGTTTATTTATGTTTTGCATGGTTTTCGGTAATACTATTGTGAGGCGGGCATCCAGGTGGTAAGATTTTGCCAGTGAGCACACAATTAGCATCCGCAACATTTGCATATCTGACACAAAGGACAAAGAACCCGCGGGTTTTTCCCTGTAACCCAAAAACAATCACTTACTGTGTCGTTCCTTGCTCAGATCACAAAACCTGCGGTTATATTCCCTTACCTCGCACCAAAAATAACAATGGTGCATATATCCCACAAAAAACCTGCATTTAGTCTTTCTCATGCTACCCTGTTGGCTCGTTCTTTTGCTGCCCTTATCGTATTCTTCCTTCTTGCACGAAGATGGACAATTCAATTACAACAACCACCGTACGTATAAATTCGATTTGATTTTTACTTTTTCGTTTCAGAGGACATTCGTTTTGAATCAGATAAAACGTATGAAGAGTTTTTAGAGACAGCCAGAGAACATAACTTAGGCTATTGTTTCTCAAACAAACGGAAATCTCCAATTGATACAGATCTTGGTTGAAATTTTTTTTAAAGCAATGACAAAATTGTTTTTTTAGAGAATGTTACCGTAGTTCCCCGCCGTTAATCTCCGAAAACTACAACATATCGGAAAAAGTGACTCGAAACCATCGTTCAGAATTGATCACTGGTGCCCATGGATTTGAAAATTAGGTAATTAAACGAACTGTTCGCGGAGGACCTCTTTCGGAAGAATATCATCTCATGGAGATTCATTGGGAATTGAATGATATTGAGCACGATAATGCATCTGAGCACTATGGACACACGCTTAACAACATTCAGTATGGATTAGAGGTCAGGTTTTTTTTTATAAATATGACATTTAACGCATCATGTTTGTTAAATAGTATGTTTAGTTGCATTTTGTCCACACCAAACAAGGTCTTTCCCTGGAAGAAGCACTGACAGTTCCTAGAGGAATCGCAATTGGAAGTTGGTTTTTTTTTTATCACAACTAAAAGGATAGCGCAACCATTTTATCCATTACGTAAGAAAACACTCTCCGTGAAAAATAAAATTGTTACAAAAGATCTAGCCGATCAGTCAACAGAGAATTAAGGCCTTAGGTATTAATTCTCTGTTAACTAATCGGCTAATTCTGGAATTAAATAGGTTTCAAGTTTCGAATCATCTGAGCTGTAAATTTGATTAGAAAATACTTAACTTCTTGGGGCGACGCAAAAATTCCAATGTTATTTTCAGGTGGTTACATTCATCACAAGAGAGGTTTATCCTGATATCTCATTTAAAGGTAGACACCTTACAGAACGTCGTAAGTGATTATAAGCTACTCGATAAAATAATATTTAAGCCCCACGCTTGCGTGATACGGTAAGAAAAGGCTTTAAATGGTTTTCTCCTGACACCTTTCTCCCCCGAGGAACGTGACACTTTCTTCACTTACAATGGCACATTTGCCCATCCTCCTTGAACTGGTGACGTCACTTGGATCATTCTTCCCAATCCAATCGAAATATTGAAAAAAGATTTGCAAAAGCATTTGAAAATCTTAGATGTTCAACCTAGCTTAGCAAAGTTGCAGATAAAAATGCCTGCACCTGAGGTAAATCGTTTTAAACTTTTTTTCTATTCTTGAATTGAATGACTTAAAAATTTGTACATGCTTATTTTAGGTGTTTCTGCAAAACGCTGGGTTAATGAAAGATGTCCCGAGAAGTTCGAAAAGCCTCTCTGTTCTTCTGGGTATCGCAGCTGCTTTCATTGTTGTTTTGATGGGACTTCTTTGCAACTACATATACAGAAAGTAGTGTTTGAGAAAGATATTTGAGAACTATTGAAATTAGTTGTGAACGACCTTATTGGATTCCATAACATTAACGTTAAAAAGTATATACCTTGTCGGAAAACCTCATTTAGTGGAAATAAAACTTCATTTTTAAAAAGTATTCCTTTTCTTTCTCTGTTTTGTCTGACGGACTTTAAACTTTCCTGAATAGTTTAAGCTTTCATTTGTTTACTTTAACTTCGAGGAGCTGAATTGTTTGAATCCAAAAGTTGGTGGTCATTGTAGAAAAAGTAATTAAGGGAATACAGATGAAGTAGGGGAACTCATTTTTTAATACAAGTTAAATTACGCGTTTATCAGTTTAGCAAAACTAACATTTTCCTTTTGATTATTGCCCAATAATATTCCTAAATGTAATGCACGTGTAATAGCATATCACAGCAGTTAGGCAATTTTGAGTTACGGTAGCGTGCGCCTATATTTTTGATCGCACGTCGGGTCAACGGGGAGATTCAAGAGCTCTCTTGTTGTATTTCTTTTCCTTTTTATTTAGTTTGTAAGTAATATTTTAGTTTTATAACTGTTTTATATGCTTTTTAAACTAAAATTCATCTCTGTTCCAACTGACCATTTTTTTCAAACACGCAGTTTCCCGGAAATCATATTTTATTTCTTGATTTTTGTTTTTAAGTGTTTTATTGCCTGTTTTAAGTTTTATATTTCAGCTGTAGCTTGTAGCGCCGCTGATGTGCTATGAATCAGCTAGATGTTGGACTTCTATTACTGATTTTCTTTTGCTGCGTCTATTCGCTGGACTTCACTGACGATGTAATAGCAGAGTAAGTAGTGTTTACTCATATTTTTGAATTAATTATTTTTCAGGTATCGTGAAAAAGTGAAACAAATGTTCTATCATGCCTACGATGGCTATTTAACCCACGCGTATCCGCTGGACGAGCTGAAACCTATCACGTGTGCTGGTATGTTCTTTCTTTTAATATTTTTCTAATTTATGGTTTAGGACACGACACATGGGGTTCATTCTCTCTATCATTGGTTGACGCCCTGGATACGCTTTTGATTATGGGTAATAACACCGAATTTTCACGTGCCGTCGACCTCGTCCTCCAATCCGTTGGTTTATTTTGTTTTTGTTAAAAACTCGTTGTATTCAGGTGAAGACTGATGCGAATGTGAATGTTTCTGTTTTTGAGACGAATATCCGAGTAGTTGGAGGACTTTTATCGGCGCATATGCTCAGTGCACGAGTGAAAGGTGTGGAATTTACGCGTACTTGGCTATTTTTTACTAAGGTATGACGCTCGCCGACGGATGGCCATGTGACGGCCCTCTCCTTCGTTTGGCGGAACAGATGGCTGAACGCCTGCTTCCTGCCTTCAGTACAGGTGAGAGGTGCTTGTAGTTTGAAACTGTTTGAGTGTTCAGAAACTGGAATGCCTTACGGAACGGTGAATCTTCGCTACGGCGTACACAAAACAGAGACACCCATCACGTGTACAGCAGGAGTTGGAACATTTATAGTTGGTACGTGTGGTTTTGTAGATTTTATCGATTTTGTCTTAGAATTCGGAGCTCTTTCACGACTGACAGGCAATGAAGTGTTTGAAAAAGCGGCACTGAAGGCCTTAGAGTCCCTATGGGAAACTAGATCGCCAATCGGACTTGTAGGAAACCACGTGAACGTTCAAACTGGTGTGTTTCTCCTTCGCACCCATCATGTCGCTTTGTTGCAGGCCAGTGGACTGCTACAGATTCTGGAATCGGAGCCGGCGTAGATTCCTATTTTGAGTACCTGGTGAAAGGAGCGTTGTTGTTTCAGAGACCAGCTTTGATGCAGCAGTTCAGAGGTTGGTTATCTGTTTGATTTAACCATTGAACGATTTCAGATTACGCTACATCGATCAATCGATATGTTCGAAAAGAAGATTGGTTTATGTGGGTGACAATGCAAAAAGGAGTTGTCTCTTTGCCGATTTTTCAATCACTCGAAGCCTTTTGGCCTGGACTTTTGGTGAGCCAGTTTTCTACCTCGCTACGTTATTATTTTCAGACAATGGTTGGCGATATTGAGGATGCTTCTAGAATTATGCTCCAATATTCTCAAACAATTCGTCAGTACGGATTTCCGCCGGAGTTCTACAATATCCCCAACGCTGAACCGGTATCTCCATTCTTTAATTTTCAACAACCTTGGTTTTAGAATGATAAACGTGCTGCTTTTCCTCTGAGACCTGAAATGGCAGAAAGTCTAATGTACCTGTATCGTGCTACTGAGGATCCGAAGTTTCTGGAAATTGGAGCGCAGCTTGTCGACGTAAGTAGGCCATTCTATCATATTAATAACGATTGGTCAGGCTATTGATCATAGTGCGAAGACAAAATGCGGATATGCCACGATCAACAACGTAAATGACCATTCAATCGAGGACAGGTAGATTTCATTTTGACGCGCAAGGAATGTTTGATTTAGAATGGAGTCGTTTTTCCTAGCTGAGACAACTAAGTACCTCTACCTACTGTTTGATCCTGAGAACTTTATGCACAATGACGGAAGCCATGGGAACATTGTTGATACACCCAATGGAGAATGTGTAATAGGAGGTAAATTTGCTCCATTCACAAATAATATACGGACTCTTCAGCTGGGGGTTATATCTACAATACGGAGGCTCATCCGATCGATCCCGCAATTGTACATTGCTGCTCCAGGCAGAAGGAACGAGAACAGGAGTCTTTAAGGTTGCACATCTTTAGATTTTTTAATGTTTGTTTAAGGAAATGGGAGAAAGACGTCGATTTCTCACAGCTTCTCCACAACGACGCGTTCGGTTCAGCTCCTAAATTCAATGTGGTATGTTTTGGAATGTATATATGTATTGATGTATTGTTGTAGGAGGCCTCGGTTCCTGACGAATTCAGTGTTAAGAACGATGGCGCTAAGTATGTCGAAGTGCAGTACGGAACAAGTGATATCGAATTCGAGATCGACGATTCTTTCAAAAGCCCAGAGGATTCATCGGACCCGGAGCCTATCGCATCTGATCCTGTTAGCACCGATGTAGTAAAACCTCCAACTGAAGGTGTGACTGGTAATTTAATAATTTTTACAGGTAGCCTAAATTTACTTGCTACAGACTCGGCTGTGGTGACACCCGATCCTACTGGCAAAGATGAAGAGGTTGAGAAGGCTCCAGCCACTGGGATTGATCGACTAGAGGTAGTTCAACAGGTAATTGTTTACTAACATTGTCTGGTTGTCTGGATTAGGGTTTGCACACACATAACGTCAAAGTCAACTTCAAATCACAAGCACCTAAGATTAACTAATAATAAGCTTTTTTTATCGCACACCTTTCAGGTTCGAGGGCTGATCAAGAAAGCTCGCATTATGGACGAGGAGAAACGAGATCGCGGAGAAATCTCTACCTTAGCTGATAAGCTCGTTCAAAACTTGAACAACATGTATAAGGAATACGCGGTAGGAAGGTTTCATGATTTTATTTAGTTGTAATTTTTAGGATGTGGTTCTCTTAGCCAAGCAATTAGATGACTTGGATGCAGAAGAAGTGAAGAGGAAAGCTGCCAAACGAGCCAGTGTTGCTACGATTCCAATTGTGGAAGCGGAATGTGAAGTGAGTCCAATATTTTGAATTAGAAAATAGATTTATGCTTCAGAACTGTTGTTTCCCTCTTGAATTCATCGGAGAAAGTGCCTTAATGCGCCAATGGCTTAGCATTCTCTACGAAATGCGTTTCTATCCTGAAATAAAGGTCGACTTTGACTATGGACCCGTTTGCCGCCCTCGAGAAGAACCACGGATTGAAGACAACTATATGAATGAATTTCCGAGTCAGTTCTGTCTTCTACACAGTGTTATGCTTCCGTTTTTAGCTGTTGGCGATCTCACAACGCTGGATCAGGACTCTGATGTTTCTGGAAGTATCTCTCTTCTCAGCTTCGGGTTCGACGATGTCTCCCATCTTGGATTCCATTTGCTCTCCTCTCCGCCTGTGGGCTTTTCTTACAAATTCATAGGATTAGGCCAAGTTGCCCCACGCCAAAACAGCTCATGGTACTACGGCGTTTAACTTAATTTATCCAGAATACCGGGTCGACATTGCTTTCATTGTCGTGTTATTGTGATCGCTTGGTTTTTCTTTTCGGGTCCTACTTGTGATATTTTTCAAAGTAAATGAGATTTTTCCTTTGTTGAAGTGGGGAAAGCATAGCTGTCGAAAGCCTCAATTGGCATATTCTGTTTTGTGTCATCTCCAAGTTGTTACAAACATATGACAAAGGTTTTTGGGGATCCCAGTAGAAGTTTACATTATACTTGTTAAGGTGTTCCTTCACGACTGAGGTAATAAGAGAACTGTCGACAGGTAGAGAGCCAAACTTGTTTTACGTTTTAGAGGCCGTGTCCATGCAGTTCTGACAATGGGATTTGCATTTAGAAACATTGGGTATCTATTTACTTCAAAAAGACATCAGGTGGCATCGGGATACACGGAATAAACTCAGTTATCTATGGAACTATAATCGACTAATTATTCTAATGAATAAATGAGGTAAGTCTACATCTCCTGGGGACCGGAGGCGTTCGGCTGATCCTCGCCACGACCATCCTCGACGCGGGGCTGCCCTCCGGCGGCGGACTGCCCGTTCACCTGGAAGTTGGCGACGTTTTCATCAAGGGTTTCTGATGCTTCACCTCTGGGGTCGGTTGCTGGACGGGTCGAGCGGCCTCTTCCTCACGCTCCAAGAATCGATTGTAGGCCAGGTCTTCATATATGTCGGCAAGGTCGTTCATGTATTCGTAGTGCTTCTCGACCGCTCGATCGTGGGCATGGAGCCGGCGCAGATGATCTTCCTACAAATTCCTTATTGGCTGTCAAAATCACATACGTTTCATTATGGCTAGCTTTACTTGAAATAAAAAAGCGGACTACAACTCTAGGATTGCTGCGAGGAAAGAGTGTACTTTAACCATGATTAGCGCTATCCCAATAAATACGAGTTTGAAAGCAATTTTACGCTACATACTCAAAAAAGTCCCATTGAAGAAGCAGTCCACGAAAATAATAAAAATAAACCAACTTGATCGCGGATCTGCCACGCGTGCTCCATGGCCGGCATGCGCTCGCCCGCCTGAAGTGGAAGCGTTAGTTAATAAACCTTTAAATTATCTTTTTAAATTATTGGTCCTTTGGATGTTCTCAACTTTCAGTTAATTTGTTTTCCATGTGGCTTTCGATTGCAAACGCGAGGGTTAAATTTTTAAAAACTGTGTCGAACAACTAAACAAATACTGATTTTGCTTGAAGTGGTATGCGCAGTTATTTAGCACAATTGTTGCTTTAATAAAAAGGAATTTGTAAATTAACAAAAACTCACATCGCCCTGTTCCGGATTAAACAAGGGCAGGGGCTCAGGAGGCGGCGAATCATGATGGAAGTCACCCTGACCGCGGCGGGCTGCCATTGCCTGGAAATGTTTTTTCACTAATGAATATATAAATAAAAGTAATCACATCGTCAAAAACTGGGTTACGAAAAAAAAGAAAAACATTGACAAATAAAAGAAAGCAAAAGGATATATCGGCGCACATAGAGTAATCTGGCCCGCTCGCACCAGCTGACACGGGAACGGGGCCAGTCGGTCGTGCGCCAGGCACCGCGTTGGCGCTCTTGGTGAACGTTTCTGCGGGCGCGGGTCTTACCCTGGATTCACATTAAAATGTAAACAGCATTTCAATTTCATAAGGTAATATTATCATGAATCTGCAAGATATCTATAGTCAGGTTGACAATGAAGGTCGGTTTTGAGGTTTATTTTTAAAGTACGACCATCATGCTGCCTTTTTAAGCCAGTGGACGGCTAAAGATTTGGGGATCGGAGCTGGCGCAGATTCCTATTTTGAGTACCTGTTGAAAGGAGCATTGTTGTTTCAGCGAACAGCTTTTTCAGAGCTTTGTTGTTTCTTGATGTAATAATCGAACACTTGCAGATTACGCCACATCGATCAATCGATGTATTCAGAATGGAGTCGTGTAAATCTGCTCGACTCACAACAAACCAGAAACAGTTTAGCTGGAGGTTATATCCAATACGGAGGCTCATCCGACGGCGCTAAAGTTGTCGAAGTACAGTACGGAACGAGTAATATTGACTAAGCCCAGAGGATTTATCGGACCCGAAGCCTATCGCATCGGATGCTGTTGGTACCGATGTAGTAAAACCTCCAACGGAAGGTGTAACTGGTAATTTTTACATGTAGCCTAAATTTACTTGCTACAGACTCGGCTGTGGTGACACCCGATCCTACTGGCAAAGCTGAAGAGGTTGAGAAGGCTCCAGCAACTGGGATTCATCGACTAGAGGTAGTTCAACAGGTAATTGTTTAGTAACATTGTCTGGTTGTCTGGATTAGGGCTTACACACATAACATCTAAGTCAACTTCAAATCACAAGCACCTAAGATTAACAAGCTTTTTTATCACACACCTTTCAGGTTCGAGCACTCATCAAGAAAGCCCGCATTATGGACGAGGAGAAACGAGATCGCGGAGAAATCTCTACCTTAGCTGATAAGCTCGTTCAAAACTTGAACAGTATGTATAAGGAATACGCGGTAGGAAGGTTTTATGATTTCATTTAGTTGTAATTTTTAGGATGTGGTTCTCTTAGCCAAGCAATTAGATGACTTGGATGCAGAAGAAGTGAAGAGGAAAGCTGCCAAACGAGCCAGTGTCGCTACGATTCCAATTATGAAAGCGGAATGTGAAGTGAGCTTAACATTTTGAAATGGGCCATATTTTTATGCTTCAGAACTGTTGTTTCCCTCTCGAATTCATTGGAGAAAGTGCCTTAATGCGCCAATGGCTTAGCATTCTCTACGAAATGCGTTTCTATCCCGAAATGGAGGTCGACTTTGACTATGGACCCGTTTGCCGCCCTCGAGAAGAACCACGGATTGAAGACAACTATATGAATGAATTTCCGAGTCAGTTCTGTCTTCTACACAGTGTTATGCTTCCGTTTTTAGCTGTTGGCGATCTCACAACGCTGGATCAGGACTCTGATGTTTCTGGAAGTATCTCTCTTCTCAGCTTCGGGTTCGATGATGTCTCCCATCTTGGATTCCACTTGCTCTCCTCTCCGCCTGTGGGCTTCTTTTACAAATTCATAGGATTGGGCGAAGTTGCCCCACGCCAAAACAGCTCATGGTACTACGACGTTTAACTTAATTTATCCAGAATACCGGGTCGACATTGCTTTCATTGGCGTGTTGTTGCTATCGCTTGGTTTTTGTTTTCGGGTCCTACTTGTGATATTTTCCAAAGTAAATGAGATTTTTCTCTCTTGTGAACCGGGGAATCCTTCCCTTGTGCAAACGTCACTAGGCATTGCCGGTTCCGGTCATCTCCAAGTTGTTACCAGCATATGGGAAATGTATATGGAAATCCAAGAAGAGTGCAAGTCCGTCAGAGTTGCTACACTGTTGCTTCACGATTGGGAGTAGAAAATGAACTATTTAAAGGTCGACAGCAAAACTTGTTTTGCGTTTCAAAGACAGTTCTGACATTTACATTAGAATTGAAATTTGAAACAATGGATATCCGACTTTACTTTGAGTTCTAGGCATTACAATTACACGGGAATTCTCTACGGATTCTTTCAAAACGCCTCATTACCTCATCCACAATCGACGACATACTATACGGATAAATAAAAAAACGACCTATGTCTACAAATCATGGGGACCGGAGGCGGCATCATGATCATCGCCTTGCGGCTCTTCCTGGGCATGCGCGAGCACGGGCTGATCGGCGGCGGCACCTTCGGGAGCCGGATGCTGCATAACCTGGAACATGTTAACTTTTTCATCGGGGTAATGGGAAGTATTACCTGTTGCGGATGATCAGGGCGCGCTTCTTCCTCGGCCCTCTGCAGAAAAGACAGGTATACGATGTCCTCATAAATGTCGGCCAACGCATTCATGTTCTCGTAGTGGTTCTGGACAGCCTGGTCGTGCTCACGGAGACGCTGAAGGTGCTCGGCCTACAAATTAGATATGGACTTTTACAACCAGGTTGACGAAATGGTTAATGAATTTTTGAAATGTAGAGAATATATGAGCACAAAAGGAAACCAACTATCTCTCTCTCTCTATCTCTCTATCTCTTCCTTCAAAAGAACGTAGTTTAACCATTTTCAGCATTTTCATAGAATATACGATCGGGAAAGCTTTTTAAAGCTAGATTTTATAATACTTTCGAACGGGAACCACATCAGTCGCAAAAGTTTTAAAATTAAACTAACCTGGTCCTCAATCTGCCACTGGTGTTCCATGGCTGGCATACGCTCCCCAGCCTGCAATGAAATCATAGATTACTTGATTTTTAAAATGTTTTTTTTAATCTTTCTTTTAAAAGAATGTGCTTAGGTCGCCAAAATTTTAATATCATAATTTTTTTTAAAGTTGTAATGGTGAATCACGAACGTTCGGGAGTACATCTGTCAAATATATTTAACAAACGCTGGATTTACATGCAGTGTCGCAGTCACACATAACAATTACTTAGTTAATATTAAAAAAAACGATTTTGTAATTTGTAAAAAGGACTCACGTCTCCCTGCTCGGGGTTGAAGAGGTCCAACGGCTCCGGAGGAGGCTGGTCGTGGTGGTAGTCGCCCTGTCCACGTCTGGCTGTCATATCTGAAGTTTTAATTCTCAAAAATTAGCGAACAAATATAGTAATGAAAAATTAAATTATATTTTTTAAAAAAATATAACGAAACTGGGATTCCAAAACAAAAAACTTATGAGTGACATGATAAGAACTGTCGCACCAACCAGGAAAGTGGACTATCGGAAAATGAAAATTGATAAAAAAATTAAAATATACGTTTTACCATAAACTTCGTAATGTACACAACACCAGGTGAAAATATAGGAAAAACAACCAAAGAAAAGGAGAGATCGCGCACACAGAGTCATCTCGCCTGCTCGTCCCAGGAGACACGCGAAAGGAGCTAGCAAGCGCGCGCCAGGCGCCGCACCTGGCGTTATTCATGAACGTACTGTCGGGGCTGAACGTGGGCGTACTAGCGAGTATTCGCTTTGTTTACAAAAACGTCTTGCCTTTTAAAATAGTATTTCTTCAAATACATAATAAAAATATTTTGCATTTTTGGTAAATTCTTGTATTTCCCTTTGTTCTTTCTATTCACTTCACTCAGTAACAATCGATGAAACCTGAGAAAAGCTTTATTTTTCTTACATACTGATGAGAGTCTCATAAAAAATTGTCTTCTTTATTTTAAAAAAATAGTGCAAAAACTAGCCAAATCCAGATGAAAATAACGGACATATTTGTGGTTGTTTCGAAGATGGGTGTTGTAGTTGGCTCCTGATAAATCCACTGAAAAGCTATAAAAGCCAAGTGATTTGATACTCACCCCTTTTTGCTGTCATACTTGCGGTAGACACATTTTGGTTACAGTTGTTTGTCTGGCACACGTACAATGTTAAACCCAGATGGTTGTATTTTCCAATCTAAGCATATTCTTATTAGGAATAATCAATATTGAAAAGTTTGGTTGTTTCTTTGCGAAGAAGCGTTGCAAAAGGCAAAAGAAACAAAGCGATATAAATAGTAAAAAAAAAAGGATAGAGAAAGTGAAAACACAACAACTCGAGGTATGGTTCGGAAAATGGGTGAGTTATTCTTTCATACAAAAGTTTGTTTTTCATGTCGTCTTACTTGTAACTTGTACGGCTCTGTTTCATTCGCAAAAATACATCCTTTTTTTATAGAGCGTTGGTAAATTGGCCCCAGAAGCATAAAAAACATGGATAGAGAATGTAGTTTTTACGTAACAAAACTGCCCAACGCAATACTCTATAAACAACTATATGTATGTAACAAAGTTTTTTTTTACCTTGGTAATAACTGTCACTTGTCAGAGGGGATCCAGCGTCCAAGGTGCCTCTCGTTACACATGTTTTATCACCCAAACGAACATTGGATGGCTGATGTTCGTTGCACATGTCCTGAAATAACGATGAAAAGACGTTTTGGTTGATCAACACCGTCGAACATCTGCAGGATATCTGCCACCTGTCAGGATAATTGGTTAAATTGTAACAACCGTTGTAGAAAATATAGTCTTTACTGTGGGGTGTTGGTAACTCCTGCTCTTTTGCAACTAGGTTCTGAAATTCGACAATGCCGCAAAGTTTGTAATTGTTTCCAACCGGAAAGTTTCCTGTAAATACGTATCCACTGTGAGAACCTAACCAATTCTGAAAGCATTTAAAACTAAGAATAAAGAAAAGAATCACCTCTTGTGGGTAATTGTAAACACACATATTTGCTTTACACTGGGTTTGTACACCTTCTACATAAGTAATACACGCGAGGGGTGGAAGCGATACTGACGGGTACACATTGAGCAGATCAGCTGTATTGCAAAAACTAGTGCTAAAAATATTGGACTATGTATTTAAAAAAAAAGGAAGGTCTCGGTTTGGGACGCAATTTGTAGAAATACAGAGACAATGGATTTCAGCTTTTCTCAAAAGGAATCGAGATCAATAGAAGACTCCCCAGAGAGCAGTTGCGGAATTTATGTCCCGATTTGAGTTTTATACTTTTCATATTCGTTCCCCGTATTTCCTAATACAAAATAGGTTTGACGAAATGTGAGGAGTAATTGAGATTTATGGCTTGCAGCCGGCGCAGGTGCATTTTTAAGGAAAGGTCACAGAAAGTATACTTGGCAGAACAAAATGAAACACTTTGAAGTCGGCAAGCTGAACGAAACAGAAATTGAAGACATTTGTAAGATTTGTTACACATAAAGGGTTTTCCTACGTCTCGTGCGGTCGATCCCGTCCCCCGCTCTCCCAGCTGAGCCTGAATTTCTCGTCCTCAAGCCGGAGTGGAGGTATCTCCAACCAAATGAATTGCAAAAATCGTCCACAGTCTCCCGACCGCCCCAGGAACCTGAGAAGAAACAGATTGCTGAAACGGCAACTTGGCCAGAGGGCATTTAAAGCTGAATCAATAGAAAATGGAATCTATCATGTCAACGTCGCGGTTTCGACTGTGATTCATTCTGGTCGTTTAGGGAACATCCCTAGAAAAGAAAACGTGTGCTTGCACATACAAGTACAATAAAACTTATGAAAACCAAACCATTCCTATTTACATGGAAAGAAACCAACTAGTTAATTCGCGAGTTTTTATGCGCATATACGTGATATAAATTCTGCATGGATCGTCAAATAAAACACAACAACCCTTAAGGAATTTAGAACAATTTGAAAGTCAGGAAAACTATCATTCATTTTTTAGCATAAGATTATAATTTTTGCTTACTTGCAGTAGCAGACAGTGTTGTCATTAATATCTTATGTGCATCCCACTGAAGGTTTATTCGGATCAACATGACAAGTCTAAATTGGATAACCAGTGACTCAAACTAAAAATAAAATATCTGCAACTCGTCTACACGACCCTTTTCGGTTTGCCTAAATTTAGTCCACACACAAACGTCACTTTCACATGTTGTATTAGTTTTACTAAATGATCTGTATAACTCATATTGAAAAAAATTCTTACTCTAGCCTGGGATCATTTTCGGTTATATTTTTGTGACAGACTCATCCAAAAACAGTTCGAAAAATAAGATAATGCAAGAGAAGGTTTCTCATGATTATGATGAAGTTTGGTTACCTGTTGAGTTCAATCTCTAGCTTAATAAATACTGAAGTTTGATTTCAAGGTCATGAAACGTCAGCGATATCGGATTTGAATGTTACTTTACTCGGCAAGGGAAACCCAGTTGTTGTTATTGAAGAAAAAAAGTCTAACGGCCCACAGAAATTCTTAATCCGAAATCAGGTTTAGTAAACAAAAGGTTTTAAAACATTTTTCGTTTTAAAAAAGAAAAGTTTTTGTTATTATTGTGTGTTAAGGATATAACTGCTTTAAAAACTGCTGACCGAAAAACGTTACTGAAAACAGCTTTCGTTAACTTTAACAAAAGGTAAATATAGCTGTTGCCAAACGGGTATCCTCCCAAAAACGGTCTTATTGAAGTAGCCGTGCGATACTCAGGCGGAAATAGTGTTCGAGATGCGAAGACGCAGAGAAAAAGTGGATTTTAATAGCGGATACTGGTTTGGCGACAGCTATAAACGAAATTTACGAAAGCAGTACAAGTGTGTTCGAAATACAAGTGTGTTTCGTTACAGAGTACTTTTTAGCCTTTAAAAAGGCAACGTTTAAAATGGCTATAACAAATATTCGCCCAGTTCGTGAATGATGTCGGTTTTTGAAGAGTAGTTAACATCCAAGAACAGTTTTTTTTTACTTTTCTCAAGTTTACATGAAAAACATTAATAATACAAAGTACGTAAATTTCAAATTAAAATCTGCGCAACGTTTTGTAGTCAGTTCTGGCACAGGAGTTGTCGGATTCAACCGTTCCTGAAGAAATTACTAATTTAACAGCGTAAACTCACCTTTTCTGCTGTTTTAATTGCCAAAGGGACATTTTCATTGCACATGCTTGTTTGGCATACGTACCAAGTAGTATCCAAATGTTTAAACGTTCCGCTCTGAAATGGAAATTTTCAAGTTACAATTATTGCAAAATTTCCAGGTTACCTGCGACCAATAAGTGCGAATTGTCTTTAATAATTATGGGAATGTCTTGATGTCTGCCTTTCACAAAGTTTATTTGAAATCTAGCTTTCTTGTAGCGTTCGTTTGCACTTTAGCTCGATAATTTCATACACTGCGTGTTAAATTGTGAAGTGTAACATTGTCTGCAATGCTATTTAATTTTTGCCTTACCTGTATGTGGTACGGTCCCGCCTCTTTTACAGAAATACATCCTTTAATATAAACTCTTTCCTTCTCAGTTCCAGCTGTACCACTAATGGGTTCAAGTGTCGTTTTAACATAACAAAACTGTCCTTGACAATGCCCTAAACTTAATCACTTCGATTCTTTCGAAACACACTAACTTTCCTTGATAGAAGCTGTCATTTGTTATTCGAGAATCTGCCGCCGGAAACCCTCCGGCAGCGCAGGAGACATGTCCAGTGACGAATGAAAATGGTTGGTTCTCATTGCAAAAGTTCTACAAAGTGTTTTAAAAATATTCTTTTTCTTATACCGTACGACATCTACAGTACATGGTCCATCGATCGGGAAAATCCGTCACATTGTAACAACCATCGTAAAACACAAAATCGTTCAATTGAGAAGTTTGATGTTCCATGCCATTTTGAATAGGAAGCTGTAACGATAACTAAAACATTTTTCGTCCGTCTCACCAAAATGTCTTCTGAATATTTTCCAGCACACTTTCGAACCATTTTCGATTCCTTTAATTTTGAGGTATGTTGGTGAAAATTTCAAATCAACCTGTGATATTTCCGGATACCTGTAGAAACATGTGTTGGCTTTACACTTTTTCAATGAGGAGCCCATTTGAGTATAGCAGCTAACAATTGGGAAATTTTCAAAGGAGAAGGTATTTAAAAGATCAATCGAATTGCAGAAGCTTGTGCTGAAAGAGAAAATTTAATTTTTTGCCTCATTTTGTAATGGAACCGTCACGAGTTCCGCCGGCTATTGCTGTAGCCAAACCAGCATCGGCTATTAAAAGCCGGTTTTTCTCTGCGTCTTCGCTGCTCGCACACTATTTTTGCCTGAGTATCGCACGACTGCTGAATTAAGGCCGTTTTTGGGAGGATACCCGTTTGGCAACAGCTATACATCCACATCGATTGAACACGCAAAAACAACAAACTTTATTTTTTTCATAAAAAACATGTATAAGTAAGAGCGTTCAAAAAATGTTTGGTGGTAAAACAAGAAAAGCGAAATATAAATACATAGCGTTCCAAGTCAAAGTGCAGCATCTTTGCGTTGTCATCTCAGGAGCTTGCGTAGTCGGTTGTTGTTTTTCCCAAAACAAAAACGATCAGAATCAGTTTTGTCATTTACCTTTTCGGCTGCTTCTAAAGCCACTGGAACATTTTCATTGCAATTGTTTGTCCGGCACACGTACCAAGTAGATTTCAAGTGATTGTATTTTCCACTCTGAACGTTGTTTTTTTTAAAAAAAAAAGATTCCCACCTGTAAATAGTACGGACCTGCCTCCTTTGCTGAAATACAACCTTTTTCAACAACAAGTTCAGAGCTTTGGCCGTTTTCAGTTTCTCTAATGTAACAAAACTGACCAAGGCAGCGTCCTAAACAAGATTATTACTAAGACGCGGTGTTTATAAGCCTCGAGGCCGGTGACATAGAAAGTATTTGCTTTGGATGTAAATATTAAAAACATAATTACGTTAATATGACGGACATTAACGATAAAAAACCATCTTTCGGTCTTTAGGGTTACTGTGGCCCAAGCAAGCGATGTCATCATTTTGATTGCGTTTTGACTGCAAGGTGAAATCGAAATTGGGGTGCGAAGTTAATTGTGATGCCAGCACCACAGTTCGCACTTTTCAAGACTTTTTTGCAAAACAAAATGTTGTAAAAATATTTAGATTGATTCAAAACTTGGCAAATATACCTACGTCACAGCTGTAACAAACATAGCTTGAGTCTTACAACATTTACGTTTGAAACTGGATTTTAACTTTCCATCGTACAAAGTGGCGTTTGTCAAATTGTTTCCACCAATATGATTCTCTCTTGCAACACATATAACATCTCCATTAACCACATCAAAAGGCTGGTTTTCATTGCAAAGAGTCTATTACAAAAGTTTTTAGGTTTTTTTGTTGTTTTGCTTACCGTAGTGCATTTGCAGTAAATTTTCCATCGACCCGGAAAGTTCGTTACGTTGTAACACCCATCGTAAAATAACACCGAATTAAACGAGAGTGTAACAAATTCAGGATATGTTGGTGGTGGCAGCTATAATTATAGTTTTGGGAAAAGATTTGAAGCCAACTCACTGGAGTATTTTCCACAGAAGAGAATCCACCGCGGCGTGAAGCCTAAACACGATATAAAACGTGAACGGCTGTGGTTTACCGTGTCCGAAACGGGGTATTCGTAAAAACATCTATTGGCTTTGGTTTTCTTGGCAACTTCGCCTACATATGAAATACATTGAGTAATAGAAAGTGACGTCATCGGAAGATGGTCCAGAAGGTCATTAGTATTACAGAAAGAAGTACTGCAATGTCAGGAATGTCTTTTAAGTTACAATTTATCTTTTTTATTACGTTTCAAACATCGACTTACTTGCAATAGCAAATAATATTGTCATTAACATCAGTATAACATCCAATTGGTGGAACATTTGGATCCACATAACATGTCTACAAACATTTTTTCATGGGACCTAATAAAAAAAACCTGGAAGATAGTTGAACGAGGTGATGCATAAAACTTCCACCAAATACAAAAGTCACTCTCACATGTGGTTTTTGTGTAACTGATAATGTTTTTTTTTTAGAAAACGAGGAATTTTAATTACTTGGCCGTTGGATCGGTACCGGTTAAAATTCGGTGGCATGTTAATGAAAACACAGAAGGAATTAGAAACACAAACAAAATCCAAAGTACCATTTGCAAACAAGTATGCGAATTCACCTGCTGAGTCGAAACGGCGTACTCTGTGCAGAATCGCGCTGGGACCAACAATCAACAAAAGAAACTACTCTAAATTATTAAAACTTATCAACTTTTTTTTAAATTCTTCACAGATCCAGTTTTCAAAAGACATGACAATCTTATTCGTCAGCCTACATGTAAATCATGCCTAATTATAACGTACTCCGGCATATTTCGTGCTAAAGTTTTTTTTTAGTTTGCAAGTTTTTAGTCAAAATTTCGCTGTTATAAATAACATTTTTCTGACGAAAACAAAAGCAAATTACTAATAAGTTTTGGTATAATTGGCTGTCGCCAAATCCAACCAAATGGATCACCGAAGTCGTCTACAGTACCCCGACCGAATCAGTGTAGAATGAGATGAATCAAGACAACGTCGTGGGATTAAATTCGACAGTTATGATTCATTTTGGCGGTTGTTGTGTCCGTAGAACAAGGTGATAAACCAGGAAGGTTTATTAGAAGAAGTAGAACAAAAGATGAGATCCTAAAACAGGAAGTGAAAAGCTTATATACCCTAACAAGAGAAGGTTCTAGAAAAGGGGGCGTGGCTTAGAAGGTTCGAGAACAATCTAGAAAGGGAAGGAATGTTCTAGATGGAACAGTCTAGAACATTCTGGAACAGTGTGGAACAATGTAGAACATGTCAGAATGTCATGGAACATTCTGGAAAAACCTAGAATGGGCAAGGCCCCAACACCTCCCTCGTAAGACTGGACCTAACGGTAAGATGGGAGAGTTGGGTCCAGATTAAGACGATTCGGCTGGCGACGATTCCGGTGCGGGCGTTTAGCAACAGCGACAGCGGGCGTAGCCGGGTTCATCTGGACAGGAGCGGGAACAGCGATCGGCCTTGGCGCAGCAGCAGTGGGCGACGAAGGAGCACCAGAGATGGCGGGCAAGTCGAAGGCGGTCATGAGCTCCAGGACGGCGTTGGGCGTCAGTCGAGGGCGCATCTGGTTGACGTGGCGTCTCCAGGTGGTGCCTTCAAGGAGAACATCGTAGACAGCTTTTCCGAAGCGGTGGACGACTCGACCAGGCGACCAGCGAGGGTGACCAGGGCGGAAATCGCGGATGAAGACGATGTCGTCAGGTTCGAAAATGCGTGTCTTGGCTCCGTGGTGTTGATTGAACTGTTTCTCCATGTTCGTGGAGGTGGTAGTTGTCAGTTTTCCGGGCGGCTTGAGGAGATCGAGCGGGTTCCGGAGGTTCCTCCCGAGGAAGTTTTCAGCGGGCGAACGTCCGTTGGGTGAAGACGCACACGGGGTGTAGCGGTAAGTGAAAAGAAAAGTCTGTAGCGCTTCATAGGTGGACCCTTGATTCTTCAGCTTGAGAAGAGATCTTTTGAAGGTGTCCACAAATCTCTCAGCTTGTCCATTAGATTGAGGATGGTAAGGCGGAGATCTGATGTGGTTGATTCCGTAGAGGCTGCAGAAGTCCTTGAACTGGCTCGAAGTGAACTGGGTGCCGTTGTCGGAAACGAGTGTCTGCGGGTAGCCGAACTGAGCGAAGAGGCGCATCAGTTCACGAATGGTGGCGGTCGTAGTAGTGGAAGACATCTGGATGACGTCGGGCCATTTGGAGTAGGCATCGGCGACAACGAGAAACATCTTTCCATCTAGTGGACCAGCGAAATCGATGTGAACGCGATTCCACGGTCCAGCAGGGGTAGGCCACGGGCAGAGCGTAGTTTTGACAGGTGACTTGGCGGCTTCTTGGCAGGGCCGACAAGATTTGACTTGTTTCTCTAAATCCTCGTTGATGTTGGTCCAGTAGACGTAGTCACGGGCCAGGGCTTTCATCCTGTTGATTCCGGGGTGACCAGAGTGAAGCGAAGTGAGAACGCGCTTCTGGAGTGGAGTGGGGATGACGATACGGTGCCCAAAGAGGATGCAGCCGTTTTCGATGGAGAGCGATCTTCGGAGACAGACGAATCGCGAGAGGGCCGGAGAGGGTTTCTTCGGCCATGATCCAGTCGTGATTAATTTCCGAACGAGTGTAAGGCATGGGTCTTTGGCCGTGGACTTCTCGACTTCGGTGGAGACGGGAAGGTGCGAAACTGTGTCGGCGAAGACGGATCCGGTATCCTTTGAGATCGCAGCGATGACGTGGTCCTCGTCTGGCACAGAGGTAGTGGCGATGAGACGAGAGAGAGCATCGGCTTGTCCGAACGAAGTGGTGTTGCGGTACTCGATCTTGAAGTTGTAGGCCAGAAGAGTCAGACACCAGCGTTGTAGACGGTTGGCAGTGTAGACCGGGATGCCTTTCTTGCTTCCGAAAATGGCGAGGAGAGGCTTATGATCCGTGAGAAGCGTGAAGGAACGTCCGTAGATGTACCGGTGGAACTTGCCGTCGGCGTAGATGAGTCCAAGTCCTTCTTTCTCAATTTGACCGTAGTTCTTCTCGGCAGGAGTTAGAGAGCGGCTTGCATGAAAGACGGCTTTCTCAGATCCATCCGGGAAACGGTGTGAGATGACTGCTCCAATCCCGTCGTTGGATGCATCGGCGGCCACGATGATGGGTAGCGACGGGTCGAAATGGGTGAGCAGAAGATCCGAAGCGAGCACTTCTTTGGCGCGGGTGAAGGTTTTGTCGCAGTCGGTGGTCCAGCAGAACGGAGCGTCTTTCTTCAACAATGCGTCGAGCGGTGCACGGAGCTGGCGCATCTCGGAGACAAACGATCCGTAGTAGTTGATGAGGCCGAGGAACGACCTGACCTGGGAGGTGTTCTTCGGAGGTGGCATCTTGGTGATGGCGTCGATCTTCTTGGGATCGGGCCGGCGTCCGGAGGCAGAGATCACGTTCCCGAGGTAAGTGATCTGCGTGAGAGCGAAGTTGCACTTGTCGATGCGGACGCGGAAGCCGAATGTTTGGATCCGGTGGAATAGGGCTTCCAAGTTGACGTTGTGCTGTTCGGGAGTGTGGCCCGTGACGATGACGTCGTCGAGATAAGCAGCAACACCGGTGAGTCCAGAGATCATGGAGTCGATGATCTGCTGGAAGATGCCAGGAGCGGATTTGACGCCGAAGGGCAGACGATTGTATTGGAACAATCCACGATGTGTGTTGATCGTAAGCAGGTCCTTCGAGTCGTGGTCGACTTCAACTTGCAGATAAGCGTCAGCGAAGTCGATTTGCGAAAAGACAGGGCCTCCGTTGAGTTTGGTGAAAATGTCCTCCGTTGTGGGCAGCGGATGCTGGTGCAACATCAGCGAGTCGTTCAGTCCAGTGGAGAAATCGGCGCAGAGACGGGTGGATCCGTTGGATTTCTTGACGACGACGATGGGGGCAGCCCAATTTGAGTGGTCGAAAGGGCTGATGACGCCTTCTTCTAAGAGGCGGTCGAGTTCCTTGTCGATGAGGGGCACGGAGGCGAAGGTTACGGGGCGCTTCTTGATGAAGACAGGTTGAGCATCAGGCTTGAGGCAGAGCGATGCCTTGGCTTTTGAGCAGAGGCCAAGTCCGGGCGTGAAGACATCTGGGAAGCGTGTCTTTAGCGTGGCAATCGTCTGATCTCGGAGAAGGGCGGAGTCGAACGTCTTGACTTTGCGGATGTTAAACATCTTGAGAGCCTGGTTGAACGGTCCTAGTTGTTTGATCCAGGGTAATCCAAGCAGGTCGTTGTCGTCCGTGACGTAGCAGACTCCAGAGCCGTTGTGATTGGTTCCTTTGACGTCAAGAACAGAGAAGGTGGCGTTGAATGAGCCGTAGTTGGTCAGTGGATGGCCACTTGCAGTCTTGAGGCTGTCTTGGGAGGGCTCCAGGGTGGGTCTTCCGAGATTCATCCAGGTTGGACGTGAGATGAGGGTGACATCTGCGCCTGTGTCCAACTGGAGGAGAGCGGGACGTCCGTTGATGGTGATCTCCAGGTGCTGGTGGGCGTCTCCTTGAGTGCCGTTGATGCTCTTCTGGTAGCGCGTGTTGTGGTGACGAGGTCGGCTGGACGAAGAAAATGACTCCTTCTGCGCTCCAGAGGTCTTCTTGTGTGGGCAGTCGCTTTTCCAGTGCTGTCCGTGGCAAATCGGGCAGGGATAGCGAGGTAGACGGTTGTTCGTCTTGAATTTGTTCGGTTTGTTCTTGTGGACCGAGTGAATCGCGGTGCGCGAAGTGGCTTCGACGACTTTGGAGTCGTCCTTGGCTGATTTCCACATGTGGTACTCCTTGGCGAGGTCATCGATGGTGCACTTGTCGTCTTGGTCCAGTTTGCGGAGGAAGCGCAGACGGAAATCGGCGAAGTTCCGGGGCTTGGAACGCGAAGACGAGAGCGAGGCACTCCATGGTTTCAGTCTTGATGTCCTTGAAGCAGGCCTCGGCTGACTTGTGCTTGATGAGGTTCACGAAGCCATCGATGTCATCATTGGGCGAGAACGATATCTTGAGACACTCAAATCGGCGGCGGAAGAGAGACTTCTTGGTACCGAAGAGCGTCTTCAGAATGTCCAGCGTGCTGTCCCAGTCGTCCAGTTCGGAGGGTTTCTTCGGCAGGATATGGCGAGAGAAACGGGCATGGGCAGCAGCATCGAGCAGTGAAACGAGGAGTCTCACTTTAGTCTTGTCGTCCATGGAGCCGCAGTCGTTGGTGAACACGTCCTCGTAACGGCCGTACCAGAGGTCGAAGCAGTCTTCTTGGTCCGGGTCGTAGATGAACTTGTCCATGCGCTTGTAGAGGCGGTCGTACTGCGTCTCGGTTGAAGGAGTAGCAGGGGAATCCGAGAGCTTCTTCATGAGGAGAGTCATCGCCTTCATCAGCTCTTGCATGGTGTCGGAGTCGCCCATAGTTGCGTGGAGTCTTCGAAAATCCTGATCGCCAGTTGTTGTGTCCGTAGAACAAGGTGATAAACCAGGAAGGTTTATTAGAAGAAGTAGAACAAAAGATGAGATCCCAAAACAGGAAGTGAAAAGCTTATATACCCTAACAAGAGAAGGTTCTAGAAAAGGGGGCGTGGCTTAGAAGGTTCGAGAACAATCTAGAAAGGGAAGGAATGTTCTAGATGGAACAGTCTAGAACATTCTGGAACAGTGTGGAACAATGTAGAACATGTCAGAATGTCATGGAACATTCTGGAAAAACCTAGAATGGGCAAGGCCCCAACAGCGGTTCAGGCCCTAGAGTATATACCGTTTGCATTGCATTATTATTGTTATTGTCGCCAAATTGGCATCCTATTCAAAAAGGCTTTAATGCAGCAGTCGCGCGATACTCAGGCTAGAGAAGTATGCAATTCGCGAAATTTGTTTTTCTGCAAGTACATTCCTCGAAATATAGTTCCAGTTTCGTTGCCTCATTAAAAAGCATTTTTTGATATGGGAATATTCATTTAGTTGAGGAACTTCTTAGGAACATATCCAGTTGTTGAAACCAGAAATCCATTTATATACGACGCAGACAGACGCCGTTTTTCAGAAAGCACAAGTTTTGGGACATTGCCACTGAAAGCCCTTGAAAAGTTGTCTGGGGAAATGTTTTTGTTTAGTTTCAGTAAAAGAATAGACAAGCTTTTATGACGCCGTCTCTGTAAGACCCGAGCAGCCTTCATAAGACCAGTGACATGGATCGAATTTCCTCAAAACTCGTGTGGGACCTTCCTAAGACCCAAAAAAGTTTTTTTCCAAAACTTTTCCTTTATCACTCTTTGCTGACCAATACAGTAACGTTTTTAAGGAAAAATTAAATTATATTTTTAAAAATAATATAGCGAAACTGGGGTTCCGAAACAAGAAACTTATGTGTATCATGATAAGAACTGTCGTACCCAGCCGGAAATCGAACTGTCGGAAATGAAAATGATACAAAATTATAAAAAATACGTTTTACAATAAACTTCGTAATGTACACAACACCAGGTGAAAATATAGGAAAAACAACCAAAGAAAAGGAGAGATCGCGGACACAGAGTCATCTCGCCCGCTCGTCCCAGGAGACACGCGAAAGGAGCTAGCAGTCGCGCGCCAGGCGCCGCACCTGGCGTTATTCATGAACGTACCGTCGGGGCTGAACGTGGGCGTACTAGCGAGTATTCGCTTTGTTTACATAAACGTCTTGCCTTTTAAAATAGTATTTCTTCAAATACATAATAATCTTGCATTTCGGTAAATTCAAAATGATCTTGCATTTTGGTAAATTCTTGTCTTTCCCTCTGTTCTTTCTATTCACTTCACTCAGTAACAATCGATGAAAGCTGAGAAAAGCTTTATTTTTCTTACATACTGATGAGATTCTCAAAAGAAATTGTCTTAGCTATTTTAAAACAACAGTGTAAACACTAGCCAATTCCAGATGAAAATAACGGACATATTTGTGGTTGTTTCGAAGATGGGTGTTGTAGTTGGCTCCTGATAAATCCACTGAAAAGGTATAAAAGACAAGTGATTTGATACTCACCCCTTTTGCAGCCATGCTTGCGGTGGACACATTTTGGTTACAGTTGTTTGTCTGGCACACGTACCACGTGGAACCCAGATGGTTGTATGTTCCAATCTAAGCACAGTATTGAACTTTTTTGTTTGTTATTTTTTTACGAAGAATCGTCAGAAAATATATTGTGAAACAAAGTGATAGATGAGGAAAAACCAAATGATAGAGAGAAACCGCAACAATAAGGACATATCAAAACTTTAATTTACAGCTACGCCTTACTTGTAACTTGTACGGCCCTGTCTCATTTGCAGAAATACAGCCTTTTTCATAGATCGTTTGTGAAATCATATCATTCATAACTATTTCAGTATGAAATGTTGTTTTCACGTAACAAAACTGTCCAATACAATGTCCTAAAAAGTATATTTTAACCAAGACTTTCCTTACCTTGAGAGTAGCTGTCGTTAGTCAAAATGAAATTGCCTTCGAACTTGCCACCAGCTGCTACACATGTTGTACTCCCTCCTCAAAAAAGGGTTAATAATGTTTTCGATTGCAATCACCGTTGAACACCTACAGGAAATCCGCCACCTGTCAGGATAATTGGTTAAATTGTAACAACCGTTGTAGAAAATATAGTCGTTACTGTTGGGTGTTGGTAACTCCTGCTCTTTTGCAACTATGTTCTGAAATTCGACAATGCCGCAAAGTCTGTCATTGTTAAAACCGGAAAGTTTCCCGTAAATCCGTATGCACAGTGAGATCCTAACGAATTCTAAAAGCTTTTAAAACTTTGAAATAATAGGACATTCACCATTTGTGGGTAATTGTAAACACACATATTTGCTTTACATTGAGTTTGTACACCTTCCACATATGCAATACATCCCAGTGGTGGAAGCGTTATTGCAGGGTATATATTGAACAAATCAGCTGTATTGCAAAGACTAGTGCTGAAAAAAAGTAATAATCAATTTTAATGAAACCGGGTTGATTCGGTTTGGGAGGCGATTGTCCGATTTATGGACGATGCATTTCTGTTCCCACTATTCTTCTGTTGCCAATCAAACAGATTTTGCATGATTTTCCTGAGTTTTATCTTTGGTATACAACTTTATAGGTTATATAACAAATTAATTATAGACTTTTTCCTTAAAATTGTTCCCCATAATTCGGAGTTCAGAATAGGTTCGGCCAAATGTCATAATCAATTACGATTTATGGTTTGCAGCTGGCACAGGTGCATTTTATCTTAAAGGAAATGTCCCAGTTAGTTTAATAGGCAGAACACGATGAAAGGCATTGACAAAAGCAAACGAACATATACAAAAAGCTGTTTCTTTAACATTTTTCACACGTTTTGCAGTTCTCAGTGTAGTAAGAATAGCAAAACAATAATAAATCTCGGAGTCGTTTTAAAACAAAAACGATATTTATATAGTATCTTCGTATATTCATGTATGCATGGCACAAATCGTGTATGTCATTCTTGGAAGCTGTTGAACAATTTGAAATTCCGATAAGTTCTCATGCGACAAAAAATTTTGGCAATCGATTTAAAGTTTTCCTTACTTGCAGTAGCAGACAGTGTTATCATAAACATCTAGAGTGCATCCAACTGACGGTGTATTCGGGTCAACATGGCAAGTCTAAATTGTTTAACCAAGTACAAATACTAAATAAAGAAAACCTGCAACTCTCTTAAGAGATCCCCTTCTGTTCGTCTAAATTGAGTCCACACACAAAGGTCACTTTCACAAGTTGTGATTGTTTTACTAAACGATATATTCAATACATTTCTTAAACAAAATCTTACTTCAAAGTTGGATTGTTGTCCGTTTGATTTTTGTGACAGGTTATTCCAAAAACAGTTGGAAAAATAAAGCAACAATAAAGAAAGTTTCTCATGATTATCATGAAATGGTTCACCTGTCGAGTTCTGCTCTCCAGTTTAATGAATATGAAAATATGTTTTATATCAGGCACATGTAACGTCAGCGATGGCGGAATTGACTGCTGATTAATTCGAGAATAATGTCGTAACCTTCTTATTGAGTTTTGAGAAACGCTTGTATTTCAACTACATTTGAAAAGTCTGTCAGACTAATTTTTGTCAGTTTTATCCGCATGACATTCAATCGATGGCAAGTTTGAATGATTGAAACTTGGATGCCAATGTCTTTTTTATCCCGCGCAACAATCCCAAATGCTACTTTCTCATTTTGTGTATTTCTAAACATTCAAATACGGGCATTCACATTTGCAATCCCGTCGAAGGAAGTTCAGATTTGGCGTACTTGAAGCCCAAACCACTTGAATTTTGGCTGTCAATTGTCGTGGTTGCTTAGTTTTTCTTATTAATTTGACTTGTCACTCAACTGAAAAATGTTAGAAAATCGGGTACGCACCGTTTAACGTTTTCAAGAAAAGTATTTTCGAGAGTTAAAATACAAAGTCAAAAGTAAAACTGGTCTACATCTAAACTGTGTGAACATGATAATACAACAAAACTTTATTCTTTAAACATGTTCATCCGCTGTTTGTTGGTAACATAAGAAAAACAAAATGAAACATATTATATTCCAATTCAAATTGCTGCATCGTTGCGTAGTCATCTCTGGGGCTTGCGTTGTCGGTTGCTGTCCTTCCTGAAAACAAAAACAAGTAAAATCAATTTCTTCCGAGATTTACGTTCTCTGCTGCTGCCAAAGCAGTTGAAATGTTTTCATTGCAATGATTTGTCCGGCAAACGCACCACGTAGATTTCAAATGTTTGTATTTTCCACTCTGAACGTGTTTTATTGGGAAAAGTAAATTTCAAGTAAACTTGTAAATAGTAAGGCCCTGCCTCCTTTGCGGAAATACAGCCTTTCTCAACAACGGTTTCAGGATTTCCGAAATGGTTGCATTCTGTTTCTCTAACATAAAAAAATTGACCAAGGCAGTGTCCTAAACAAAATTCTTGTTACACTTGGAATTTAACTTTCCTTCGTATAAACTAGCATTTGTTAAATTGCTTTCACCAATTGGCTTGTTACCTGCAACACATGTCACACCTCCGGTGACCACATCAAAAGGTTGGTTTTCATTGCAAAGATTCTAATAACATTTATCTGATTTTTTGTTTGCTTACCGCAGTGCATTTGCAGTAAATTTTCCATGGATCCGGAAAGTTTGTTACATTGTAACAACCGTCGTAAAACAATATAAAATTTACCGACAGTGCAACGAATTCAGGGTATGTTGGTGGTGGCAGCTATAATTATAGTTTTGGAAAAGATTTGAAGCCAACTTACTGGAGTATTTTCCACAGAAGAGAATCCACCGCGGCGTGCAGCCTAAACAGGAGATAAAACCGAAATGGCTGTGGTTTACCGTGTCCGTAACTGGGTATTCGTAAAAACATCTATTGGCTTTGGTTTTCTTGGCAACTTCGCCTACATATGAAATACATTGAGTTATAGGCAGTGATGTCACCGGAAGATGGTCCAAAATATCATTTGTATTGCAGAAAGACGTACTTAAGTCTCAAAATGCCTTTAAGTTTATAAAGACTTACTTGCAGTAGCAGATAATATTATTATTAATATCAGTTAAACATCCAATTGGTGGAACATTTG
Organism: Oscheius myriophilus; assembly: GCA_964057215.1. Classification (NCBI taxonomy): domain Eukaryota; kingdom Metazoa; phylum Nematoda; class Chromadorea; order Rhabditida; family Rhabditidae; genus Oscheius; species Oscheius myriophilus. The sequence continues at coordinate 18,872,386 of OZ059907.1, forward strand.
GATCCACATAACATGTCTAAAAACATTTTGTTATGCGACTTCTTTAAAAAAAAAAACCTGGTAGACAGTTGAACGTGGTGATTCATAAAACTTCCACCAAACACAGAAGTCACCCTCACATGTGGTTTTTGTGTAACTAAAGATGTTTATTTTTAAAGAGCGAGAAATATTACTTGGCTTTAGGATCTGTACTGGTTAAAATTTGGTGACATGTTTTGGAAAACACTGAAGAAATAAGAAACACAATCAACATCCTTTTTAACATTTGCAAACAAGTGTGAGAAACTGAGTTGCTGAGTAGAAACTTCGTACTTTGTGCAAAATCACGCGGCCAACAGTCAAGAAACAAAATTATCAAAAAACCATTTTAATTTTTTTTTTCAGATTGCGTGTTCAAATGAAATGAACATATGACTTGACAGCTTAAGTTTGGTACTTTAAAACTTGTCAATTTGCATTATACATTATGTTCGAAAGTTGTCGTCTCGCGTGCTACATCTTTTTTCAGTGAATGATTTTTGACAAAAATAAGGCATGTGCTGCGAGATTATAAACCAATTTTTCTCTGACGAATTTTCTAATGGCAAATTATTACATATAACGTTTTAGTAGCTTTCACTTATCCTATCACATTGCTTTGATAGTTTTTAAGAAGCGCAAGTGAAAAATGGGCCAGAACTATTGCAACTACATTGAACGTCAGCGATTGCCAAATTCACTGCTGAGTGTAAAAAAAACCTAATTTTTTTTTGCAAACGCGTAAATAGATCAGTTTTTGCTTTTTTCCTCAGTGTGAAACTACTCGCCGACACTACCGAAAGGTCAAGATGTTAACTTGCAATCCCAGCACCTGAAAAATGTTCCAGGAAAAGGCTCGGAAATATCCCGACTGCACTCAATAACGATTTCTTTCAAAAATGGCAAAGAAAATGAGCTATAGCTCTGTACGAATTTTCTAACTCTGCGACGAAAATGTAAAGAATTTCTTAGCTTTTGCATTGAAAATGGAGCTTTTTTTTTCTTCAAAATATTGTATCCCATATCTTTAAATCACTAACAAAAGAGCAACAATACTAAGTTGAGCAATTTCAGATCAAAATAGACGGAGATTTGTGTAGTTGTTTCGGGAGCTTCAGTTGTCGTTTGTAATCGTTCCTAAAAGTTTTCTTACCTCGTGATTGCAAAAAACGTCTTCTGCAGTTTTAATAGCCAAAGGAATGTTTTCATTGCACATACTTGTGCGACAGACGTACCACGTAGCATATAAAATTTCGACTACGGGTACGTTTTAGTGGAACGTTTCAATATTTAGTGAATATTTGGCATGTCTGCCAAACGGACGGTTGTAACCTAAATATTTTTACGGCAAAGCAGTCGGCCGATGAAGTGAGTTGTTTAATTTTTTATAACCTGGTTGGTTTTTTTTATAGGAAAGGTTACGTCCAAGCACCCCAGTTCCTGAAACTACCACGAAAGGTGCAAGCTGTCTTAGACTGACGCAGTTGCTGTTGCTTTTTTGTTTTAACAATTTGTATTTAACTTTATAAATGTTAATATTGTTATCGGAAATATATATGTTTTTCAAGTTGTGTGTGTGTGTTTTTTTTACCTTTCACCTTAGTAAAACACAATATCATAAAAAAATCGTGGGCTTTTGATAATACTGGGAATAAGACTTTCATACCATTCTAGGTATTCAAAAAATGTACAAGGGTTTACAGATGTTCTACAGTTTCTCCGTAATATTATTGGGGTTACAAGGTAACTACAAATTTATTGGCAGGGTAACTATAAATTTATTTATTGCCAACGAAGATTCCTTAAAAATGTCAATTGGAGATCTAGAAAAAAAAATTAAACCACCGACCTTAATTGGCTGAACCATTAGTAAGTATAGGGTTGCAGCAAAAAGGAGCAGTTAGACTACATGTGTTGATCGAAAACCTAAAATATACGACTCTTAGAACTTCAGAGCCTCTTTGGTTTTTGCAATCGCCACAGAATCTCCCAAAAACCAAAGCTTTCACTGGTACTTCAAAACCTTAAACATAAAGAGAGAGGGATGCTATATACGCAACAGTGAGCTAATACGCAACCCTTGCTTTGAGCAAGCGTTGCGTATATGCTCACTTTTGTTAGATGAAATTGGTCATAACAATTTGTAGGAATGACGTTTTGTGAACGGAGTAAATTTTATGAGTTGTAAATCTTTTGTCACTTCAGACGTGCCATTATGAGCCGGCTGTTCCGGAAATCGGTTGTTTTAACGATGTGAATGACAATGTGGTTTGTTACTGCAGGTGAACTAAAAACACTTGTTCGAAAACAAAAACGAAAAAAGTTCTGTATTGTAAAAACAACATTCGTTGTCGATTGATACTTTGTCAGTTTAATAATGTGTGTTTACAACATGTTTAAAAAAATAAAATGTGTAAAAATAATGGTTTCCTAAAGTAAGAAATTTGATTTCAGCATATGTAATATGGTTTATGGTGCGCTGAATGTTGCGTTAAATGTTTCTTATGTGAAATGCAGCAAATGATTTTAAAAAAAATGAATTGCGTTTGAAGTAAGTTTATACATATACGAATATTTATAGTGTATAAATTTGAGTAAAACGGCCACAACCTGCGACAGTGACTTCTGTATTTGGCTTCAGTATGTTTTCGGTTTAGGTGGAAAACAATATGAATTACAAGTATGTCAACTTTTGAGCGAAAAGGGTTGTTTTAATTCTTGCAGACCTGCCATGTTGATCCAAATCCCCCAACAGTGGGATGTTTTGCAGACATCAACGACAATATCGTTTGCTATTGCAAGTGAGTAAAAATACAAGAAAGAACAATCAAAAAGGCAAAAAAACTTTCTCTTTCAGCACCAGCTTCTGCAATTCAATGGATCTCCTGAATACATTAACCTTCGAAAGTATTCCAATAGTGACTTGCAATGTTCAAATCGGATCGAAATTAAAGCAATGTAAAGCAAACATGTGCTTCTACAATTACCGGGGAACATCACAGGTAGATTTCTGAAATTCAATTAACTATGAAAATTCAGGTCACAAACATGGTTCGAAAATGTGGGGCAAAATATTCAGAAGATATGCTGGTGTGATTGATGAAAAAACATTTTTATACTTTTAATTACAGCTTCCAATACCTAATGATGCAGATGAACAAGCTACATTCATGAACGATTTTGTGTTTTATGATGATTGCTACAACGTGACAGATTTTCCCGATCGATGGACGGTTTTCTGCAGATGTCGTACTGTAAGAAAATCAGTGAACTTTTTCTAAACGACTTTAGGCCTTATGTAATGAAAACCAACCGTATAAAATTGACACAGGCAATTTACAATGTGCTGCAGGTGGCCCTACGGATGATTTCACGTTAATAAAAAATGATAGCTTCTATCAAGGTGTGGTTTCTTCAAACAGAAATCGTATTTTAGGAAATTGTCTTGGACAATTTTGTTATGCTAAAACAACAGTTTCGGCAAGAAGAAATTCTTCAGAGATGATCTTGGAGACTATCTATACAAAGGGATGTATTTCTGCGAAAGAGGCGGATTCTTTCCATATACAGGTTATACAACAAAAAAGCTTGGCAAGCGAATACTTTATGAAAATTGAAGCTTTCTGCTTCTCCATCTTTCGGTCTATGGACGGCTGATTTTTCATAACTACACAGCGATCCGTTTTAACCAATATTTTTATATACCTTCACTGTGTTTATTGCTAAAGCCCATTTCAGAGCGGAACGTTCAAACACTTGGATACTACTTGTATGTGCAATGAAAACATCCCTTTGGCAATAAAAACTGCAGAAGAAGTAAGTTGAAATCACGAGATAAGAAAACTTTTAGGAACGATTACGAACGACAAGTTCCCGAAACAACTACGCAAAACTCCGTCAATTTTGATCTGAAAATGCTTTACTTTGTATTGTTGCTCTTTTGTGCATGATATAATGAAATTAGACATTATTATGGGTTTTCTCCCTAATTTCACGAATGGCAAAAAAACATTCCACCCTTTAATTTCTAATCGAGATGTGCCCCTAAAAAATTTTCGAATTCGCGAAATCTGTTCTAACAGAAAACTGTAAAAACGTGGAGTGCTTCAAAAAATTACTCTTGGCCAACCTCTCAAAATCAGTACCGGCTGAGATAAACTACAAAGTACACGAAAAGTCGTCGTTTTTTTCGGGTTCATTATTTAATTACTCGGCCTTTAGATCATCTGTTGGGGTGAAATTGCAACTATTATCTGTTAGTAGGCCTTCGAAATAAAATTGCCATCGGTCCAAATAAAGAAACATTACTACAATTATGAAACAATTCTTGTCCGTCCTTCCATGGGTCACTTTTTGGATCACAAGGAAACTGTTTTTCATAATAGTTCTCGGGTGTTCTCTGTGTACTAGTAGTGTTAAATAAGTTCAAGAAAGTATTCAATTTATTTGCCTCCTTTTTTCCTATACTCAAAGGAAAATACCAATCCATCGTTGAGAGCCAGTAAAATACAAAGTATTTGTGTACATAAAATATAAGAATAAACGGTCAACGTACAGAATTATTAATAATATAAACGCGAATATAGTTAACCACATTTGTAACTCAGCCTCGAAATGTCAACTGAGAGATCAGCTGACTTGATTGGAAAACGAAGTAATAAAAACCTCGAGACAACCCCCTTGAACTGCTAGCGAAACAATTGCGTTTTACAAACGTTTGTCAATTTTGTTTACTTCTGAAAGTTTCTCAATTTGTTTAAAGAAAACAATTAGAAAATTACTTCTTTCTAACCGAACAAAAGATTGTTATTGTTACAATAGAAAGTGCCGCAACACGCTAAAATCTCAAAAGTTTTGGAAACTCAATAGTTTACAACAAAATGGCATAAGAAAAAAAGCAAAATGAATTAGATCCCATTTATGACGAAATGAGCTTTTCGTTGTTGTTTCGACAAAATGCGTAGTCGTTCGGAGCTTTTCCTGAAGGCATAATACAAAAAAAAAGTTTGTCTTCTCACTTCTTCCATCGATTGAAGAGCCAAAGTGATGTTCAAATTACAGTTTTTATTTTGACAGACATACCATTTCATGTTTAAATGATGATAAACTCCGCTCTAAATAAAAATATTTCACCTTTTTCAAAAACACACATTAAAAAAACAAATCAGTTAGAGATGTCCCCGAAATTAGAGATGTCCCAAAGCTATAAAAATACTTACTTGCAGGAAATAAGGTCCTGGTTCATGCGCAGAAATGCATCCTTTATCATGATTAGTTTCCGTGATTTTTATTGTCCCATTCGGATCGTTATATCTCCCTGGCCATGTTGTAATGTAACAAAACTGTCCTTGACAGTGCCCTGAACTTTAACATTTAACGGTATTGATCGATAGTTCCTTGAATAAAACTGTCGTTAGTTATCGTTTGGTTTTGTCCAACAGCAGCACATTCCAGGTTTCCATTACCAACATTGAACGGCTGTTTCTGGTTGCAATTGTTCTTAAATTCAACAATTAAAATGTTAAACTTTGTTCTTACATTTGAACATCTACAGAAAAGTTGCCATTGTCCTAGATAATCGGTTACATTATAGCAACCTTCGTAAAACACGAATCTATTCACTTCATAACCCATGCCTTCATCAAGCTTCGCAAAAGGCAGCTGTAAAATCTGTCACATTTAATATGTGGGAATGTACCAAAAAGTTGCCGACGTAAGTATCTCCACAACGGCGAGTAGTGTTTTTATACTAAAATTGTTACTATTAAAAATGTTTTCATTGCCTACGCTTGCTATTGCAGGGTACTTGTAAATACACATGTTTGCTTTGCATTTGGTAACTACAACATTAATATCTACAACACATTGAATAATTGGTAGTGTTGTTATATCGAGAGTGTCGATTACATCCACGGTGTTACAGAAAGAGGTGCTGAAACCAATATCTAAAGTCTGAATCTTCATCAATGTATTTTAAAGGTTTCGTAGTTTTTGGAAAGCTTAGTTTTTATCGTTGTTGAAAAGGAAAAATTTCCAAGAATTTAAATCTTTTTATCCTGTTTTGTATGATTTTGATTTTAAAAAAATTTCCTTTCATTCCCCTTAACTTTTGTTGTTGGTTTCCAAACAAGGAATATGTTACATTTTATGACGAATTGAGTGAAAAGAAGTTTGTAAATTGGGGTTTCATTTAAAAAAAGGAGGAGTACTTGTTGTGCCACATTTTGCTAAATGGCATTGAAAATAAATTGGTTTAAAACACAACCATGTATCGATTTTGTTTTTTATATGAAGGTTCGGTTAGAGATGAAACAAGATACATTCAATAAGCCATTTCTTACAGTATAGCAAGTTTCCGTGATCTCAATGGCACAAAAACGTGTTTTATTACTTGGTGGATCTATGTGAGGTTATATTGAAGATAACAGTCAATTCTAACATCCAATTCCGCACAAATAGCTTTATAAAAATTGTCTTGAAAAAGGTTTTTTTTTAAGTTTACCAGCAGTAACAAATCACATCATCATTGACATCGTAAGAACAGCCAATTGTCGGAACAGCAGGACCAACATGACACGTCTATAAAAAACGGAATTTAACGCTAAATCAGTTTACCTGTAAAACATCATAATTATGAAATCGCCCCCAAACACAAAAATCAGCAGTACATGTGGAATTGATTTTGCTGAAAAGCAAATAATAAACTAATTTAGTTAAAACTTAACGAAGTAGGTCCATGTGTTCTTGATCTGTCTTCACCGTTATCATAACAATCGATGGCAAGACAAAACGGAAGGAAAAGAAACCTCCAGAAGCTTGGAATCATGTATTGATAAAGTGCGCTTACGCGAAAGCCATTTGCTTTTATGTATATTTGATGTATTGGCTGAATGGAACTACTGAACCACCTGTCTTTGTAGGTAGATCGGTAATGACAATCTTATAAGAAAGCAAGTTTCACGATAAGATTAGTTGGCGGCACGTAGAAAAAAACTTTTTTCAAGAAAATAGTGAATGTCCTGAGGTTCTGCAAGTGTTGAAATTTTGACAATTATATGAATTAGGAAATTTTCACGCATTATCAAGTGACGTTTATTTGCCAATCGTTGATTTTTCTTTGCACCTCACACTTTTTTGTCCTTTGGGTCCACCGTTCTCCGCTTGAAACGGCTACTAGAGACGCGTAAAGTGGGGGGTCTTTGGCGCTATTTATTCGCGACAGTCGTCTGTCACACAGCGTTGTTTGACTTCCCTCAGCGTATCAAATCTCTCGCACTTTTGGCGCAAAGCTTATTATATTCCCGGAATTCCCCTTGTTTTTGTTTCCAGGAAATTCTCGCTTCCGGTCAAGTGGAAGACAACATGCATCAAGTTGTTGTTTATCACCTTCAAAGTTTTGTTTTGCGGTGAAGATGTTTGAAATTTTGGAGGCGAATTTCCGAACACGCCTGCCCTATTTTTTATCCGCGGAGTCCATCGGAGTGGCCGGGGTATGATGCGTTTTACACTCCACGGCGGCTGGCTCACTTTTCGAAGCTTTCGAAGCCTCAGCGAATACCTTCGTACCGGAAGCCGCCTCCCGCATCTGTTGCCCATTACTCTCTGAACCTTTGCAAACAACGGTAAAAACACAGCTGCCGCAGTTACTTGTAGATCATGCAAAAAGTGACAACAAATGTCTGTCTTAGCTTACCCCTTGGAATTTAAAATTTCTACACATCTTGATGTTTTGAACCAAAAGCAGACAACACAACGGCGGCTTCACACTCTTTATTTACCTCTAGAGTGGACAAACAGAAGTGCAACGAACTTTGGAAACTGTTCGACTGAGCTTCAGAATTTCAAATTTTTCCAAACGTATTTAACGAATTGTTCATGCGCTTAACTTTGCGTCATCCAAACTATGGTACCCTGCAGTTCGCCCTTTTCGTGATATACTCTTTTTCGCATGCCAGACCATATATTACAAGTAACCAAACTGTTGCAACAATGAAATCCGAGCCTCTGACGCATGCAGTCGGGGAACAAACATCTTACAGCAAACTCGAAGCATCAACTCAAACCAAGATTACATGTGGGCCGAGACATTAAATGAGTTGCACCGAATTTTAGCACAAAACCACATTCCTAACATTTTCCCCCATTTTGGACCCCACAATGCATAGGTCGCAAGAAAATGGTTAATTTGAACAATATGTTTTAGCCATTTGTGAAACACTGTTGTTGTTCTGCTCTAAAAATTTTAGTATAATTCATAAACACCAGATCTGTGATAAAACACCAGAAAGCATTTCTATATAAACGGGTGAACGGCTCGGAAATGTGTTTTTGCATGGTAACATTGCAATTTTGTATAAACGTTTTCTTTATTGGAAATACGTCTTCTCAAATGTTGAAAGTTATGCATTTCACTTAGCCAATAATAATAAAATGAACAATACATTTGCGCATAAACAAAGATCAGCCTACCCGCCCACGTTTGAACTCAATTAAGTTTTCTCGCCTGGCTTGTAGTTGCAAAAGCTTCTGGAACGAGGCTACAACTATACTCCTAGGTCGGTCAACATTTTTCTCTTCATGCTGACATATCCAATGCGGCGGGTTCCGCTGATGAGACATTGCCTTCGCAACTTGAAAACTAGGATTACTTGGCAATACTTGGCTAAACAATCGTCATCGACACTGGGCTGCAGAATAAATTGCAAGCACACCTGGTCCCAAGAATCAATTCCTTTTATGACAATCGCCGGCTAAAGTGCGACTGGGAGTACCCGAAAAAGTCAACAAATTGACCCTGATTGGGGGAAGTTTGTTTGTCGTTCTCACGCCTTGAGGCACCCGGCATTCTACTCAGGGCGCGTAAATCTTTGATCTCTCGCTACTCCGTTCTATTTGTTCTCAGCTTCATCAACTTTTTTTTCAATCAGTTGGAAAAACCAAATGCGATAGTACATCAAATCGTAATGCTACGCGGAATCCTGAAATCGTTTCTTTTAGGGTTAAAGTGTAGTTAAAGTATGATTTTAACGATTAAAATATATCCAGTGACGTAACTTTACGACAAGTTTGAATAGCGTGATAACTTCCATTCCTTAACAAAAAGCGAAGTGTCATCGAGAAATTAATTTTTTGTCGCTGTGTCGTGAATTCATGGTTTACTAAGCTATTGGTTGTTTTTAAACATAAATTTTAATGTTGAAACACAAATTCATGTACATGGCCCAAAATCAAAATTGAAAAACCTTCGAGAAGTTCTTTTAAGAAATGTAGCTTTAACTACAATCCTTGTCGTAACTCAATTCTCATGTAGTTGTCTATCAGTGGGAAGTTTGGTTTGGCATACACAAGTAAAAAGTTTGGTTTTAAATACTTCAAGAGCTGGAAAACTGAACGAGGGAACCTTTTCTCTGAAAACCTGCGCTGTTTTATGAACCGGACATTTTTAGTATAAATAAAGCATTTTTTCTTTAAAAGACTTTTTCAAGAACTAATTTAATGGTCAAAATTGTATTGTCAAGTTCGGGTATCCCTGCTTTTTGAAGCGCGCTATAGAAGAGTTAGTTAGTGAGATTTCCCGTTGAAAAAATAGCAAAATTGCTTTTTTTTCCTAGTTTTGAAATCGACGCAAATGACACAAATCTCGTCGACTGTTTTTAAGCATTTATTGTAGTATAAAAAGAAGACTAAAGCAGAAATTAACTGTAACAGGTTTTAAGAAGTGAAACAAAAAAGATACATACATTTTATTCATACGTTCCGAAAAAAAAGCTCTTTGAACAAAACACAAATTAGAAATCTTTCTTTGTATGATCAAAACACATTCGAAAAACAGACATCTGGCAAAAGTTTCCGCATTCGCGCGCTTGTTCGCCGTTGATTAATCGTCAGGGAAGTATCGTACGGCTATTCGAAATTACTTGATTACTTCGCTTTTACCTGTTGACCTCCAAGTTCAGTAATCAATTTCTTGCGGGTATCACTTTTGCTTCCACTTTCTCAAGTTACATATCCTGTTTGTCAGAAATTCCTATTATCCTTGTTTTTCACCTTGTTTTCCATTATTTACCGTCCCTCGCATTTGATGTGTCCGTATCCATGACCACACCAAGAAAATTCCGAATCCCCTACTTTTGCCAAACAACCCAGACCCCTGTCAACTTCTAAATGACTTTTCCCATTTTCCTCCTTACCAGTTGTTATTGTTCAATCGATATATGCCAAGTTCTGTTTGCTCTGACAGCTGGCCAACTGCTTCTTTATTCATCGGATCACGATATTACAGCGCGAACGACGCGAGCGTGCACCGCCGCCGGCAGCGACTGAGGGCAGACACGCAGGGTGGGTTCCAGTTGCACAGCGACAGTTGTTGGCAAGCCACTGACCGCCTAGACAAACCACGTTCGGCCATCGGGTCTTCACGAACACCTTCTTTTTTGTTAACAATCAAAGCACAAACTTCAAGTTTTCGGTTGTTACAAGTCTATGTATTCACATCCTTGAATTTCCAGAAACACTAAATTTTTGCTGTTTTTTCACTTTAAACTAGACGACAGTTGCAGAAAACTATTGACTTCCGGGGCTGTCTAGGAATTTCTAGCTTTTCTAAGAGTTATGTCGCCGAAACATACGAACAAATCATTTTTAAAGGAAGAAACATAGTAATATATATTTATACCAAACATTTTCAGACTACTTCTTTTTCGAAATCATCGTTGGAGTAATCATGTGGAAAATTACAATGTTATTTAAATTCTTTGAGAGTGAACAAGAGAAAATAAGTTTCTAAGCTGCTCAAGTTTTTTATGGTTCCCATTTCACGTTGTCAGATTAGAAAAGAAACAGTTGTTTCTTTAAAAGTCCCAAATAAGCTGAAATATTCTATTAATGAAACAAATATTTTGAGAAAATGAACTGAATCAGTTCGACAATCAAAATGTAACGTATAGTTCGACTGAAGACGAATTTTGACTTTCCAGATAGTTTCTACAAATTCGTTTTTTTTTGTTCTTCAAAAAACAATCTTTCCTCCCCATTTCCCAATCACCCGTCAGAAATTAATCTAGGTTGTTGTGCTTGGCATCAATTTAATTTAACGCGAATCGCCGAGTTTGAAGTGCTGCAAATGTGGCATTTGACGTGCCGCGATTAATTGCATGCGAACGGATAAAGTACAACCAACGCCAATTTTTGCACAAATTTTTCATTAATCTTCAATTTAAATTTGAGCAATTGACAAAAACAATCTTTCCAGTTTAAAAGCACTTTTGTTGTTTAACATTTCTTTTTGTTACGTTTCAGCGGTGCTATTTATATATATATTTGAGCATACTTAATTTGTGATAAGGAAATTTTCATTCACAAAAAAGAAAATGTTGGCCATTGAACATCAAAAAACGACCTTTTGGCATAGAATATGTATTCTATATTTAGCTCTAAAATGTCTTTCGTTTTCTGTATCATCACATCAACGTTTTGACGTAGGTGATGATGTGAAGCAAAAATTTTCCATCCCAAAATATACCGACAAGTAATTTGAGTAATATTTTACATTTTTGTATTATTTTTTAGTTTTCGACATTCTGAAACCGGCAACCAAGAGTCAGCGAGAGATTTTAAAATTTTGTTTTCTGAAACCAGAAAGACGCTTAAACTATTTTTAAAAACATCTTTAGTATTAGTTAATCTGCGTTTCACAATGTACATGTAACATGCTAAATAACTGGCATAAGACAAACGCTATTCCACATTTCTAAAACACAACGTTTTGGTAACTTTTAGTTGTATCGAAAAATGCTTGATTCGATTTTCGTACAATACATAAAATACTCTTGTGTTATTGAAGTTTTGGTGAAGTTTTGGGCATGCGAAGCTCTAATCTTGAGATGGTGTTTTGAAAGTTTTCGGTACTGAATGCACAGCGTGAATTTTCACAAATAATTTGTTAATCATAATTTTAAAGACATTTATATTAAATGCACTCTTTAAAATCACAATAAAATCATAGTACCCTGTGTTTTACAATAGAACATTTTTTTCTCCTTAACTATTACTCTTGGTGTTCACCATGCTTGGAAAGTACAGCTATTAGACAAATAAAATAGAATTTAGGCGAAAAGTCTAGTTTAGAAGCTTAGAGTTTTTTACTGCCCATATTTCAAAGAATGCTAGTTGCCCCTTTTCTCAGATTTGCGCGTCATTAATCCGCGATCTTTTCCCATGCGATCTTTATTTTTAACCTATCTTTTTCTGACGCTGAATAGTGCAATCTGAATGGTGCGTGTTCTTTAATTATTCAACAAATCGCCTCAGGGTTGATTACGCAGGTTATTGACGGCCTGCGGGGTGACGCCGTCCGGACAGCTACCGATCACTGTCCGGGCGGCTGTCATTCACAAACACCAACAACCCACACAGTTCCACGCCAACCTTTTATCAACCCTTTCTTTGCCACATTATGAACATATCCTCACGTCAAATCCCGTCGTAGGACTAATACCCTCGTAAAGTTCGCGCCGAGACTTACAAACTGCTACCATGTGGCAACGGGTTCTCCCACCGGCGCTGCATCTCTTCTCACATTATTTGAGCGAGGTTTTTCCTCGCCTGGAACACATGAGATTATTCAAATTCTATGAATTAAAGACAGCTTTCAGGCATGCGATAGGACGAAATGGCGGACAAGGAAGAGACGGGAGGAGGAGAACAGGACGACGTCTCCTTTCTTCGAACGGTTGGTTCAGTTACTTTCTAAATTGAATTTTCTGATAAACCCTAATTGAATCATAACGTTTTGTATCTCATCCGCTAGAAAACGTAAAACCTGTTTATTTTGTATATCTTATCTCCAAAAAAACAGCTCCCGACTTGTGTTGCTTGATGTCTAAATCACCACATAAATACTTCCTTTGGAAATGTTTAAAAAAAAACAAATAGAAAACACGTGACTAGATATTTTTATTTTTCGATAATACAACTAGTATTAATCTGGCCACAAGACCTTCTTGTTCAAGCTAGCTTATGGCAGGAGCGAATTTTCGTTTTTGCTTATCAATATACGTTTTTGGTATGTTCAACCATTACCAACATGTTTGTGCACTATTCAGTTTGTAATTTATTGCATTTGCTGTTGTTACGAGGTTAGTGTTGATCTTTAATTCAAATGTAATCGGATTAAGATAAGCATTATCTTTATAACTGCTTTTCAAACTTACGTTTCCAGTGAGTGCGTTTTTCAGTCGCATATAAACCCTAAGATTGAGTGAAATTTCTTGTCAGTTAGCCTATACTCAAACAGAACTTGTTCAAAATTAGTAAGGTAAGGCACAACGTGCTTTTTAAAGCTTGAATGCTATGACTCAGGATAAACTTTACTTGGGCTGATCCCAGTAAAGCAGCTAATCCGCATGGCACAGCAAATCTTGTTTTTCCAATGATGCTTGGCTGTATTTCGAACACTTTTTCACAATACGAAAAAAAGATAAGCTGCGGAAAGGTATTTACATAAACATGGCAATATCTTTTGAAAACATTTTTCTTATCATGTTCAAGAATAATGTAATCGCCAGCACACTTTTTTCTTACAAAAGTATGCTTTTAGATTTGTGTGAAAATTACTATTTACTGTTCAAATTCAGAAAAAGCAAGCTCTGATTATTATGTTTTGGTGCTGTTTTTGCATCAACGCTTCCTTCGATCAGTGTTAATCTTATATGTGAAAACACATGCCCAGACAGCCGTCTAGCATTTTTCTAGTTTTCTGTGATGTTAAATTTCCACCCTTTGCTTTTTATCTCCCTTAGAATCCACTGACAAATCTCCTTGCCCTCTGCACGCTGCAGACTTGATCCAATTTTAGAGCTCCCAGAAACAATTAAAATTTAACGAAGCTGCAATTATAGAATTTTTATGCTCCAAAAACGAGCGAACATGTGCATTCATCCGTCATCCGGCTTGTTAATTAAGTTCACGGCCGGCTGCTAAAAGTACGCGTTCCCTAAAACAATCCTTTACCTCATTTAATCATTTTAAACAGAAAGTCCTCCTTTACGGCCGTTTGATTTCATCGTATGTTTAAATACGAATTTCTCGTATAAATGCAAAATAACATTCAAGAAATAGCTGGTTTATATAGTTGACAAGAGAAAATTATATGTATCATTAGGTTCCAGTAAGTACAATTCTTTGTTTTGGTTACAAATGCTGGTCTTTGATTTTAAAAGTACAATAATGAACAAAAGCGATAACACTGTACTTTTCTCTTTATTTTTTTTGCATTCGAAAAAGATATTGGTTTTTGGTATAATTATGTTGTAAAGTGCCCATTGAAAAGTTCCAAAATCAAATGATAACAAAATTTAATTGACTTTGCCTTCGACAACAAGAAATGAAGTTCTATAAACTCGTAAATTTCTGTATAAAGCTGTCTTAACTAAGCGCAATGAACAACCATTGACTTTATTGTTTTGTCTTAGTTGTTTTCCAATTATACTTAATTTACTTTCTTTGAGTTGGCTGCTATCGTTGCCTGAGTATTCAAAATTGAACACAAAACGCAACTAAATAGTTAATTAAATTAGATAGATTTGACAAGGGTGTTCTGTTTTGTTTTAAGTTTCTAAGTATTTTCTAAAGTTTCCATCTCAATTTAAGGTCATTCGATTAGAATCAAGCACATGAAGTACCCCGCGATATAAAACACGCTTGGACATAAGTTCAAGCCTAAAACGCGGTAGCAAAAGCTGAGAACAGAGCCTCGTTAGTTTTGCAAATAACCAGCGGAAAGGGCAAAAAACGAGGCTGCTATTCGGTGACTAAGTACGCGGAAGTGTGACGTCTGGCGGGCTTGAATCTGCGCGACGGCCATCAAAACGGATGCCACGCGAAGTGTCCCTAATGGGATTTGCACCCGTCGGCGGCAGCGGTTTGTTGTCCCTTTTCTTTTCAAAGCAAGCCCTCACCTGGAAGATTCTGCCGCCTCGTCGACTCTCCCCTCTTTCCTTTGCGGAGCCCACTTTCACCCTGGGAATTCAGAGGCAGATTCGTTCCCATGGCTCCTTTGATTAATTTACACTGGCAACCGGCAAACAATCATACTCCACCCGCACTGTGCTCCAAATGGGGTGACAGCTTTGTTTTTCGGCCTGAACCCACTTTTATCTATGAAAATGATGGCTGCGCGGGCATCGAATAGCGTCCGATTAGCGCCCGCCTGGATATATTCGCACTCGGGCTCTACTCTTGTTCAAACCCCACGTCCTCCGATGCACCCGCGGCCATAGATTAAAGGCCTTTCTCCTCGATATTCGTTCCGCGCCACCTCTGCTTCACATTGGGCCTAAGAATTAATAAGGGCTCTCGGCTTCTTTCGAGTGGATTGCGACTTTTGGAGACGCCTTCCCATCTTGTTTTTGTTTTCTGGTCAAAGCACTGCAAACGTTTCCAGAACCCCTTGAAACTGAACGTATTTAAAAGAAAGGGAACAGCTTCTTTCAAAAAGTTCATCTACTAAAGCAAACAAAATGCAATTTCTGAGTTTCTAGTTTTGACCTTCTTTGCGCCCCTTCATGTTTATTTTGTAAAAACGTTTCTATAGTGGTTATGCTATCTAATATAAGCTTTCGCCCAAAATGTTAAGCTTATCGATTCCTCCATGCTGGAAATTACCATTACCATTGATTTTGAAATCTTCCTTTTTACAACGTTTTATTTTTGGGAATGAAATAATTTCATTTTAAAACAACAAAAAGAAAAGATTATTTAAACTATCGTTCGACTTCCTTATGCGGTGGCAAAAATAGCCTCCACCCCACGCATTTTCTAAATTTAGCCTTAAACGATGCATGTGTTGCTTTTGGTTTTGGCCTCCCGCAGTCTGACGTGGTCCCTTCGCTTCGAAAAAAAAAACAAAGAGCCTCCAAATCCGACGGGAAGTATCAATCAAAATTTGTGTCTGCCAAAACATGGCCCCAATCGGTGTTCCTCCTGTCTCCTTTGCTTCAAATGCTACAGATGACCTGGAATTAGCCTGAGATTTGTTTATTTTTCCTCTTCTTTTTCCGCCGGGCTCCGTCTGGTTTCCATGGCTCTGCTATAGTCCCTAGATCTCGCCTAATGACGCCACGAGACCAATGGCGTCGGCATGAATAGCCCTTCGGCTACCCCGAAAAGACATTCGCAGAGACCTATTGCCGCCCCCTCGACGCGTTATTTTGGGTTGGGTAATGCGTGTGTGCTTCAGAAGGCGTTTGGTGTGACGTGGTGCTGAATTGACCTCGTACATCTCATTTATTGGAAAACAGCGCCCTCCACCTACTAGCCAATATCCGCGGATTTGCGAGGGACAAATGATGAGATTACACTTCCTTGTAGGGGATTTCTGATTCTAGCAAAAAATACATTTTCAACACAAAAAAACCTGGAATTTCTTGAAATGTACTTTGGTGAAATGTATCATACATTATCAGAATGTAACTGATCTAGAAAGGACATTTTCTTTTGAAAGGTTTTCTGAAACATAAATTGGCGGAATTTCTTGGGCCTTTATTATGAGTATGTATCTAAAATCCGCTTAAAAAAGCTGGAAGTACAAAGACTGTTTAACCAGTGAAAAATCCACTTCAAGGAACACTTCACGAACTAAGAAATTTACGTCAATTGAGTCTTCGGGTTTTCCAATTTTTCATAGAGTGTGTTTTAGTATTTACAAAACATACAAGTTTCAGCAGATTTGTGGCGTTCGAGAGTTACCCTTTCAACTCAATTTCGACCTCTTTTGCCTTTCACGCTTGTTTTCAAAAAATTACCCAGGAAAGTACATGTCACAGCACGACTTGTTTATTTCTTCAGGATCCAAAAGCCAAAACAGCTGAACTAAACATAATTAGTACATTTAGATTTCTATTGGTAAAGGTGTCAATAGGAAACAACAAAAGTCGATTTTCGATTATACACAAACAAATTCTCTCAGCAATAGTGTTCTTACGGAAAATATTATTTTTTCACTTAGTTGTTTGTATTGTCGAATTCGTATTAGCGACAGCTTTTTCTGGTCCTCAAAAACAATGGCTAGACCGATTTCACGGACAGTGTTTGCCAAATATCCAGCCCAACTCTTTCGATTCCCTGTGCTCTGACGACAGGGCCTCACTTTTACTTTTAACTTTAGATCACAAGCTTCAGTTTTCTTCAATTTATAAAATACAATTTAATGTTTTTCAAAACTACTCACATAAACTTCAAATAAATAGCCCCATTTTGGAACACCCGTGCAAAAACTTGACACGCTTGTTGCAAATTGATCCCCCGAAGGACCCATCTGGGAGATGATAAATGGACATTCGGATGGGCGACTTTACTATAATTTTAGAGTAAGCAAACTTTGTCGTTTGTTGCGTTGTTATAGTGTATAAAAAAGCTGTATTATATTAAAACTTTTGTTAAATGTTTCAAAAGTTACGCAACGAATGCCACAGTTTTACTGAAAGTTGCAAATACGATTAGCAATGTCTTTAAAGGGATGGATGTTCCTTCGCAACTGTTAAAATAATCTTTCAAAAAATTAAAAGTTTTCATCGCTGTTTGTTTACGAAGTATTGAGTTTTTGGATTTTTTTAAATCACCAATTTTTGAACCTAATTGCACAAGTATATTGGCATGCTTCTGACATTTCTAGTATTGCTAACAATTTTCCGCATTGTTGTTCTCTGTTAGGAAAGTCCTTTGGGGGCTGAAAACGGCTATTTTGTCAGCAATGTCATTGTGAAGGACAAGCGCCATGTCGAAAACACCTAATTGTCCTCCCTCGGTCTGCTCTTCAAAGCGTTGAATCATCTTTCCCCCGATTTCTTCCTGCACCTAATTCAAACCACGTGGGTGTCGAACTTTGCGCCGCGCTCTTGAAATCGTTTTGTTTACCTTGTCGCTCGCCTAAATCCACTCACATTACACTTTGGATCCCTTTGATTTCTGAGCACCGCTTCCAACTTTGGTCCAGATAATGTTTCACCCGGGACGGCGCCAGTCTGAATGTGCTACGCCAATGTAATTGGCCTAGTGACAAGTGTCTTGACAGGAATATGAGACCGGAAAGTAGAAATCGAGCACTTGCTTTGAATGTCAATGGGGCGCCGAACATGGTTGTGGGGGATCAATTGTAGTAATTAGAGGATCCGCGCAGGGACAGCCGGCTGTCTGAGAGCCGCCGTCCTCAAACACTATCACCTACATCACAAACACTGCACCAGTGCACTGTTTTTATAGCCACCGCCCGCCATGGCCATAAACTCTGCGCAGAGCCATCTGGCGGCTGTTTAGGGAGTCTAGAGGTGGATGAAGCCTCTCTCACCTTCGTTAATTATGCAGCCGCCTCTTTCGAGACCACACGCGTTCAAAGTTTGACTTTTCATTTTCTGAGGGAAGTACTGTTCATACTGCAATCGTTTTTGACTTAAGTCTCTCGGTAGAATCTCAAACGCAAAACTCTGCTTAACATTTATCATTTCCGTTCCAGCATACAACCCGTGATTATCACCAGTTGGCGCCAGTCATAATGTCTAGACCAATTCTTGAGTAAATAGGCAGGTAGCCAGCTGTGACAGGTGTTACCAATCATTTCGCTTACTGTAGCTTTGCTATGAAGACAAGCCCACAAACCTAGTGAACAAAAATAGTAGTCCATGTTATAGGAACCTGCAGAATAATCCATGTAAATCATAACCTCATATGTTGCCATTGATTCCTGATTTCTGCTTATATTTAAGTTTCTTCCTTATCTTTAACTGTGGTTCCTTCATCCATTCCTGTTAGTAACATCTTTGTCTTCTTAACCATGTACTTCAAATAATTTAGTCTTTCATGGGATGTATTTGGATACTGAGCCAACAATTGCTTTCAACTGTTTACGCGTTTTTAGAATTTCGAAGTTTTTTGCTGTCTAAAGTTCTCAGTTCTTAGATTCAGTTTTTCCTTCACTCGCCAAGGGGTATATTTTACAATCATATAATGCTTTTTATGATTTTACATTTCCACCATGTATCATATTTTCCATACATTAAACCGGTAATTTCCTCTTATACTTTTGTTTTTCCGCATTCTGCTTTCATTCTCAGAATAAATCCCATTTATTCAAACACACTATATTTCTCGAAACTTATTTATTTCACATGTATATTTAATCTATATTCTATTACTTGACTATTACGCCTTGAATTTATAAGTTTGCATGATCTCTGTCGTAGTACCTCAATGGAGTTTTGATTTCATATGAAATTCAGTTCTTGAAGAACAACACATAACCAAAACTACTGACCTATTTTTAATATCCGGTTTTTTGAAACCTCTGAAAAACCTTTTCAATATCTTTGTTTTGTAAATACAGGCAATTTTTGAACTTCACGAAAAATTACCTACTGCTCTCATTACCAGAACTTTGAAGTCTAAACTTCAGCTTTCAATTCGTGTGACTGTGCTCTCTTTTTTTTAAATCTCTTGATTCCAAAGTACCTAATTTCCCATACATTCACACTTTAAAAATATTGTACTTTTGAGCATTATTTCTGCTTTCCTCGCGTTTTTTTCTGATTTCTCCGAAGATTTCCTCATCAAGGACTAGTTCACTTGCCCTTTGCACAACTCTTCTTACGCTCGAAAGAAAAAGGAAATTGAATCAAGAATGTCAAAAGTGTCAGCCGACATCGTTTAACTATGCATTCGCCCTCGGGCTTTCAATTTGCTCCCGAAACCTGCTCAAGAATTGTATCGGCCTTTCGTTTTGTGTGGAAGCGCTGCGTTTTGATGAAGCTAGGATTTAACCCACAGGAAATGCAATAATGCCTTTGCGACAACACAATTCATGCCTTTCCTTCCATTACGTTATGGATAAATCCCGAAGGTGGCATTCACTTTCAGCTTCAGTCGTAAACAGCTCAGCTTTGACTCATTCTTCTGGTAATCCTCTATCCTGCAAAACCGATTAGCTTTGCCTCTGAATTAAGGGTGTTTGCAAACTTAACGACGTCGTAAATTGAAAAAAACCAGTGCGGTTTTAAATTGGTACCTCTGTTTCACAGTTGCTATGGAAATTCGCATTTCCGTTTCAGTGAAATCCAAAATAAGCGTTATATTACTTAGGACCAACCGACTGTCCGTTTTTGTCTAATGCAACATACCGTTTAATAGAATTTTTCCTGTACGCCCTTTATCCTAAAAACAAAACAAGATAACGACTTTATAAATCGATTCCAGTAACGATATTTTACTGCACATTATCATTTTGCTTTTAGTCCACAAAGGAAAAATGACTCCTTCTTGTTGCTCTATTGAATGTAGTTCTTGCCACACGATTGCATGATTTTTGAATCCGTGTCCAAAAACATTCTCAGTTTGTACTGGTTTTTTTCTGTCATGCGAATGTTTTTTCAACTTTACGCTGTATTTTCCTTTAAAGCATTTTAAAACTATGCAGTAAATTTGTTATTCCTGTTTAGCCGTTCACAGTCAAAACATGAAACAAAGCAGTTTGCCATTTAGACTCAAAATTAAATTAGTTGATCGTCCTCATTTAATCGACAACTTTTTTTTAGCATTACAAAAGTCGTATTGCTTAAAATTTCTATTCTTATAAAACAAGCCATACCTCATTAACAATCATGTTAATTTTTCAAAATGTTTTACCGAAAGCTATAGTTTTCCCTTTTGAAAAATTATATATCTATCAAACATTCATGGTTTTATATTGGCGAACAATTTTGAATTTTGATTTTATCGAGCTGTAGTTCATTCTCGTAAACTTCTTTCTCAATGTTCTCTGGTTTCATAAATCGGCTTCTAAATTTAAATTTCGTTTTCTAGCGGATGCAGATTTCTAGTTCTATCTAATTTTCAATTATGGATTTCGATTTACTACATGACCTCAATGAGGACCACCAATATATTATGAAGGTAGAAAAATCAATCAATAATTGTAGTTAGTAACAAACAAAAACGCATTTTAGGGTGATATCGTGTGCCTTTCCTGTGTCGCCTCTCACAACCGAGATGGCGTGCTTGGCTCTGAACGAGTCTGTCTTTGCACTGAAGGCTTCGGAAACCGGATGTGCACCCTCGAAAATGTTTCCGACAAGGTAATGACGTCATACTATAATTAATGACGTGACTGTTTACAGGATGTTCCACCCGACATCGCCATGTGCATGTTATACATCGACAACGCCCTTTCGATGAGGGCGCTGCAGGAGATGATGTCAGCGGACAGCGACCACGTAAGTGGAACATCCAGCATCAATCAACATAAATTCGGGCAACACAGCGAAAACATTCCGAGCAGAGGAAATTGTTTGAATGCGAAGGAACAAAACAAATTGAAGAAAATGAAAACATTGACTGTTCAAATGATGTTTATGCGTGTTTCTTTCAGACATCCGCTTCTGGAGCAGGAGGACACAAAACACTTCTATACGGTCACGCGGTGCAGCTAAAACACGTTATGAGCGAAATGGTAATTGTTTCACATTTAGCTTCAATGAGCATCTTTCTAGTACCTTGCCTGCCTGTCCTCCTGTTCTTCGAACGATAAACTTGCTTTCGACGTCGGAGTTCAAGAAACCAATGCTGGTAGTATAACACAAACCGCACTTTATAATTTGTTTGTTTAGGAGAAGCCTGTTGGTGGACAATTCATCCAGCTTCCAAGCAGAGATCAGAAGGAGAGAAAGTTCGAGTTGGAGATGACGTCATTCTCGTCAGTGTCGCAACAGAACGATATTTGGTAGGAGATTACCGTACCCTGAAAGATTTCTATTTCAGCACATGGCCTACAACAAAGGCTACATGGTCATTGCTTCTTTCCATCAGACTTTGTGGAACATCCAATCAGTTGGCTCCGGCAGTATGAGAACACGAAACATGGGTGAATTTAAAAATGACATTTTAAATTTAGAATTTGTTCAGGATTCTTGTTTGGAAACGATGTGCTCCGATTGTTCCATGGAAACGACGAATGCCTTACAATTCCTGAAAACTGGAGTGAACATCCACAGCATAAGTAAGAGTTACCGTAATCCAAAAAGAAAAGAGAATTGTAGCATGGTCATCTACGAAGGAGGGTCAGCAGTGTCGCAAGCTCGATCTCTCTGGAGAATAGAACTGATTCGCATGAAATGGCATGGAGCTCTTGTTGGATGGGAACAAGTTTTTAGGATAAAACATATCACTAGTGGCAGGTAGGGTTACTGAATCTTCGATATAACGATCGGTCCTTTAAGGTACCTAGGAGTAATAGAAAATGCAGTGCAGTTGTATCACAAGGACAAGGCTGACTTCGACCTGACCGCATTCGTCATGTGCCAGAACAAGGTGCGACAGAAATATTCAGAGAAACTGTTTTCTTTTTAGGACCCTAGGAAACAAATGCTGGACGAGAAAGAGGAGGAAGGAATGGGGACAGCAACCATTCGCTATGGAGAGACGAACGTGTTTATTCAACACGTGAAGAGTCAGCATTGGCTCTCGTACCAAACTTCTGAAGTCACAAAGAAGGGACTGGGAAAAGTTGAAGAGAAGAAGGCCGTGGCCATGAAAGATGGCCACATGGACGATTGCTATACTTTCTTCATGGCTTTGGAGGAGGAAAGCAAGTCTGCAAGAGTCATCAGGAAATGTAGTTCCGTGCTGAATCGGTTCCTCAAGTGAGTGCAATACATTTTATTCGTTAATGCAGCCAGTCTATAACTTTCGATCCATATTGTTACAGCACCATAAAACTAGATTTGGCTTTGTGAATTCAAGCTTTGTCAATCCAGAGAGAATCACGCTGTGAAAAATTAAAATACACAATACGAAACTGATATGTAGACATTTCAAAACAAATACTTGTAGGGGAATTGAAGCTCTCCAAACAGAAGGAAACCAATCAACAGACTGGACAAGAGTGGACTTGAACGAGGTTTTGAAGCTCATGGAGGATCTCATCGAGTACTTCGCTCAACCTAAGGAAGATGATGGTAAGAATACAACTGTTGTCCACTAAATCCTGTGGTTTCAGAATTCGAAGACAAGCAGAACCGCTTCCGAGCCCTCCGTTCGCGTCAGGACCTCTTCCAAGAGGAAGGAGTTCTCAACATGATTCTTGACACCATCGACAAGTTCTCTCAAATGGAGGCTCTGCCTGACTTTGCAGGTCTTATTGGAGAACAGACTCATGTAAACTACCTTTGTAACCGGAGCAAAGTTTGATTTAGGTAATGTGGGAGGAGATTTCCACCTACTTGTACCTCTTGGTTGCTGCTATGATCAAAGGAAATCACTATAATTGTGCTCAGTTTGCCTCTGAGGTATAATCTTCACAAGTATTTTATTGTATCTTCTGAATTCAGACAAGGCTCGACTGGCTCTTCGGCCGTTTGAGCAACCCTCAATCTGCTGAAGGAATCTTGGATGTGCTCTACTGTGTCCTAACGGAGTCTCCAGAAGCCTTGAACATGATCAACGAAGGTCACATCAGTTCTGTGATCTCCCTCCTTGAGAAAGTCGGAAGGGACTCAAAAGTCCTAGATGTGCTCTCATCCCTGTGTGAAGGAAACAGCATGGCTGTCAGGAGTTCTCAGAATCTCATCACTCAGTACCTTCTACCAGGAAAGGACCTTCTTCTTCAAACAACCATGAAGGACCATGTTAGCAGGTAATTCAAATATAACCTTTCAAAATACGGCCAAAATTGTCTCATTTTCTTATCTTTGATTTTCAGCATGATGCCAAATGTGATGGTTGGAGTGGTTGATGGTTCCTCCCTGTTCCGGAAATGGTACTTTGAAGCTGAAGTTGAGCACGTAGAGAAAATGACGAAGGAGATTCCTTATCTTAGAATTGGATGGGCTAACAGTGTAGGCTTCAAGCCATTCCCCGGATCAGGAGATAAGTACGTTTTGAACTGAAAGACCTTAAGATACTTCCGATGTTCCAGATGGGGTTGCAACGGAGTTGGAGATGACTTCTACTCCTATGGCTTTGATGGAAAGTACATGTACTTTGCTGGAAGAGCCCGAACATGCGGGGCCCGTCGACTGCAAAAGGGAGATGTTGTTGGTTGCTACTTGGACTTGACCATTCCCGAAATCAGGTATTAATTTCAACCGAAAACCTTCATACCTTAAACTTTTCTTAGATTCACACTGAATGGAAGAGATGTTGCTGGTGGCTACCACCACTTCAACACCGATGGCTACTTCTTCCCAGTGATGTCACTCAGTGCGAAGATCAGTTGTCGATTCATCTTTGGAGGTGACCAAGGTCGCCTGAGGTATGGACCACCATCTGGATTCTCCGCTGTTGTCGAAGCCGTACAGGGAGAGCTCAACATCACCGACTGTCTCTCTTTTGGTGACCTCACAAAGAGCATCTACGGAGGACCTTTGACCATTTTCTCATCTGTGGAACCATTCGTCCCTATCCCAGTTGACATCACAAATATTCAACTGCACAACAAAGCCATGGAAATCCACATGAGGTTCGCGGAGAACTTGCACGAGCTTTGGGCCATGAGAAAAATCGAACTTGGCTGGCGGTACGGAGAAACAAGATCGGAAACCAACAGGACACATCCATGCCTTACCTCATTTGACAAACTGCCACAGACCGAAAAGACCTACAACATCAATCTTGCCTTGGACACGATGAAGACAATCGAAGCCCTTGGAAATCACCTTATTGTGGATGAACCTCCTTGCCGACTGAGGCCGGTCCGCTTGGCTCCTAACTTCCAGCAGTCGAACGGTTACAAGCCCCAACCTCTGGACACACATGAAATAACACTTCCTGATAATTTGACTCTACTCATGGATGCGTTGGCAAAGAACACTCACAATGTCTGGGCAAAGGAGAAGATCAAGAGAGGATGGACTTTTGGACTCAGTGAGGTTGGTCAAAAAGAATTCAAACGCTAGCGGAAACGCGGTATCAACGAAACAACTGGTTTTTCCTGCGTACTTGCAATTTTTGGCCTTTTAAAACTCAATTTAGCATAATTGTCTTAGGCCATTTGTTTGAGGATTATTGTTTCAACAGGCAAACTTCTATTAATTGCTTCTTTGGCCGAGTTTTCCACGGCCTTTTCCAAGTTTTCCAAGAAAACAATTACGCTAATTAGCCGTGTTAAAAACGTTTGATTTTGCAAACATGCTTAGCAGTCGTACTCGCTAAATAAAACCCTCAGATGCTTCATGAAACAAACTTATTTTCAGTTCGTGGACAACACCCAGAAGAGATCACCTCACTTGGTTCCTTACGAACAAGTTGACAACAGAATCAAAGATGCCAACCGAGAAGCAGCAGCTGAGAACATCCGGGCTCTGCAGCTATTTGGCCTGTTCATCGAGTGCCCAGCTCATGAACACGACGAAATTGCTGAGAAGGAACTACGCGCCAGAAAGGACATCTGCAGGACCTACAGAGCTGAGGCCACTTATGCCGTTCTCAGTGGAAAATGGTATTACCCCAAATAACCTTCAATATCTTTGTTTCAGGTACTTCGAGTTTGAGATCTTGACGGCTGGGTACATGAAAATCGGTTGGATGGATGTGTCGTCTACACCGGAGATCCAACTTGGCCAAGATGACCGAAGCTATGCTTTTGACGGTTACTTGGGCAGGAAGTGGCATCAAGGACCGGAGACTTACGGAAAGGAGTGGAAAGTGGGAGATATTGTCGGCTGCTTCCTCGATCTCAACGACAGGACCATCAGTTTCTCGCTGAATGGAGAGCTTCTGCTAGACCCATCAGGCTCAGAAATGGCATTTGACAACGTTATCGCTGGAGAAGGCTTAGTCCCAGCAATGACCCTTGGAAGCGGTCAGAGAGGAAGACTGAACTTTGGCCAAGTCAGCAATTCTCTGAAATTCTTCACCACTTGTGGTTTGCAAGAAGGATACGAACCCTTCTGTGTCAATATGTACCGTTCCATGCCCATGTGGTTTGCCAAGTCGCTGGCTAGATTTGAAGACATTGGCCAAGGATCAGCTCTGGAAGTTTCAAGAATCCCAGCTACCGGAAACAGTCCGCCTTGTCTCAAGGTGACACAGAAGATGACACAAGCTGAAGGAGGGCCGTCAGAGAAAGCTACAATGGAGTTCCTGAGGCTATCGCTTCCTGTCAAGTGCAACGAGTCGTTCATCAAGAACAAGTGAGTAGAACGGAAGTTATTCAACCAGTGCATGTTAAGCCCATTTATAATTACAAACGTTGGTTTTTTGCAGAGACAAGGAGTCGATTCGTGATCAACTAGCCACCTACAAACCAAGGAGTATGTCAGTCGTGTCTCAGATTCGCTCCCCAGAAATTCCAAAGGAATTTGTCGATCACAAGCCGGAACCGCCCAAGGTATATTGACTTCCCGATATGTTCACGTTGTTTAGAAATCGCTTCTCCGTACAAAAGTTGGATCCAAAGACGAGTCGGACGATGAGAAATCTAGTAGATCAAACAGATCCAAGCAGACCTCATTTGACGGAGATCATGAGATTGAGCACCCCGCTATCAGGTGAACTTCCTGCTTCCTAGATGTTGAGGGTGGGCATGAGCAAAGTAGAGCGTGCGTTTAACCAAAGTGTCATTTTTCTGGTAACCCTTTCTCGGCGCCGCTCCTCGCTTCCCTCCCCGCGCCTTCCCCTAGCTGTCCTTCCCTTTTGGTTTGCGTAACACGTTGTTTCATCTAATCCGGAGTGTGGGTAACGTCTCTCTCAGCCAGCGACGACGCATGCTCACCCTGATGAACTTCGGCATGTATTCGTGCGACGAGAGCGTCCTCGCATGGCTCCGTCTCGAACCCGATCTCAAGGACAACTGGATCTCGTCTGTCAGGTCCCCGAGCATGTCGTGTAGTGAGTGTGCAAAACTCTTTTTCATGAATGTTTCCGAAATCTCGTGATGTGTTTGGTCGATCTCATTCTTTACCGTGTATGCCATTTACCAGATGACCGTTGGTTCAGGGAGTCGATGATTGATATGTCCCATGAGGACAGATTGACCACGGAGGAACACCTGAGAGAAATGTCGGAGAGAGACAAACCGGCTAAAAAGGGAGGTCTTCTCAGCAGATTCAGGGACACGTCCCAGCACAGAAAACAAAAGTAGGCTACACCGTAAAGTAAAAAATTATGTGTCCACTTAGGGAGGCTAGAGAAAAAGAAGCCAGACACAAGAAGAACAACTCGCGATCATTCGATGCCGGAACCTCGGAACCCAGCGATGCTACTCCTTCAGGGCATAAGGATGTTTTAGGTAAGGGTTCTTCATAGCTAGGCTGTCATGTTTCTTAAAATAAACCTGATTTGAGTTTGTTTCATAAAACTTTTACATTTCAGCTCCTGGAGATATGCCATCCACAGGCCCTGGTCGTCAGTTAACGCTGCGCCGAACATCAGTGAAACAAAAGAAAAAGAAGAAGGACGCCAATGTGACAGTTGTTGAACAACCTCCCCCAGAAGTTGGACCAGATGGTACCCAAGAATCTGACGCGGTGGCCTTGATGGCTCTCAAAGACAAGGTAGAGCCGTCTATTAGTCTATTAAAAAACCAACTTTTCAATTTAAGGTCGATGAGTACTACTACGGCATCAGAATCTTCCCTGGCCAAGACCCTCAAAACGTCTGGGTCGGATGGGTAACCCCGCAGTATCACTACTTCAGTGATCAATTCGATGATCAGCAGGGAGTCAGAAAATGTCGTTTTGGAAATGCTTCCGACGATACTGACAGGTATGGTTGCTCACGTAGTTTTGACCTAGATTTTCTTGCGATTTGTTTGAAACCGTGATTTCAGATCGTTGTTTTACGACGACGGGTAAATCATAGTTTATAGTCTTACTAACATTTTGACTTACTTTTCTTTTAAAAGCTATAACTGAATCTAAAGATAATTTTCAGTGTTGAAAATCGCAACTGCTTCATGATGAACGCAGCTGAGCTTCTGTCACGTGTGCCAGATGTTAGCAACACAAAGGTTTGTTATATGTCTCTCTTCTTTGACGTCTATTTTTATTAACTTTATTTGTTGGTTTAGGTTTCCGGCACTCTCATCGGCTGTATCATCGATATCTCCGTCGGAGAGCTCTCTTTCCAAGCTGCTGGACAAGATACAGGCGTCAAATTCAGGCTTGAAGCAGGAGCCATGCTATTCCCAGCTACTTTCGTCACACCCACGGCTACAGAAGTACTGCAGTTTGAGCTAGGAAGAGTCAAAGTAATTTGATTATTTTTATTTTCAACCCTTATGACATTTGCAGTATACCTTCCCTTTGTCCGCTGCAATGTTCAAGTCTTGCTCAAAATCGGTGATTCCTTTCTGTCCACCTCGTCTCGTTGTCGAAGCCCTGCAGCCTATTTACTGGGCAAGGGTGCCGAATGAGACACTGAGAACTACGGCCTTAAAACTCAGTGACATCAGAGGTAAGTAACCTTTAAAAACTGGTAGCTAACTCCCAACTGGTAGAATTTTAATAAATAGTAAATGTCCAATCTTTAGGATGGTCCGTTCTCTGCAATGACCCCGTCAGGATAATGATCGTCTACGTCCCTGAAAAAGACCAATCTTTCGATGTGTTGGAGATGATCGAAAACAGTGAAATGCTCGACTTCCACCGCCAAACGCTGAGCTTGTACTGCAAACTTGCTAGCCACGGAAATCAAAAGGTCGCCCATATTCTCTGCCGCCATGTTGACGAGGATCAAATTATGTATACCATCAAGAACCATTGTAGGTTGAATCAACTAGCAGACCTCAAAACGTGTTTAGATTTATCTGGACCTCTACGTCAAGGCTTCCATGACCTTCTGATCGCCCTTCATCTACAGTGTCACCAAAGTGCGCGTCAGAGCATGAGCAACGAGTACGTCATCCCACTGGTTCCACATCTGGAGTTGAGGAACGTGTTCGATCCTGATACTGAAACCCGATTCCCACAGGTTAGAGAGACTAGAAAGAAAAACGGAGCAATGTTTTCAGATCATGGGAGAATCAGTGTCGATGTTGTCTGTCATGAGCTACGAGCAGGTCAAGTCACAGTAAGTTTCTTAATGCTAGTCTTGGGGATATTGCGAGGGAGTCGTGTTTTTAAAACTCTAACTCATACCAAAACTGAAAGCCCAGAAAACTTTTTCAGCTTCAACCGTGATGAAGAAATGAAGCTCCAACCACCTGGTTTCAACTACAAAGCACTGAAGACCCACGTCATGGATGAGTTCACCTCAGCTACGGAACACGCAGTTATGAACTGCCGCGACTTGATTGGTGGTGACAACCTGAACCACTTCGAGCCTCTTCTGAAGCTCTTCGATTCTTTGTTAGTCATCGGTCTGATCGAAGATCAGGAGCTTGAACTACTTCTGACCCTGATTCACCCAGCAGCCTTTGATGAGAAGTACGAAATAGGCACTAAGCAAAAGGGCCTTACTGAGATCTCGATGGCTGAAGGAGTGAAGATCCAGTTTGTGAATATTCTGGAACACATCTGTGACATCCAACTGAGACATAGGGTTGAGTCCCTCGTGGCCTTTACTGAAGGCTTTGTGGGAGAACTCCAACAAGATCAATGCAGAAGATACATGGACATTAAACAAACTGACATGCCACCAGCTGAGGCTGCCAAGAAGACCAAGGAGTTCCGTTGTCCACCGAAAGAGCAGATGTTCCGATTGCTTCAGTGCAAGGTTAAAGAGGAAAAGGAAGATCTTCTTGATGACGAAGTGGAGTACGATCAGTGCCCGATGGCCGAACAGCTTCAACAACAGCTTCGGTAAGCTGAGTAAACAAATTGAATCCAAACCTGCTTTCAGTGACTTCTGCGACCTACTGGTCTCCCGAATTGGTAACAACGACAATGGCGAAACGGAAGAGCAACTGGCTCTGATCGAAGCTGAAGAAGGCAGTTGGGTCGACTCTCTGGCTAGACTGCTCATTTCTGTTCCCCCACCACCTCCAGAGGAAGATCATCTGATTCAGAAGCGAGGAACTGAGAACTTCAGGTACAGATATACAGTGTCTGATACAAAAAACACTATATTTAGGGATATGATTGTATCAACGCTCAAGGAATGGGCAACTGGAGACTTTATCGAGAGTCAAGAGCTGATCAGAAAGATGTTCCATCTGTTGTTGAGACAGTATTCAGGAGTTCGTGAGGTTCGTTTGTGTTATTAAAAACGCACGCAATTGTTTTCGAATCTAGAAAGTCAATCAGCAAACAAGCGTGTTTTGATTTCTGGTGTAAACTTGCATTTTAGCTCCGTGACGCTATGGAGAAGACCTACGTTCTGCACGAGAGAAACGTGAATGACGTGACCGACTTCATTGTCTACCTCACCCAAATTCGAGAGCTACTCACTGTTCAGTTCGAACACATTGAAGAAGCCATTCTGAAACGAGGACTTTGGAAGCTGATGAACAACCGAATTTTCTTCCAACATCCAGATCTGATGAGACTCCTTTCGGTTCACGAGAATGTCATGTCCATTATGATGAACATTCTGACAGCCCAGCAAGGCACAGTGGAGCATGAAGGCGATGAGGTTAAGGAGAAAACACCATTGAAGGTAAGATGGAAGGCACTCAAACTAACTAAAAGTATATTTAGGATTCATCTGAAATGGTTGTTGCCTGCTCTCGCTTCTTGTGCTACTTCTGTCGAACATCGAGGCAAAACCAGAAGGCTATGTTTGAACACCTTGGTTTCCTGCTGGAGCATGCAACTATGCTTCTGGCTAGGCCTAGCCTCAGGTATGAATAATAGTAGGTATAAAATTATAGTTATGTTTCAGAGGATCTGTACCATTGGATGTGGCTTACTCTTCTTTCATGGACAACAATGAACTTGCTCTTGCACTGAAGGAGGAGGAATTAGACAAGGTTGCCGTCTATCTCTCTCGCTGTGGCCAGCAGCCTAACTCTGAACTGATCGCCAAGGGGTATCCTGACATCGGATGGGATCCCGTGGAAGGAGAAAGGTAAGATTTCGTTTAATACAGTGAAGAAACTCCTTTAGGTACATCGATTTCCTTCGTTTCTGTGTCTGGATCAATGGAGAGAATGTGGAAGAGAACGCAAACTTGGTCATCCGTTTGTTGATCAGAAGGCCGGAGTGCCTTGGAGTCGCTTTGAAGGGAGAGGGTCAGGGACTCTTCGCAGCCTTCAAGGAAGCCATCGCTCTTTCCGAAGACATACGAGCCTTGGAAGAAGGAGATCCTCACGTTGTCTTCAAATCAGGACTTCTGGGAGATAACCCAAGCTACCCTCCGAAAGAAATTGAAGGAGAAGACTACATCGATCTTGGTGCTGCTACTTTGGACTTTTACTCTTCTCTAGTGGATCTGTTGGCCAAGTGTGCTCCAGATCCGATGACGATTCAGGTATGTATCAAAAGACGTACATCTTTTCCGATAGCCACATGAAGTATACTCGAATCTTGAATTGAGACGTGAAATAAAAACAAAAGTTGAATTTTCAGGCCGGAAAAGGAGACTCCCTCCGAGCCAGAGCTATCCTTCGCTCTTTGATCTCCTTGGATGATCTGGGTCAAATCCTCAGTCTCCGCTTCACTATTCCTAACTTGGCTATTCCTACGACCGATGGTAAGTCCGAGTGTGTTTGCTTTCTTTAACCTAACTTCTGTCTCACGTTTCCGTGTGAACACTAAATGTCTATAGTTCGTCGTCGCTCGTTTGCAAGTAGCCACCAACACGCAATTGCACCGTCTCACACATTCGCCGCCGCCGTTTCCGCGGCCGCAGAGTTGTCATCCTCAGCGAAGAAACCACGACTACCAAAAGTGCCCGAAGACGACAGCAGCGAGTATGGATCTGTTAATACTTCTGCCTCCGATGGGAC
Source organism: Oscheius myriophilus (assembly GCA_964057215.1). Taxonomy (NCBI): domain Eukaryota; kingdom Metazoa; phylum Nematoda; class Chromadorea; order Rhabditida; family Rhabditidae; genus Oscheius; species Oscheius myriophilus. The sequence goes on from OZ059907.1 coordinate 18,904,271, forward strand.
CCATGAAGTTGCTGCTCCAAAGGATACGACTCCACCACATGTTACTCAGAGAACGGCTCCACTTAGGAGACACGTAATTAGTAAGTGCGGTGATGCTAACTGTCCTGTCAGACCTAATCTTCCAACCATTAACAAAGGCTCGATTATAGTTTCATTAGGTTTCAACATTAGTTCATCGATTAACTTTTAAGTTTCAAGAATGTCAACTTTATCGATTTTGTTTAGAACCCCGTGTTACATTATGTTCCAAATAACGCTAAACAGTTGGAAGCGATTGCCATGAAGCATACTAAAGCTAGAATTTACACAATTCAATTTAAAAAGGCCGCTTTAAACACATATATTAAATGCAAATTTTTGCAGAAATCTTCACTAGAACAGAAAAAGCTAAAAAAAAATGCAGTGGAATTGTATTCTGACCGTACTTTTCTTAAAATGCGTTGCGTTACTTATGCTCAGTTCACACTTTGACAAAAGCAATTGGAACTCACCCAACAATTCAAAACTCAAACTTTAAAAAAACCTTGAAACTATAAAAGAGCCTAGCAAGTTGCATGCTTCTTGAACAAGGTTGTTTAGACACCGGTCCACTACCTGGCCTCCTTCCCAATCACAAGGGATCCGTCCTTCTATTCTTGGATAGAGTCTATGGAATCGATCAACAAGACATGCTCTTCCACTTCCTCGAGCAAAGTTTCCTTCCCGACCTGAGAGCGGCTACAATGATGGATTCGGTAAGGAAACCGCTCAACGTGTAATATTCTTACTGCAGCCTCGTGCTCTGGAGTCGGACACAGCTTTGGCTCTGAACAGGTATCTGTGCAATGCAGTGCTTCCGTTGCTGACGGCTCATTCCCACTACTTTGCTGATGCTGAACACCATTCAGCTCTTCTGGATGCCACTTTACACACGGTACGTTTAGAAACCCATTTTGTTATGCAAGTGAAAATAAGGTTCAATATAATAATTGCAGGTGTACCGTATGAACAGGCTAAAGTCACTCACCAAGAACCAACGCGAAGCTGTATCGGACTTCCTTGTCGCAATCACAAGAGAGTTGCCGCCTGCAATGATGATCAAGCTGCTGCGAAAGGTCATTGTCGACATCCAGCAGATGAGTGACATGAACGTCCTGGTTCCATTGAGGGTGAGTTACGCAACAAAAAATAAGCTAACATGCCTTTTAGCTAATGACACTGCACTACGAAAGATGTGGAAAGTACTACGGTTCTGGAAACCAGTACGGAGTGGCTGGTGAGAAGGAGAAACAACTGTCTATGCTCCTGTTCTACGCCATCTTCGATTCTCTGGGAAGCAGACCTTACGATCCAGACCTCTTTGGAAAGGCGCTGCCTTGCTTGACAGCAATTGGATCGGCGATTTCACCTGACTATACATTGACAAGTATCGGAGAAGATGTCCGGAAAGTGAAGGAATCACAAGAAGAAGGCACCTGGGTGCCACGAACTGTCGATGTGTCTTCGGTGGATTTGGACAGAAATCTTCAGAACCAGACGGATGCTTTTGCAGAACACTTCCATGACTCTTGGGCTTCAAGAAAGGTTAGTATTCAGCATTTCTTTGCTTGCACATTTAAAAACACAGTTTGAATATATAAATTTGGTATTTCAGCTAGAGAAGGGCTGGGTCTACGGCGACCTCTACTCCCGCCAGACGTTCACTCACCCTCGTTTGAAGCCGTTCAGCATGCTTCGCGACTTTGTATGTTTCTATAAAAGTTGTCTTGTCAATTATGCAATTTAGGAGAAAACATTCTACAAGGAGCGTTGTGCCGAATGCCTGAAAGCTTTGAAGGCTTGGGGCTACACATTCGAAATCGCCGATCGAGACGCAGCTGACAGAGCTGCTTCTGCACACACGTCTTCTGGCAATTCCATCCAGAACTTTGCCCCCAAGCCCACTGACCTGTCAAGCATGACTCTTGAGAAGGACATGATGACAGCTGGAGAAAAGATGGCAGAGCACTCTCATCTCATTTGGGCCCGAAGAGTCTATAACGACCTTAACACGAAGGGAGGTTTCATGCCAATCCCAATGGTTCCTTGGGACCTTCTGACTGACTTTGAGAGAAGAAAGGATAGATTCCGTGCGATGGAAATCTTGAAATTCCTTCAATACCACGGTTACAAGGTCAGCCCCATGGAAGGTAGCCAAGTTGAAAGGATGAAGAGTGAAGGAGAGCGAGCATCCGTTGAAAAACGCTTCGCCTACAACTTGTTGGAGAAATTGATTATGTACTTGGAACAAGCCAGTCTCAAGATGAAGTCCATCAAGCCAAGTCAAGAATTAACCAGGAGGAACTCTTTCAAAAAGGAAGGACAAGACGTCAAATTCTTCGAGAAAGTGGTCTTGCCTCTGATTTATGCCTACTTCAATGCTCATAAGAACTACTTCCTCGAAGGATCCTCGATTGTGCTGACTGGAACAGCTTCGAACCGCGAAAAGGAAATGGTTGCAAAGTTAGTTTGCCGAAACTTTCTATTAGTAACCCGCAAATTTTAGTCTATTCTGTCGTCTTGCGGCCCTTCTCCGTATCAAGAACCGAGCCTTTGGTAGCGTAGCGAAGATCACGGTCAAATGCCTTCAAGGTTTGACACAAGCCCTCGATCTCAGGTATGTTCTCTATTTTCTAAAAGCTAAATGAGTTTTAGATCCCTCGTCAAGGTCAACTCTGACATTGTTCGCACTTCCTTGCTCTCTTTCTTCAACAACTGCGCTGATGATCTCTTCGCAGCCGTGAAGGAGCTCAGAGACAACGGGCAGTACTCCCTCATCCGAGGACAGAATCTCAAGTCCTGGATCTCTTTGGAGTTTGCTAATCAGATGATCATCCCAGTCTTGACAACAATGTTCAATCATTTGGCAAGGAACCACTTCGGAACAGATCTACTTCGTAGGGTTTAAAGCTATTCAGTACTAACGATAGTTCAGTGGATGACATTCAAGCGGCTTGCTACAAGATCTTGGATTCACTGTACATGGTGACTGGATTGGCTTCTACGGCAGCCCAGAGAAAGAGCATCGGTTACGAAACGGACAAGTAAGAATTTATAAACATCTTTTAACTTAAACTAACCATCTACAGTAGAAAACATGTAATCCATATATGTAGGATAATTTATCTTCGCTTTCGAATTTGGGCATCTAATCAATGTAATTGACCGGCAATACCACCAGATAAACAATTTTCTAATTGCACACTCAGCGATGGGTGGGGGTTATTGCGTCAATGCCCAAACTAAATTGGTCTGTTTGGCTCTGATTCAGAAAACTGTCACAACAAATAATTCTGATGTCCGTTTTTAGACATCGTCCCGGTCTCGGCCAGTGCATCTCGGCGTTCGCCTCCTGCTTCCCAGTCGCCTTCCTCGAACCCGAATACAACAAACACAACAAGTTCTCTGTTCTGGCGAAAACTCAAGATCAATCAGTGCAGGTCCAGGAAATGCTTCAAAATCTTTCCACCCATATTCCCCACCTTGACAAGCTTCTGACTGACATTGAGCAGGTAAGTCATCAAATATTGATTGTTTTACTGAGTTCATTTAAGGTTGCTGCCAATGGTATCATGTACGCTGATCAGCCCAATGTCTACGATGTTGACTTACCTTTGATTTGTTCATACATGGCTTATTGGTTTACCATGGGCCCGGAGGGAAAGAAGGAGGAGTCGACGCGAGGGTATGACACATTTTCAGAAACTTATTGAAATTACGGTTTAGACAAATTACAAGTGTCACGGCGGAACATATCAACAGGATTTTCTGCGCTCTTCTGAAAATGATTAGAACCCATGTTGGAGTTGAGAACGCCCCATGGCTTTGCCGGGTTAACTGTAAGTTCAGATCAACAAAAAATAGTAACTTGTAATTCAGTCTTTGCGGTTCAAATCATTCAAAACGTGACTTGCGATCCTGTGAAGGAATACATGCTTCCAATTGCTGAACGTCTCCGTCGCATGAGTGAGAAGGCCTTCAAAGAGGAAGAACACATGCGAACTCATCCTGATGATGCAGATGAAGGCACCGTGGCGGAGGTAATTTACCCTTCTTTGCAAAAATAGAACACACCTTTAGGATAATGCCCGTCTAGTCAGAGACACCTACGCCTTCTTCCCCATCCTGATGAAGTACACCGATCTTCATCGTGCCCAGTGGCTCAAACAGCCGTCATGGGAAACCGACGGAGCTTACGAAAATGTGGCGGTCATCTTCCGCATTTGGAGCCAGAGTCAGCACTTCAAGGTTAGAGTTGATAACTGAATGTGTAGACAAATCTCATCTTCAGAGAGAGGAGTTGAACTACATGGCACAGTTTGAAGATGACGCTGCTATGGTTGGAGGAGGAGAAATGAAGACAGGAAAGGCAGCCATTGCTGAGAGAAAGAAGAAGAGAAGGGAGGGACAGGTAAGTGATTGCGAAATCGGTTTTGACCATAACACGTACAGGATAAACTCAAAGATGAGAAAGGGAAAAGTGTAAGTCATCGTTGTGTTGTATGTGTTGTTGAACAAACCTGCAGTTCTTTATATAAACAGTCGCAAAACTAAAGTTCCTCAAATTAAACTAGTTTTTGCGAACACATTCCTATTATACAAAACTTTTGTTCCATAAGCGTAAAGCTCTAACTAAACTGGTTTTGCTGGGCGCTTGGAGGGGTCATTGCGTCAGTGCCCAGGAAAACATAAAGAACTCTTGAGTTTCCTGGTACAGACTTTGCGCGCTAGTTATGTTTTCAAACGTTTCCAGTACCTTATTAAGCAAATTTCTAACAAGTTATCCTACATAGCAGAACGTCAGGCTGTTTTAGCTTGCCCACGAAGCCCAGCTCGATTGAAACTTAGAACTTCTTTTATAAAATGATAAATCACTTACCGTATCAGAGTACATAAACTTAATTTGAGGTGAAAAAGGACAAACACGCAAACAGCATTGTCATCGCTTGCCTGAAACGTCTGCTCCCCGTTGGTCTGAACGTGTTCGGCGGAAGGTATAGCTAAATTTAGAGCTTGTAAAAACACAATTCTAGGGAACTCGACATCGTCCAACAATCCAAAGACAAGTTCATCCAAAAAGAACCGGAAGAAAAGATCCGAGAGTTCATCAAAGGACTATTGGACATTCCCGTCAAGGTATTTGTGAAAAAAACTTCAGTAAAAACTTTCATTCAGACCGATCCCACTGACAAAAATGCTTGGCAACTTTCCTTGTACAAAAAGATAGGAAAGAGTCAGATGAGAGGAAAAGATGAGATGAGCCAAGAGGCCGTCATTGAAAAAATCTTCAACATGGGTCAAGTCTCGGCAATTCTTCACACGGTAGGTTTTGTTGTCCGTTTGAGGTGCATACGTGTCCTAAAACTCATTAGTGAGAGTTAGCTAGCATTATGTTGCGTCGAGTGATACGTAAAACGTGCCATTGTTTGTCTGTGTCAGTGTTGTTTTCGTATAGATCACGCGCATGAAGGACAAGCGAAGACATCGGACGCTGTTCAAGGTAAGTTTGCAGTCCTCTAACCTGTCCACGAGTAGCTAACGTATTAGTATGACCACCACGGCAGGCGTCTCGCCGACTCCTCCAGCTTCTTTGATGTAAGTGTCACTGTGTGTCCTTCCTCCCTCTTCTGTCTCCCCGTTCACTGTTTCCACGTGTCCTGCACGTGTCGTTCAGACCGAGCACCCGCAAATGCAAATGTCACAAGCGTGGAAGAAGGTGGTGTCGACGCAAAGGAAGAGAGCCGTCGTCGCATGCTTCAGGATGGTGCCACTTTACGGAATACCAAGGTGGGGACGCACCGCTCGGCGTCCGGCATGCGCATGGCCCTGTGTTCGTGTGCCTTTGTTGTGTGTCTCCATGTCCTTTCCGGAAACCAAAAGTGTTGGGCGCCTGAAACTCGCCGCCTCAGATGACGAACCGCCACGAAAAGGAAGACAAATGGAAGAAGGTGCTCACACTGCAACGAAAGAGAATGGCCATCTCCCTCATCACCGCATCCCACCTCTACAAAGTGGATCTGTGAGTGCAGCAGCTCCATAACATCCCTACCCATAAGTTCACTAACCTTCCTCTGCTCAGCTCCCTTAGGCGCTAGATACTCGAAACAGGTAGATTCAAGCTTCGTCAGTCGCCTCCTTATTCGGTTTCTTAACTAGCACCACCTCGCACGAGAACATCCAACTCACGCTTGATTTTCCCATTTATAGGGGGTTGTAAGTGCATTTGTGATGAGTTGCTTCTACTTTCTATCCCTATTGGTCACTTTTCCTTTGCTTTTGTGATAATCATGTTCAGGCATCGTGGCATTAACTTCTTCCTCCCGGCTTTCTCAAAGCTGTGGTTGGAGGAAGAAGACGTCGGACAGGACAAACTCATCTCAGACCTATGTGTAAGTTAAATTTTCTAGTTTTCGTTTGAATCATTTGACATCGCGCTTGATTTCGCATAACATGCATTAGGCTTTACATAGATTTCATTAAGCGCGTATCTTGGCGCTTGCAAAAAACGTTTTAAAAAAAGAAACGCAGTCTCACAGTTGTTTAAGGTTCCTCCTAAACAATCAGTTCAACCAACGGTTTGTTTCTTCTTTGGGATTGCCATTTGTGTGAAACTAGCCTAACAGTTATTTTTCTGTTTTTGTTTAACGTAGTTGAGAGCAGAACAGATTGGGAAAAGTTTCAATCTAGTTTGAAAGTGAGGCTACCTATTTTGTACTTGCAGCCAGACAAAAAACATTGCTGAAACACTTTATAAACTGGGGCCCTGTTTAATGGCGGCCAAAATTAAAGAAACGTCAGTACTTTCTTTCATTTAGGAAGGTGTAATGGTGGAGGAAGGCCCGCGAATCGAAGTCATAGTCGAGGATGGAGTGATTGTCCCCACAACTGATAACAGCGAGACAAAGTGAGAAAAAAGGCCTCGAAAAGCAGAAATGTCATTTTAGCACTTGTCCTGACCCCCTTCGTCAGCTGATCCAGTGTTTCCAACGTGCTGCAACCAGTGAGGAAAGCCAAGCCGCACCGATCCATGAAGATGGCTTGTACATTCGTTTTGCCGATGTCATGGCCAAGTCCATTCACATTGAGGAAGAGGATGGGGACGATGGGGACGAGGGAGAAATTGATCAAGCTGTGAGTAGTTGTTCCACGAATTAAACTAATGTGTTTCCTTTTTAGCAAAAAGAGGAGCAGTCCCAGGCTCTCCGTGGAGAACAGGGTGTCTTGGCTAACCGAGGAGCAGCCATCATGTGTTTGATGTACTTGTCGTCGTCAAACGGAGAACCAAATGAGATGGTCGAACAGACTCTTCAGCTTGGAATCCATCTGCTCAGCGGAGGAAATGTTGAAATCCAAAAGGTAGCATTGATCTATTTAAGTTCTCTACAATTTACATCTTCAGATGCTCATCGACTACCTCCAAGAGAAGAAGGACGTTCGTTTCTTTACCTCCATGGCTGGTCTTATGAACAAGTGTTCCGTGCTGAACCTCGAAATGTTCGAGCGTCAGATCAAGGCTGAAGGACTTGGAATGGGAGCAGAGTTAGCAGCTGGAGACAACCAAAATCTCAACGATGCTGACTTCACTTGCTCCCTTTTCCGTTTCCTTCAACTTACATGCGAGGGTCACAACTTGGACTTCCAAAACTACCTTCGTGCTCAGCCTGGGCACACAACCAGTGTTAATTTGATCAACTGCACTGTTGACTACCTGCTGAGACTTCAGGAATCAGTGATGGACTTTTACTGGCACTACTCAAGCAAGGTAAACAAATCTTCTTACGACATTAGATTATGAGTTGTTCAGGAAGTCATTGATGTTGGTGGAAAGGAATACTTCCTCAGAGCTATTCAAGTCTGTTCTCAAGTTTTCAACACCCTTACTGAAAGCATCCAGGTAAAGACATCACAATTTGGTTAACCATATTTCTTTTCAGGGTCCCTGCGTTGGAAACCAAATGACTCTTGCCAACTCTCGTCTTTGGGATGCTATCAATGGTTTCTTCTTCCTCTTTGCTCACATGATGGAGAAGCTCTACAAGAACTCCACTCAGCTTGAGTTGCTCAGAGAGTTCCTTAATCTCCAGAAAGACATGATAGTTTTGATGCTCTCCATGCTTGAAGGAAATGTTCTTAACGGACCCATTGGAAAGCAGATGGTCGACGCTTTGGTTGAATCCCAACCTTCTGTTGAGAAGATTCTGAAGTTCTCCGATATGTTCCTCAAGCTTAAGGACCTGACTACCTCTCAAGCATTCCAAGACTTTGACACCAACAGAGATGGATGGATTTCTCCGAAAGAGTTCCAAAGAGCGATGGAAAGTCAGAAGATGTACACTGTAGAAGACATCACTTACCTTATGATGTGCACTGATGTGAACAACGACGGAAAGGTTGATTACATGGAGTTCACCGAAAGGTTCCACAACCCGGCCCGAGACATCGGATTCAATCTGGCTGTCTTGTTGACTAACCTCAAGGAACATATCACAAACGACCCCAGGCTTGAGAAGATCATCGAGAAGGCTCAAACTCTTCTGGAGTACTTTGATCCCTTCTTGGGAAGAATCGAAATAATGGGATCGTCAAAGCGAGTGGAGAAGATCTACTTTGAAATTCAAGAATCATGGCTGGAGCAGTGGGGAAAACAACAGATCCGGTATATTGAAACTTCAAATTTTATAATGAAAACTTTATTTCAGTGACTCCAAGAACGCCTTCCTGTTCAACGTTCTTCAAGATGATGGTGGGGACCAAGGGAAATTGGAGGCCTTCATCAATTTCTGCGAGGATACCATCTTCGAAATGCAGCACGCAGCTGAGATTTCGTCTGGAGACGGAGACTCGAAAATGGAGAGAGCGATGAAACAGAGAGACTACTTCCTACAGCAGACCAGCGCTGGAGAGTGAGGAATACGACAGTGTCAAAGAATAATTTGTTTGTTTAGGCAATTGACTGAGACCTTCAAGAGTGGTTACAACTATGGAGTCAATGCGGCAACTGCTTTAAGGCCCGAGAATTTGAAACAGACCTTTAAGACCGTCAGCTCCAAAGTCAGGTGAGCTGGAAACATAAAAATCTATTGCTTTGGTAATGTTTGACTGCTAATGAGGTTGTTAAGTGACATATGTAAAAATGTTAATTCGACTGAATTTAAAAATAAAAGTTCGGGCCGAGCCGGGGATCGATCCCGGGACCTCTCGCACCCTAAGCGAGAATCATACCACTAGACCACTCGGCCGCCGGTGTGATAAAACCATCCGCGCAAAGAGGAGCGGCGCAAAATCAACCGATCTTCGATGTCCAACCGGCGCATCTCTCGCAACAGTTTACCCATCTCCGCATTTTTTTCTTGCGCCACATCTTACGGCGATTGGCTGCCGAGTGGTCTAGTGGTATGATTCTCGCTTAGGGTGCGAGAGGTCCCGGGATCGATCCCCGGCTCGGCCCAAATTTTTTTTTTTAATGGGGCTCGTTTCAAGACAACTCAAATGCTTTCGACAAGCCAAAAAATACAGTGAGCTTAAACATTATGAAGCACAGTAAACTTTTACCCGATTTAAGTATAAATAACTTAAGTTTTCATTTAGACAAATGACCTGGTTGCAATTCTTCGTCTGGATCTGTATGCTTCTCTTCTACCTCGTCAAGGCTGTCGGTTACGGTGGCTACCTTCTGATGCTCACAATCTTCCGCTTCGCCTACTTCCTCACTATGCCTGCCAAGGACGACGATGACAAGGAAGCCGCTCCACCTCCTGAAACCCATCATCCGTTGTTCACGCAGCCGATCTTGCCAGAATTCCATCACAGTCGAGTAGGCGTGGATGCGTTTGGACTGTCTTCGGAACAGATTCCAACACATCCTGATTCACCCATTCCCCCTGAAAGAGAGGCCAGTCCCGGTGTGGCTGCAGAAGGTGATGAACCTGCTTCGCCTAAAACACCAACGCCTCCATCTACAAAACAGGCTCCAAGGTAAAATTGGTTTCAAAACAAGGGAAAATTGTGATTTTCAGCATATACGAATCTATTGGTGGACAGCTTCAGCAGATGCCAGTTGAGTCGGAGATCGTTCAAGGAACCTACGAACCCAAGATCGCTGAGCAGAATGTTGGAAGGAGCAAGGGATCGATTTTGGTTAGTTTCTGTCATGAAAACCAACTAAATGGTAGAAATAGAGTTCAATATCGTTTGATTCAGACGATTGAACACGGTTTAAAGCATTCATCTTCTTGGTAAAACAAACCGTGCGACAAAGCTTTGCTGTTGTGTAGAGTTTTGTTCAAATGCTATTCAAGCAAGCGTCAAATGAGTAGGGACTTGCTTTTGTTTCAGAAGTGTTTTAAAGTAGAAGGGGTGCAATGCTAGCTAAATTTTACTCTTGAGCTAGACGGGAAATTGACAAGTACAGATATAACCAAACAAATTGTTTAGAACATGCTGGCCAGAAACTTCAAAACAATTGAAAAGACCACCCTGTACCTCGCTTTCTTTATCAACGTCATTCTGCTGTTCCATCGTGTTGATATCATCCACTCGGAGCCTGGTTAGATACTTTATCACCAAATTGCCAAAGTTATGTTAGAACAAACTGACGGAGCTGAGGACGAAGACTCCCAGGAAACCATCTTCATTACGGGAGTACAAGTACCTTATGTGGATTACGAAGTGACGGGTTGGGTGCTGGCTCAAGTGTTGTATTGGATCTCTGTTCTTCATTTGTCAACTTCCTTTGCTCTTTTGGTCTCGTTCTACCAACTCAAGGTAAGCTTTAGAAACGCATGTTAATCGTCCTTTTTTCCAGATCCCGCTCATCACTTTCAAGCGCGAGAAAGAAGTCGCCCGTAAGTTGATGTTCGATGGTTGTTGGATTACGGAAGAAGATAGTGAAGAACGAGGAGTTATGGACACGCTCATGTGGTATATAAAATCAACAAAAAAAAACTTTTTAACCTTGTAATCTTAGGTACTTGGACCGAATTGTCATCAGTTCAAAATCATTCCCTATGATGTATTGGGACAAATTCGTGCGAAGAAAGACCAAGCAAAAGTTCAAGGATCAGGTTGACGAAGAGACACTGACTTCGATTTTGGGAGAAGAGAAATCGTCAGGAGACAACTCATTTGACTATCGGTGAGTTGACAACAACAACTAGCTCAATGCAAAAAGAAAGCGTTTTGTAAACCCCTCGTTTGCAACATATGAAATCTTGAAGCATTCTGTAGGACTTAGGATGTATATCTAATAGGACCTTAACAGTGTTAACGATGGAACAACGTTTCTCCCGAGAAGGTGTAGCATTCAGAGATGGCTAGTTAAAAAGAGTACTCACAGAAATGTCCATCGATTCTGGTTTTACGGCAGTTACAATATTTATAGACAGTGTTAAAAAGCTATCCCTGCTGAAATCTTCTAATACACGCCGACTCCAGCCGTGAGGTGGTAAATAAGGGCAACAATTGCGCGCCACGGATTGACCTGACACCTATATAGCACTAAGATATTGATTAGTCCGAACAGTGTGCCTGATAACTGGGTGGAACACGTTTCATAAACAATAACATACGGGTTGGAATTCTTATTAATGTTCAATTCTTTAAGCTCAAATTGAGTGTTCGAACTGTATATACAGTGAAGCAGAATAGTTTTAAAGTTCTTAAATCTTTTGTTTCAGGTACACCTGCTGGCTATGGATTGGAGTGATCCTGACAAACGGTCAATTCCTCTACCGTGTTGGTTACCTCCTCTGCTCCGCCTGTGGAGTCTTCATCTCTCCTTTCTTCTACGCCTTCCACCTCATTGACGTCGTGCTTTCATTCCCTATGCTTAAAGCTATCTTGCAATCCGTCACCCACAATCTACAACAGGTTCGTTTTGATGAACAAAATCGAACTTACGTTTTAACTTCTAGCTTATCTTGACAATTATGATGACCTTGGTGGTTGTGTACCTCTACACTGTCATTGCCTTCAACTTCTTCCGCAAGTTCTACGTGCAGGAGGGAGAAGACGGTGATGAGCCTGATCGCAAGTGCCACAACATGCTCACTGTCAGTCACTTTTTTTTTATAGAACCTCACTGAAAACGTGTATATTTAGTGCTTCATCTACCACTTCTACGCCGGAGTACGTGCTGGAGGAGGTATTGGAGATGAACTGGAATCACCCTATGGAGACGAGTTGGAGTACCCGAGAATGTTCTACGATATCTCGTTCTTCTTCTTCGTCATTGTCATTCTACTGGCTATCATGCAGGGTTAGTGCGCTACAAAAATCAATACCCCAATTTATGTTATCAAAATATTTTAACACAACGGCAATTTTTTGATTTTTAGGTCAGGCGGTTCATTTACAATTCTAGGATTTTATATGTTTTGGCACATACTTGGGTAAATCGGAAGTTTCTGAGCCCCAGAAAGTTTGCAGTTGTTGGAAAATTATAGGTTTTCTTAGGATTGTAGGACTCCAAAAATGTTTTCTATTTTCTTGTTTGTCAATAGGTGCTTTTATAAGACACGTTTAGGTGGGGTAGTCTCCTTTTGAAGATGTTCTACACGTTCTGGGTATAAGACACACGTTCTGGGTATAAGCCAAAATTTTTCGAATATTGAAATCTTTTGGGAGTCTTTGAGAAATCCCAAATCGTTACAGTATACGCGAGGCTCACAAAAAGAGTAGTAACCCGTTCACAAATAGTGTTGTCTGATGCTGTTTTTGTTTACATTATTGTCACGCTTGTTTTATACAACACTAACACTTTTGAAAAACATTTTTTTTGTAAACACTAAATTTTCAGGTTTGATCATTGACGCCTTCGGAGAACTTCGTGACCAGCAGGAGTCTGCCACGGAGAAACTCGAGTCTTCTTGCTTTATTTGCGACATAGGCAAGGAGACGTTTGATCGGATGCCAAGAGGCTTCGAAATTCACACAACGAAGGAGCACAACTTTGCCAACTATTTGTTCTTCCTGCAGCATCTCGTCAACAAAGACGACACAGAGTATACGGGACAGGAGACCTACGTGAGGGAGAAGTACGACAACAGGTATTTCAAAGAAAAGGATGTTTTTTTAAAGTGAATTTTCAGGGATTGGGACTTCTTCCCGGTGGGAGAGTGCTTCGTGAAACAATATGAAGACCAACTCCTACAGTCGTGATTTTCGCCTACTATAGGTGTAGAAAAGAGAACATAGTCTTCTAAATTTGCTCAATGTGGTGCTCATTCCTTCGAATTCGGTTAAGTTCGTTCTCATGTACTCAAGTGCCTTAAACGAGCCGAATTAAATATTTGATAATATTGTTGTGTTATATGAGCTAAACAAGGAAAACATAGGAAAATGTTTGTGGGGGAAATAGGTCTGTGTAACGAACTCGCAGCATAAAATTTACCAAATTTCTGGGTACAGCCGACTTACAAAAACGAAAGAAAATTGTTATCTTTTATTTTCACATCGAATTGCCGAATTCTTTAAACTGCCGCGGAAACAGCAATAACCGTAAAAGTATGGTCATTCAGTTTTGTGTACCAAGTTTACATCTTTCTTGCTTACTATTTTTACCTTCCCAAGGCGAATAAATTTTGAATAGCTGAGTAATTTGTCTTGAATGTTTGCAAGGATCGACAATTCCTTTGGGCAAACATAAATAGCTGTGTTTACCAGCAGCTACGCCTACAGTGGCATTTATATCAAACATCTTCGCTTATACATACACATGTGTAGAATCCACATCAGTTATACTTAGGGTATGCCTTCTTGCTTTTCTGAAGCAATAAAACCAAAGTATTCTTGACAAATTTTTAGAAATTCCTTTCGAACTCTATTTACTTGACTGGATATATGCAAAGTTTCGGTTTTTTTCAGTCATGATGACTTTTTCTCATGAAACTTTAAAGCTGTGCATAAATCTGAAAGGGGTCGATCTCAGTAAACTTTGTGAAGTAATTATGTTTGTGAACTATCATTAGTAGTAAAATAATTGTCGAACTATTGATTTTCCAAAGTCTGTGGGGAAAATGGGTTCAAAAACTACATGCCATGTGTCGGCGATTAGTCTGTTAGATGTTTTTCTGTTCACCACAATATATATGCGCATATAAATTGGGCATGCAGGATTGGGCCCGTTCTTTCTATTTTTCTTTCGGTGTTTTTGATGTTTCTGCCGGAACACAAACATTGAATTTACGAATTGTCTATTAAAAAACGATTGAAGGTTGAAGAATTTCATGGGTCACTTGTTAGGAAAACTACTGACAAATAACCATTTTACTAATCCGCAGCGTCGAAATGAAACTTCATTTCAAATCTGCAAATGTTCTACTTTGATAGAGAATACGTTTTGCGTTTGGTTATTCCATCTGTAGTAAGCAAAATGGAATGGAATTTTCGCTTGGGCACTGATCACATCGGCTACAGTCAAATATGTCACTTCCGTATTTTCCGGTCAAGTGACCAAATTGATGCGCATTCCTATGAGTTTTGCAAAATTTTTCATCACAACATGGATCACAAAATCCTATTATGCCAGAAAAATATAAAAGTGACAACCCCACAGTCACTCAATAACTCACGCCTCGTTTTATAACATTTCCTAACCAACAATTGTTCTGCTTACTTCTTGTTAGTAAAACTTAAGAAATTCCTTTTATTCATGACCAACAGCGTGTATTCCGCTGGGCTGTGATTGAAGCTACAAAATTTTAGGAAAATGTTTTTGTTCCCTCGTGTGGGATGGGAATTGCGCACTCATTCTTTTGAAGACATTCTTTTGAAGTTTTCAACGTTAACAAGTCCTTTCGTGTTCGAATGTTTTTTAAGATTACAACTTGGGCCATTTTTTCGTTCTTTCGGAACACAAAGAAACATTTATCCCACAAACCCAGATACTTACACTTCGTTTTGTTTCTTTTCCTTACTCAGTGAAAACGAGAAGTTTAGAAACTTTGACGATCACGGCCGAAACACCGGTCGCGGATCGAATCGCCGTGACCTCTTGCGATTTGTTTGTTACGTAAGGAACATGTTCGTGGTGAGTTAATTTAAGCATTCAACAGAATAATAACGTTACTTATTTACTACAATTTAATATTAACCGTTTGTAAAAATCAATTAATTCAAGCCAGTCAATTTTAATTTCAGTCGTTGTTTCTTTTCCTCAACTTGGTCTTCCTCTCATTCCAAGATCCCCCTCCAGCCCCACCAGGTACATTCCACAATGCTTAAAGATTGTATCATTACTGTAGTAACCCCTGCACCGGAATCGGAATCTTGTGATTACTTTATTTGTCCATCCGGTTTTGTTTGCGTGAATCCAAAGAGTCCGGATAATACAGGACCCCTTTGTGTGCCAGCGGGACCTTGTAAGTTTTCTTTGAATTTAAAATATGATAGTATAGGGTCTTGTCTGGATAACCCATGTGTGGACGGTTATCACTGTTGTAGCCAAGAAATTCCCGCTTGTGCTAACCCTCCATGTTATCCAATGCCACTGTGTGTTCAGGATGGATATAAGGGAGACCTTGTCATCCCTTCACAGGGTTTGTTTTAACATAGAATCTTTTTCTAAGTGCAACGCAAAGTATTTTGTCTACCGACACGCTTGAAAAACGTATTGCTTTTAACAAAGTGTTTGGGCTTTGAAACAGTTTTAACCACCTTTTAACTTTTATGTACGTTAACGTTTTACCTAACATAATTGTTGTAACAACAGGATTAACAAAAAATCACTAGCTTTGACAGTCGCTAAACTGAAATTCACTGTCATGATCTGAATTCAGAAATCTAACAAGAAAAATACACTTTTTTAACCGCGTCTTTGATATTTGCACGCTTGCAACGTGAATCAATTCAAGTATCAATATGCTAATAAAGTCTCTGTTATTTAAAGGTTATAATGTCCAGCCACCTAAAGCAGAAATTTATGAGTTCCATTTCTTCACTTTTTGAAGATACTGTTATAGGCGTTTTTACCTGTAACAAAAAAGTTTAAACAACCTCAGAAATGTTCAAATACTATATCTTTTTCTTCAGATCAACCAGCAACAACGGAGTCAAATCCTTCTCCTCCAGAAGGTTCCCAAGCTCCTCCTCTTCCTCCACCTCCTCCCCCAACTCCCCCAAGTGGAGGAGGCTCCCCTGGGTTTACAGATGCAACAAATCCGCCACCGGCACAGCCAAATGGAAACAATGGCACTTTCAATAGTTGTACAGAACGCAATCCTTGCTTCATTGGTTTCAAATGTATCATCCTTCCAAATGGAAATGCCGGCTGCCAGAAAGTCATAACTTGCAGTGATCTTTTCTGCCCATTGGGACAAAGGTAAGAACAAACCGACAATTTTCACACTGACGTTTATAGATGCATTCCTGTTCCGCTAACCATGGATGCATACTGTGCTCCACAACCAAATTGCACTCAAACTGGTTGTTCAAGTGGTCAAATGTTAGTTTTTTCACACTTTACATACAATTTGCTTCAGATGTGTCAACGACAACAACAACACCCCATTCTGTCGAAGGCCTCAAACATGCAACGACATCTCTTGCTCTGTGACTAACAACTGCCGTAGCGGAGACAACCAAACCGATGCAGTTTGCGTAGCCAAGTGTCCTTCTTCTGAAACATGGAACAACTGTAGCAGTTGCGAGAGTAGCTGTTCCAATCAGAACAATATCTGCGATACATCTTGTCAACCAAATACGGCTACATGCGTGTAAGTTTAAATTTAATGTTTTTGCAAATATTCACAATCCCAAAATGAATCGTTTCGCTGAATCGATACAGAGGAATTTCATCCCACCCGATAACATAGATAGAAGTGTGCGACTGAAAATAGGTTGCAAGTGGAGTCCCAAGCAGGGGAGCTGACAGGAGAACTCCTTGGCTTGCCAGCTGGCAGGAGAAACCTTTGGTTTGTCGGCTGGCAGGAACAGCCTTGTTCTTGTTAGTTAACTCAAGAAGCCCTGAGGTTTTTCAGCTGGCAGGAGAAGCTCTGGGTTTCTCGGCTGGCAGGAGAAGCTCTGAATTGATCGGCTGGCACGAAAAGCCCTGGGGTTTTTTTGCTGGTAGGAAAACACTAGTACTCGACTGGCAATAGCAGCCTTTGCGGTGGAACAAGCCGTCTTAAGCCAGTCGGGTGAACCACTCGATCAATTTTTGCAGCTTCTAAACATAGTTGTGACGCACACCTGACATGATACAAGAGTTAAACGACTGCTAAGGCTGCAATGTTCTTGGACGTGGGCTGAAAAACTGATGAGTGCATAATATAATAATTCAACGAACCCTTTTTCAGGTGTAATTCCGGCTTGGTCAGGGGTCCCAACGGTACGTGCATCGACGCATCTCAATGCCCTGAAGCTTCTGCTCCAACTGCATCGCCACCTGTAACGCCTGCAAGCGGTGTCGATCTGTACAATCGTTGCAAAGCACTGAACTGTTCCTCTGGCCAGCAATGCATTGTTAACGGATCTGATATAAACTGCGGTTCTAATGGAGGTAAAGTGAAAACTCGCCAGATTTATGTTGCTTTCAGAAGTTCAATGTAAATGCACTCAGGAGCAAATTTGCATTCTACAAGTAGCTCCAAACTGCGGAAGTTCGTCTTGTGTACTTCTTCCAACGTGCGTGAACTACCCCGTGATAAATCCACCAGCTCAAACAACAACAGGTGGGTTGGCTTTGCTGCAAACGTGACTTTTGTTAATTTTCTTTTGATTTTGTTAAACCTAATTCTTTTTTCGTTAGTTAAAAACATTCTTTCGTTTCATAATCCGTTATCAGAACCACCAATTGTTGAAGCTGAACAACCAGCTGAGCAAACTGAACCTTCAGCCGAAGAACCAGAGGGTAATATTTGTGATTAATCATATTTAACCAGACCCGGAATCCGGGAACCTACAACAAAAAAGAAAACAAATTATTTTAAAGAACAGCCGAAGTTTTTCTATATTCAGTTAAAATTTAGACCCATGTGATTCGATGGAATGTTACGGACTACAATGTGTTGTGATGGCTGATGGAAGCGCCCAATGTATATCGAATGAACCTCCGAAGGTTGCTCCACCGCCACCTCAATCTCCACCCGGTGGCCCATACTAAGCATTGAAGCGTGTTGTACATATTTTGTTTGTACAGTGGGAGTTTAACCAACGGGGGAATGTAATCCTACGTAACATGACCAATTTTTTTTTGTATTTTCTGGATAGCTTCGTATAGTTGACGAAGAAATATATGTTAATGATGTTTGTGTGGTTGATCTTAAAAGACCTGAACGAAAAGACAAGATAGTCAACTATGGTATGGTTAAAAAGGCTGAATGCCCACGTAATGCCATTTTTAGAAGGGGAAGATAAAAAGAAATGAAAAAAAAATTGTTTTTAGATATCTTTGTTAACAAATCAAACCTATAAAAAAGAAGAGTACAGCGCTACTCATAAAACATGAAAGAACCGGAAGTACTCAACGCATGTCGTCATGGTAGCTCAAACTGTGGGGAACCTCCATAGGGAAACTGACTCAAAACACCTTTTAGCAAAGTACAACCCACCAACGTCATCAACCTCCTGGGCAGAAAATGCTGAACCACGGACTCAAAACACCACTGAAGAGTCTATTCAATGGTTGTTGACCCGATGACAGACTAACAACAAAAACTTTTCGAATGCAGACTACCCAAGTTATGTTAAAAGTTCCGGAATCGCATGTCATTTATAGCTGAAAACGAACAATGTATCGATCATCGAACACAGTACACAATTCGATCGAACACAGTACACAATCAAACACAATTTTCAAAGCTCAATGTGTGAAGCGCTAACTTGCTCAGCAAAATCACAAACAAGCCAAAACACAGTTTTCTGGGTGTTTGTTTTCGAAAACCCATGGCCATGGCCTGGTTGTTGGGTGATCGGGCTATTCATTACTATCTTTGTCAGTCAGCAACCTTGCCTTCATGAATTTGGTAAGTTACACATTTGCGTTTAACGTACTTGAACCAAATTTTAGTTTTTCACCTTTTTCGTCACACTGCCGATTGTAGGTGCTCTTCCAAAAGGCCTTGTATCTCCAGAATGTAGGCCTTGTATATTTCTACAAAGAATTATCTCTTTTTCTAGGGATGGACCTCAAAATATGGAAATCTTGCGAGAACATGCCGTGCATTAAAGGATACGTTTGTGTCATGCACAAGGCACCTGAATACACTGGCCCCCTTTGCGTGAAAGCCGGAATTTGTAAGTAAAGTTAGGACGAAACAGCCACTGTTTTTAGCAACGTGTATGAATGTAAAGTGTACGGCCGGATTTCATTGTATTCATGAAGAAGTTATCTGCAAAAAGGCTCCTTGTTTCCCCCAGCCAAAATGTGTTCCGGATGAAGAGCAGGGGTCTTACAAACTTCCTTCAAACGATATCAATAGTAAGTTCTATAAACTAACTAAAAACACCTAGACAAACATGTTTATCTAACGGGAAACCTAAAAGATTTCCACTGTGGAAACAAAAACCCAAATGGTATTGTGAATAAAACCTATGTAATCAACACCCCCTCCTAAAAATGTATGTTTAGTGCCTCCTCCTGAGTATGTACCCTGTGTTCTACCGTGCTCTTATCATGAGACATGTCGTCACGTTAATGGCAATCCTACATGTGTTCCATATAATAATGGAGGTAATTTCCTATAATGTGAAAATTGGGTTTTTCTCCTTCTTCATCTCGCAAGATTGAATTTTCAGAAGACGCGTGCACTCGTTCCAAATGTGAACAAACCGCGAGATGTATTGTGAACTCAGAAGGAAACGCACAATGCGTTGTAGACGAGGGTATGCCAGGTTTGTCTTGAAATCCTATAAAATCCTGATCGAAAAACACAAACTTTGAATACGGTCGTTTTCAGATCAACATGATGTCCCAGTTGGTTGCTCTGACGGATTTCACATGGCAGAAACTATCGATGGTCCGAGGTGCATCAACGACGTTCAACCTCCGCCACCTCCACCCGGAGGAAGTTACTGAAGAGTTTCAAAGCTGTAAACTCAGCGCTTTGTATAATAAACCGGCAATATTTGTTTTAAAAACTGGTATTCTAATAAATACTTTGTACGATTTACAACTTGGTGGGGAAATGTGTACACAACTTATGAAATGTTAATTATAATAACATTGAAACAGTTCTTATCTAAAACCACCAATCTGCGAAATTTATTCTGAAATCGGCAAAGCAACAAACTTGATCATATTGCGGATTGAAAATGATGTTTGAAACAGCAATATAAAGCTCTTTCAAGTAATTTTCAGTTGAATGTACTGATGGGAAACCTCGCTGTTTTCCAATCAAAACTAGTGCGTTCCGTTCCGGTAGACGATTCAAGTGGGATGCGCCGTAGTTAATACGGAGACAAAAATACATATGAAAACGAATCTTTGTCTCTTTGGAATATGCATAATACTACTGTTTGCACAACAAATAGAAGTATTCCAACAAAAACAAACAAGATTTGAATAAAGATGATTGTTTGAAAAGGCCACATACATAAAGCCATTAATCGGGTGTACAGAACAACATGTTTCTGCTTGGCTAACTTTGCTGACGGTCGTTAGAGCCGACGACTGCTCCACAGATGAAGCGCCTCCTTCTTGTGTTGAAAGCAGTGAGTATGCAACTTTAGCATGGTTCGATTACTTCTGTTACACGAATTTATTTGATGCTTCACCTGATTACAGAACGATAGTGTTTGCAGAACTGTTTTTAAGGTCCAACGTGCGATCCAAAGTGTGACCGTGGCTACCAATGTCAATCATCACAGCAATTTGGAAATGTTTGCGTACCTCTAAGTTTATTTTTGTTTTAAGATAAACCACAGGCAATTTAGAATGCCCTCGAAAAGAAATTTTGAATGGTTGTGGACGTGTATGTGAGAAAACTTGCGCAACTGCTTTCATTGATGTACGTTTATTGAGCTACGTTAGGTACTTTGAAGATTTTAGAACACGGATTGCTTCAATAAATGCGAACCGCCAAGTTGTACCTGCAGAGGAAAAACCGTTCGAGCAAAATCAGGCAGTTGTGTATCAATACTTCGTTGTCCAGGTGAGTTAATAACATAGTTCTTTAAAAAGATGGTTTAAGCCGCTGAACTTCAGCTACCGCGAAATGGAGAAGAAACAACACCCACCCCGGATTACTGAACAAACGCAAAAAAAAGTCTTCTTTTTTTCTCTTCGGCATTCAACACACACACTTACACACACACTTACTCACACACATACACACATACACAAACACAAACACACAGAGGAAGAGAGAAAGACAGAAGGTGCTGGTAAACTGTGTCAAGATGTGTTATGGGTATCTTTTAAAAAAAAATAGAAACAATTCTGTTCAGCACTACAAATATATGTTTTTAAACTTTGTTTCATACTTTATGTTTTGGAAATCTGTGATATAAATACAGTGTTTTACGGCTTAGATGTGGTATATTATTGATGATCGGTGGCAAAATGACTGATAATCTAGAGATCTCCGAAACGCTTACGCTCGAAATTGTAAGTTATCGAAAACCGCATCTAAACTGAAACTGGAGATCTGAGACATTGAGAAACATCAATGGCAGTTTGCGACAACCTAAAATCAACAAAAGATCGATTTAGAAACAAGCATACAGTTTAATGCAGCGGTTTTATCTAAATACAAAGATTATTATTGGAGCTCGCAATTAGGTGAAATATAAATGCAAACACAACTTAAACGTTGAAACAGGTGATGTAATGTTTTTATAAACAAAATGGCTTTTAATGGTTTTCTAACCTTTCTACGGATTAGCAGTACTTGTTTATCAACGTTTGCAGTTTAAAACTTCTTATCTGACTGCCGAAACATCTATTGCGGACTGATTTCTTCTTTGACCTCGGGCTAAGGTTGCCAAACTGACCCTGTCAAGGATCATTGAGTACCGACATGCTAGGGGTAAGTTATTGGCTTACTTTTCTCACAAATAAGATTAGGCTGTGTTTCAACTTGTTTAAATCTAGAAAATGCTTTTTTCAGTTAATTCGGTTGCTGATTATAACGCAAATTGTACGCTCGATTCCATTGCAAAAAGGACTTCCAAATTCAGGTGAGTTTTATAAAATGTGTTTCTTTGTAAATTTTAACGGAGGCATTGAATTTGTGGATAAATAGAAATTGTAACTGCGTGAAAGATCGTGTTTGCATATATCGAAAGTCATCCGACTTCACCGGACTTTTGTGTGAAAGAAATTGAAATTTTAAACGCAGTTTATCTAATTATAAGATAAGATACGCCGTTACTGACTTATTAAATCTTCGTTCTTGAAGAAGGCAATTACAAAATATCATTTTGTACTTAAAACAAAACATGTTCCAGCCGACGACTCTTCTTCTTATGCAGTTGGCCCTTCGAAAGGTGATTTTATTTAACCTTTGTTTAATTTTCTTTTTGCCTAAAGATTTTTGTACGAAACTTAACTATTTGTAGACACCGGAAGCAAGCCACAAAGCGACACAGGTGGCCCATCGCCTTCAAACCCAACTACCGGAGGTGCCCTTTGGCTTCAAAGATCTTCTGAAATTTTTCTTGCAGGAACCGGTCCTGGAGCACCATCAGATGAAGGCACAGAATGTAATGACGTAAATAAGTGCTTCGCTGGTTTCGTTTGTGACCTCAAAAGTGGCACGGGAGTCTGCAGAAAAGCCAAGAGTTGCAAAGATCTTACGTGTAAAACCGGAACAGTGTACGATGGCATTGAATTTCTTAATAACAGTTTACTATACAGGTGCCAGCAGCTCTTTGGATTAGATGCACAATGTTATGGAACAAATGATTGCACAGTAACTCCATGCAATCCTAGTCAAACGTAAGTGAACAACCCTTACGTAAACCTGCAAGCATGCCTATTGACATTCATTCTTTTCTTCAGATGTGTCAGTATTGGAGTCCCTGCTCCTTTCTGTCGAAATACCTTAACTTGTGATGACATTGCTTGTGATATCAAGAGCAATTGTCGTGCAGGATCTCAAGGAGTGGATGCTGTTTGTATTCCTCCATGTGCTGACAACGAACATTGGGACGCTTGCGGAGGCTGCGACAGCAGTTGTGCTGTTCCAGACAGAATTTGCAATACACTCTGCAATCCGTCAAACGGTGCCTGCAGGTTTTAACTTTTTTCAAGTTCTTAAACACGATTCTGATTTAGATGTAATGTGCCTCTAGTCAGAGGACCCGATGGAAAATGTATCGACAAAACACAGTGTCCTGGGGGACCCGGAATACCGAGCCCAACCCCTACTCCAACTGAGCCAACTCCCAGTGCTCCTACTCCTCCACCTAGCCCTCCACCCACGGAACCACCTGGCCCTACACCACCACCACAAGCATGCAACCTAGACTGCGTCATTGGCAAGCATTGTGTAGTTACACCAACAGGACCAATGTGTGTGGATAATGGTGAGCTTTCCTGAGAAACTGTTTTTGCTTTAAACTGGCTAGAGTTACATTATGCGTTTTAGGACCACAAGCCTGCAATCTTGACTGCAAAGTTGGCTTCCACTGCGTCGTGGAACCTTCAGGACCTACATGTGTGCCAAACGGTGAGTTCGTCTAACATAAAGGAGTTCAAACTGAAAAGTTATTTAAAACCAAGTTTCTATTAAGTGCCACCAGTATGCAACATTGACTGCAAAGTCGGAACTCACTGTGTTGTGGAGCCCACTGGTCCAGTTTGCGTACCAAACGGTAAGCAATTTTTTTTCTTGAGAATGGTCTGAGAGGTTTCCGCTTTCTTCTCCTAAAATTTCGGTATTTTAGGACCGCAAGTCTGCAACATTGATTGTAAAATCGGTTTTCACTGTATTGTGCTGCCTGCTGGACCTACGTGTGTACCAAATGGTAAGTGAAAACATACACTAACTTAAATTGATTGGAACTCGTCCGTTTAAAAAACAGTCAGATTAGTAAACTACTGTCTGTTCTAAGAAATGCTTAACTAAATAAAGTTAATTTTTAGAACCGCAAGTCTGCAACCTTGACTGCAAAGACGGCACAAAATGTGTAGTGGAGCCCACCGGACCTGTATGCGTACCTATTGGTAAGTGAAGGCAAATTTGCAACCCGGTGGCAATATATCAGTTTAAACATCTCCACGTAACATTTCAGTTTTTTGAACCTGTTTCAGAGCCAACGCCTGTCCCTGTTGGAAGTGAAAACTACTATGGCCAATGCAAGGCTCAAAACTGTCCAGAACATCTCCAGTGTGCGTTGTTGTTTGACAAACGCATGTACTGCAACTCGGACTTGAGTAGGTTTCTCAAATTTTACGGAAATTTCTTTGTTTAGAATGTGCCTGTGACTGTGAACCTCAAGAAGTCTGCGTTCTGGAAGATGTTGTTTGTGTAACTGCTCCTTGCAACCCAGTTCCTCATTGTTACGGCCCACCAGGTGAGATATCTTTTTACTTATAATGGATCTAATTTTGCAGAACCAACTCCTCCTACTGTTCCTACTCTTCCTCCATCCCCTGAACCGACTTTAGCTCCTTCTCCCACAGTGCCAAGTGTGTCTCCAACGCCTGGACCTATTCCTGGCCCATCTCCATCTCCTCCTACTGTTCCAACTGTTCCTCCTACTCCTGGACCAGACTACTATGACCAGTGCAAAGCTCAAAATTGCCCTGAACACCTGCAATGTGCACTGCTGCCGGACAAACGCATGTACTGTAATTTGGACACAAGTAGGATCTAGGCATATTTCAAAAGTGTAACTGTTTAGAATGTGTCTGTGACTGCGCAACGCACGAAGTCTGTGTTCTAGAGGATGTGATATGTGTTGCAGCCCCTTGCAATCCAGTTCCTCATTGCTATGGCCCATCAGGTTGAACAATTTTACAACTTTAAAATCTTGCTTCTAACTTTCCTTAATGGCCATCTTGTACATCGTATTTAGGACCTAACCCTCCCACTGTTCCAACTCTCCCTCCATCTCCTGAACCTACCTTAGCACCTTCCCCATCTCCCCCAGTGCCAACTACTGGACCTACTTCTGGTCCCTCTCCTTCTCCTCCCACCGCTCCCACCGTTCCAAGCGTTCCTCCTACTCCTGGGCCAGGAAACTACTATGACCAGTGCAAAGCTCAAGGTTGTCCGGAACATCTTCAGTGTGCACTGCTACCCGACAAACGGATGAATTGTAACGCAGATCTAAGTTAGTAATCTCCATTTCCAAATTATAAGTTTTTCAGAATGCGTTTGTGATTGTGAACCGGACCACGTCTGTATTCTAGAGGATGTCGTTTGTGTCAAGGCTCCTTGTGATCCTATTCCTCACTGCCATTCTCCAAATGGTATGAAAATATGAAATTAAATAAAACATTATTACGTTCAACTTTTGATCTATTGGATATGGTTTGGGCAAAAAACAAGGCAGAAAAATATCTTGGCCATCTTTCCAAGATTTTTAAACATCCAGAGTTAAGGTGAGGTCACTTCGGTTCCAACGCCTCCACCGACACCAAAACCACCTACGTATCCACTAGAAAAGAACTACTACAAGCAGTGCAGAGCACTTCATTGCCCTTCTCCACAGAAGTGTATTCTCGAACAGTGGCTGGAGCTACATTGCGGAATCAGTCCAGGTAATCTCGATTGAACAGCTTCCCAGGACTTAGGAATACGTCGTTTACAAATGCGTTTCAATGTTTTTTTTTTCAAACAAACTGTTTTGTTTTAAACAATAGGTTTGGGACAAACCGTTTGTCTATTCAGGAGTGAAGTGCAACTGCGCCCCAGATCAGCTATGTGTTCTTCAAGTAGTCACCTGTATCCAAGCACCTTGCCCTCCGATTCCCATTTGTTACTCAAATCCAGGTTTGCTTTCAATGCAAACCGCTCAAACTAAAGCAATAGGTAAAATTGGCGGACCGTCACCTCCTCCACTCCCCCCACCTGCTACACCAGGCCCACCTTCTCCAATCGCCCCAATCGACTCCAACTACTACAAACAATGCAAAGCGTTAAAGTGTCCCCGAAAACAAGAATGTGTCCTGGAGTCTTGGTTGGAACTCCACTGTGGAATAGTTCCAGGTAAAACTCTCTTGAAATGAAGCTGAAAACTTTCAGGAACGAAATGCAATTGTCAACCTGATCAAGTCTGTGTTATCGAAGTTGTTGTTTGCTGTTGTCCCCCATGCAACCCAATTGCTCAGTGCTACTCGAAACCAGGTAGGGCGTTTGTAAAAAATATGTGATAGAGTTGTTTGAAAGAAAACCCAACACCGCCTCCGGGAGAGCCAACACCTCCTGAAAAGATCTGTGACAAGCATTGCCCTTCAGGGACAGTCTGTCTTTTCGGCCCCGGTGATGTACAAAAATGTGTCCAAGAGACTTCCTGGGGTGAATCTCAACATCATTTTTAACATTCTGAATTTTTCCATTCGATTATAGAAATAATTGTTGCATTTAGTAACTTATACAACATTGCCCCCGTCATCGTCGCAATGCAAACCACCTTTTCCTCCATGTGCTCCCAGACACACATGCCACAGATACCCAGACGGAACCCAGGGTTGCGTAGGTGAGACCACTAAAACACCAAGCAAACAAAGGAAAAAACCACTTTTAAGAAGCTTGTGAACCTCCGTGTACTGGGGGCGCCACCTGCATTCCTGATGACAACGGAACTCCGGTCTGTCAACATGGAACGGGTGAGATGCAATAGACTATATTTAGCAGAAACTTGGGAATTTTTTTTTAAAATTACTGGGAAACTGTTACAAAAGTTAAACAACAAATCGAATTTACCCTTCCTTGTAGAAACTCCAACAAACCCGCCCTGTCACTTGCCCTGCCCCATTCCGCAAACCTGTGCGATAGACGCAAACGGAGATCCCTATTGTAAAGGTCATTTTTGCTGTGTAGACTTTCCAATACTATTACGTCTAGGGAATCCTCCATGTGTATTACCTTGTCCATCTGGGGAAATCTGTGACTTGAACAGCAGTGGGAAGCCGTATTGTAAATGTGAGAAAGATTTAGTTTTCCAGTTCTATATTAGGGTTTCAAAAAATTTCGTGCATGCGATTTTCAGCACAATGCGATCCTCCGTGCTCTGAAAATCACATTTGCCGACCTGGTTTCGAAGGAACTCCCATTTGTCAACCTGGTTTCCCAACACGTAAGTTTACTACGATAATGAATCACAGTCACCTTACAGCTACTCCATCTCCCACACCTACACCCACTTCACCTGTGCCATCATATAGGCCTTGTGTTCCACCACTTTGTGCGCCGGGTCATACGTGTCAAAGGAATAAGGATGGAAGCCAAATTTGCGTAGGTAAGTGAGCAAATTCACCAACAACAGAATATGTCAAACGCATTTGGATTTATTCAAATTCTGATTTCCAGAACAACCGTGTCCCCTTCCTTGCAACCCGCCTTCCCATGTCTGCGTCGTGACGGACAGCGGCCCTCAATGTGTTGAAGTACCTCCACCACGTGAGACACCGTATCTTCGAAATGCTTAAAAATCATTAGAATTATGTAGCCACCATGACAGCTAAGGTTTCGACAATAAATTTTAGATGTTTAGACCAGTTCGTATTTTCGGACGGAGTTAATCGTTCAAATCGGACTAACAAAAGTGTCACAATTGTTTTCGTTCTATAATACGATTAACATTTCATATCAGTAAAGAACAAAAATCACTTTTAATCTTTGGGTAAACAAGTTAAAGACTACATAAACTGCTTAGTTTTGAATAGACAACTGCGATGATTGGCCTGACTCTATTTTGTTTGCTGGCTTTCTCAGCCGCTCAGACTGTTCGTCCTTGCGATCGCGAATGTCCCTATGGAGAACATTGCGAGTCTGATGGCAAAGATGAAGTTTGCGCGCCTAACAGGGGAGGTTTGTAAGAATATATTATTGCCAATAAGATTGTCTGTTTGTAGATCCAAACCCAATCCCTACGCGTGATCCAAACGAGCCTACAACAGGTGCGAACGAAAAGTCCAGTTCTAAATAACTAACTCCATGAAAAACGTTTGCATTTCATTCAAGTATGGTATTTACAGCTCCTCATCTTATTTGCCCTCATGGCTGCCTAATTGGCCAACACTGTGACATTACCGAAAATGGAGCGGAATGTGTTTCAGACCCGCCAACACGTCTGTTTCTATTACGCTTTGCATAATGACACCCCTTAGTTGCTCGCTTTCTGTGATTTCTAATTTCGAAAGATAAAACTGTTTAGCCGGTGGCCCATGTGGTGGTTTCCCATGTTTTACAGACACAACAACTGTAAAGTCAGAAGGTTGGAATATATACAAAGAACAGATGCATTACCTTTTCAATTCTCTTTTAGTTGATCTACCGGTGACACCCATAATCGAACCCATACCAACATGTGCAATGGCTGGGCTCTGCATTGATGGAGCTTCGTGTATCGATACTCCTACAGGACCTGTCTGTGCCCCAAGTGAGAAAAAACAACATTTTTTATTACCAAAATTTACAACAAAAAAATGCACGCCCAGGTGGTGATGCAGGTGGGTTCCTCGGACGTTCCCTTTTCACTTTCTTTCAGTTTACGTTTAAAGATCATGTTTGGCAAACTTTAAACGTATAGTGTGAAGATTAATGAGTAATGTATTTAAAGTATTTAACCAAATATACTGATACAAGAGCGTCTTTCAACTCGACGATCTTTTTCAGAATGCAGCGACAATGAAGAAGTCAACCACTGCGGAAACCTATGCGAAAATAAGTGTGCTTCTCTTTGTCAGGTGAAATGCCAAATAAGCGATTGTGATAAACTTTTTATATTCCAGCCTCAAGCATGCCCGAAAATCTGCGGACCTCCGAAATGTGCCTGCAAGAAAGACCGGTATCGCGATCCAAAATCAGGAAAATGTGTGAAGGAGAAGCAATGTCCTAGTAAGTGCCTTGACTTAGTTCTGAAATGAAATAACGTTTAGAATGTCCTACAACTGGAGGTTATCCTACTGGAGGAACTAAAGGTTTGTGAACAAGAAGGAATAAATGAAAAATTCCATTTTAAGTGCCACCTGTTTGCAACATTCTGTGTGAAATCGGTACTCATTGCGAAGTGAAACCAACTGGACCGATTTGTGTACCGGATGATAAAAGTAGGTACCGAATCAAAAACCAGAAACAGGTTTAGATTGTCCAAAACACTCCACGTACAGCCAATGTGGAAACCATTGTGAAGGAAAGTGTGCAACTGCCTTCTCAGGAGTAAATTATTTTGGAAACCACTTTCAGTTGTATTTCAGCCACAACTTTGTTCTTTCGTCTGTGGCCCAGCTGCATGTGCTTGTGATAAAGACTATTACAGAAATGATGACAACGAATGTGTGACTAAGGATGAATGCAACAGTAAGTTAACGTGCATCTTTAGCGGTTGAATCAGAGTTTTGTTAAGATAATGGATGCGGTCCAAATACAGAACGTGAGACTTAAGTTACCGTTATGTTTATTTCTGTTTGATACAAATTAAATTCATATTCCAAACTTATTCTTTCAGCCGTAAACCCGTGTGCATTCACAACCTGCCTCGCTCCGTCGGACTGTATTGTCGTAGATGGAAATGCCAAATGCGTGGCTCCAGGAACCGCAAGTGGTCATCCTTACGCCTAAGGCATAAGAAAATTGTGATTGTTTGTTTGTATTGCGGTTTGCTTTCAATAAATGTTACGGAACATAAAGTTACCTGGCCTCATTGTTTTTTTTTAAATATGCGGGTTGTTCAACAATATCACTCTTTCTTAAACAAAAATTGCATTATGGATTCCAATTTTTCTGTGTTTTTGGGTTGTGTTTCATTTGAAGCGGTTGAACCAGAGAAATGGTGAAAGGCAAATCAACTTTCACTGATGTATGCATATCAACTGTAACTTTCGCGGTCTACCCGAGATAGTGACGTCCCCGCCACGTCCTTTGATACTGATATATTATTGCTATATTTTATTGGGTTCTCAAAATGTATGTGGTCTCTTTATAGTGTATTTATGAACCTTTTATTCCCATTGATCCTCAGACCACAAGAGGCCTCGTTTATTAGTGCACCGGCTTGGAATCGTGCTTTGGCTCCCTCATTGGCCCGTTAGCAGGCATCCATGATCTCCTCAATGTTTTTCAAAACAATATTCATGTCACGAGGTACATTTAAGAGTCGCAATGATACCCACTCCAAATTGTCAATTGAAGTGGCGTGAAACCTTTGACATTACAATTATTTCTTTCACACCTTTTGACATTACAATTATTTGTTCGTGTTTTAATCTTATAAAAGAAACCGCAAAAAAACAATTATTTTCAAGTTCTCCCCTGAATGTAACGTGGGCTGATGTCCAGTCAAAGGTTAAAAAAATTACACTCTGGAAACAATTCAACATAAGGTGATCTCCAAAGGTTTAACAGAACTATGCATTCACAAGTGAGTGCGAAATTCAACGCAAAGGGAAAATTTAAACGAACAAACATCAAAAGTGAGCAATTTTGGATCAAATAAGCGAAAGTCTCTACGGTTCTTTGCACTTGCGTACAAGTAAAAGTTTTGATCTGTTCAGAGAACAAGCTTAGCCATGACAACGGATTCAAATTTTTTGCAAATTGAATGTACCAATTTATTTTATTCGCGATCTCTGTTATACGGCGACATATATATAATGCTGCATTTCGTAGTTCAAACATTGGATAAAAATGTTCCTTCTACTTTTTCTAATCCCGACTTTGAATGCTGTGAATGCTGAGCAGGGCCACACAACCTTTGCAGGTAAGAGAGAACACATAAATTTCTTTAAATGTTTTGACACACTTTTATAGCGTTAGAGCAACATAAAAGTTTTTATAAACCTCTTCTTACCTTTTTCCCCTAGTGAAAAATGGTTTCATTATTGCAGGCTGCTCTGACAACGAAGAATGGAGGGAATGTGGAAAGCAATGTGAAAATCAATGCCAGTCTCTCTGTGAGGTAAGAAAAACCGAGAAAACAATATTACTTTTTCGTTCTAGTTGTACACGTGCCTTGATCTCTGCCTTCCTTCTGCTTGTGCCTGCAAGAATGGATTCTATCGTGATCCGAGCTCCGGAACATGCATCGAACATTCCATATGCCCAAGTACTTTTTTTAATTGGATTCATGTAATGTTTCAGGTTGCCCCAAAACAATAAACTACCCAATACCAATATCCCAAAGTAATTTCTGGTATTTAAAATCCATTATTTAACAACTTTTTAGCCTCCCCCGTTTGTGATCTCTCTTGCGAAACCGGGTATTATTGCGACATCACCCTGAATGGACAAGTATGTGTATCTAGCTACAAACGTAATCGATTACTTTAAAAACAATTTAAAAAGAGATATTAAGAATGTGGAAGGCATGAATACTACAACCTATGTGGTAATCCCTGTGAAGTAAAGTGCGAGAGTGCATTCACATCGGTAATCGATTCAGTATCGTTAACAAAACGAAAATTTATATTCCCGAGTGCGTTGCTGATTGTGGGCCTGCTGCCTGTACCTGTGAGCAAGACTATTACAGAAACGACGATGGAGAATGAATCGCCCAGAACGAATGTAAAAAAGAAGAGCGCGCAGGTGTGTATTTGTTTGGAACTATCACATTTCCAAAAACCCACTTTTTAAAACCTTTATGTTCAGCAATTCATTGTCCACCCTGTCCGGTGAATCAATTCTGCTCTCGTGGGGAATGTTTCTCCTTATTTGGTAACGGCCACAAGAAGAGAAACAACAACGACAACTACAATGCAACAGGCAGCCCATGGGCCAAGTAGTAAATGAAACGATTGTAATTTGTTTTCTGGGTTGGGAAGCTTTTATAACACAAAATAAAGTTGTACAATATCCTTTTTCCAGAAACTTTGACAATTACTCTTTATGTCTTGATAAGTTTAAAAGGATACTCTGTTTGTCAAAGGTTTTACTTCATCGGAAAGTAAAACCTTTGACAAATAAAAATTGTTTTTTACGCATTGAAATCTTGGCTGAAACAGACTAAAATAACAAAAATAAATAATTTTTTCTGGAATAATGGCTGCAGGTTATGAAAATTTTTATTTCAAAACGGAAGAACGGAAGCCTGAACAAGCGAGCTGAGAGAAATTTTTGGTCAGATTTCAAATGTTTACAATTATTTTGCACGATATGAGAGGATTCACATATATTTGAATAAATTGTGAACAAAAACCACTGATTGTCCTGTGTAAACACCCTCTACTACATAAAAGAAAATGTTCTGCCAAGAGAATAAGACCAACCATGCCGATTCATGTTTTTATCTGCCTTCTCATGGGTCTCTCAGTTTCTGAAGGTACGTTCATACATGCTGAAGGTAAGCACATACTAGAAGTAATATTTCAATAAACTGATAGCACAGAAGTTTATTGATGTGCAAAGTTTAGCAATTTGCAATCCGCCCTGTGGCTACAATGAAGAATGTTCGCTAATCGGAAGAATTCCCAAATGCGTGCTAACCCGTAAGTTTCTGAACTCAACATTTCGCATTTGTTTGTGCAACGATCCACAAGTTACGAATACAAGAAACATCTTTAGCTCCCAGCACAACTCCATTTTACACTCAGGATTGTCTACCTCCTTTTCCAAAGTGTGATTTTGGACTATCTTGCCGCAGAAAGTCAGATGGGACACAAGATTGTTACCGTATGTTTGCGGAATATGCATTGTTTTAAAGTTTTTTTATCGACAAGATTTGAAATATAGATGTATTAATCATTGTTTAGCGTACTGCATCCCAGCGTGCTCTGAACATCAAGCATGCTTCTGGACAGGCGCTGGAACACTTCCGTTTTGTAAGTCTCTAGGTAAGTGATTTGAATCGTTAATCACACAATCGAACTATTTCGTTTATCAGATCCGCCAGCATGCATACTTCCCTGTTCCTTGGGACAGTACTGCCAATTGGATCAAAACTGGAATCAGTATTGTGCAGGTAAACAATATTCATTACTCTGAAGAATATCACCTGAGTAAAAAGTTTCAAACAATATGAGATGTACGATTGTTATTATGTTAGAAAAATATGAGATTTTTCAGTAGTTCCCACAACTACATTACCACCGTGTGTTCTGCCGTGTCCCCTTGGTCAAACATGTCACTATGACCAATACGGAAAACCTTATTGTGCAGGTTAGAAATACTACTTCAGCCGTCTCTGTTTGCCATTTACACCACAATTTCAGCACCACCGTGTCCAACCCCTGATCCACCTGCAAAAACAACAGGAAGTAAGCTCTTTTTTCTTAAAAAACTCTTTTCTCTTATAAAACAAGAACATTAAAGTTAGAGATGAATGCACTATAATTTAAAACACAACTATAAAAAACTTTGTTCAGAACCGCCGACTTGCAACCCTCCGTGTAAGAAAGGTTTTCATTGTCAGGATGACAGTGGAATTGTGCGTTGTTTCCCAGACAGTAAGTTTTCAACAAATACATGATAAAAGAGATCATGCTGTATAGCCTTTCTAATTAAATTGATGTTGACTCATTAGTGATAACGGGTTTAGGTTGCCCAAGACATGAAGTCGTTAACCATTGTGGAAACCTGTGTGAAAACAAATGTGCATCCCTCTGCGAGGTTAGATCAGCAAAACAATGCATAATCACATAAACCTCTTTAGCCCCAACGTTGCCCAAAAATCTGCAACCCACCGGCGTGTGTATGTGACAAGGACTTCTATCGCAATGCAGCTGGACGATGTGTGACAGAAGAAAAGTGTCCAAGTGAGTAGTGGGAGCTTGTCTGTCAAAAGTCTACTTTAGAGTGTCCAACAACTCCTTCTCCTACCAAGAAGCCGATTTACACATACCCATAACCGAAGCCAAGATTTCGTCTACGACATCTCGATGGAAAACTTACTTACCAAAGCTAATCTTTCCCCGCTTCACTTTGTCTATAAATTAGTAAAACGTAACAATCATGTCTTGTATATGTATATGCATCACTATACGAATAAAGTTTTTGACCAATGTTTTACAAGATCGTGATGTGATAACTCCAGTCACAATTCACAGAAATGACGGTGTACAATCCATTTTATAATACATCATAAAACTGCAAAAACTGATCAGATTGATCAAGTAATATTTAGCATCACGATAAGTCTTCACGGAAGTGTTCCATAGTGCCGTCCATGGGATCGATATAATAATATTTATTACGCTGGCTAGCAGGTGCTGATACTTTATGGACAAGGAACTATGAGAAAAACCTAGAAAGTGATTTAAAGGAGAAGGGGGGCTGTGGAGGAGGTTGGCGGGGCAGCGGGGGTCCCTCATAAGGCTTTGGCAGATTCATGCAATACTTGTTCATAGCGAACCTATGTACAAACCGCTGATGGGTCTCAGAGAGGGCTTTATACATGCTAATGGCCTTAGGTTTACCATCGATGGTACTGAAGAGATAACAAATGTGCTCGGCGAGGGGGTTTTTGGGGTCTACATAAGGAGGTTCTACTTATGGAGGTTCCTCAGGGCAATCCGATGACTCGGCAACTACAGGGGTATCACACCTAGCTTGTTCGATCGCGGAATGGTCATGATCCTGGAGTTCGGCGTCCTTCTGGACAGGGAGCGTGAGGTCAGCCGCTGGTGTCGTGAGGTCAGCCGCGGACAGCGTGAGGCCGGCGTCTGATCGATCAATCGGCGGGGTCGTGCGCTCGGGCGGCGTCTCCTGCAGCTGGCGACGGTGTTGGCGGCGGAGATAACCTTCTCGGCGTTCATCCGGGGTCTCAAATCGGCGAACACTGCAAGATGAATAGGCAGGAATCGTCCTCATAGTATCAGATAAGGTTTTAAGGTGGGGGTAGGGTGATTTCGGTGAGATTTCGACAAAATGGTGACGATGACGACCCTTATCATCAGGTTTTCCTAGGGGGAAAAGGGGCCTAACGGCATCCGGAGAGACCCCAACCAATGAAAAGAGCTGACGCACCTGATCAATGGTGGTGCCCTCCCGGAAACCGGTTAGCACCACCTTGCGCGAATTCTCGTGGCGACGTAGTTGTTCGGCTATCACAGAAGGCAGCGACTCCTTGAGCTCCTTGATCTCGATCAGAAGCGCACGTAGTTGGCACAGGGTGGCGGTGTTGGCGATGAGGGGGCGTCTCTTCGGTGTACTTTTCGGTGAGAGCTGTGAGCTGACCGCCGCACGGGCGAGGAACGCGCGGTCAACTGATATATATATAAACCAACGAACAAAGTGTTTTTCATTCGGATCAGCGTTTTTAGCATGCGGAGGTTTCCGTTGAGAATGTGATTATACTGGCAGATTTTCTAGCTTCTGTTTTTTTCACTTGAATGATATAACTACAGCTCAGTCAAAACTATTATCCAGGATGGTGTCAAAATGAATCGCAGCTGTTGGCAGTCTCTGTAGTTTTACATTTTTATAAGACTTACTAGCAAAAGTTACCCTGGTCGAGTGGCTGGCATACCCGGTGGCTGGAGAAGGTGCCGAAAGATGCAGAAGCAGCTGGAATTCCGAATAACAACGCCACTTTATTATAATAAACATAGTATTATAATCGATATGCCAAATCAACGCTTTTAGCGTCTTGTTGCATCTTTTTTCATTAAATCTAGCGTACATTTTAAGCACTCTTAAAGCTTTTCATGCAAGAGGGAACCAGAATTTATATTTCTGATGACAAAGTAAAAACTATGTTTCAGATAACAATTCAAGAGTTTTGATCTGCAAATGTCATCACCACTAATCCTCACGTGAGTTTTAAGTGCGCTCATGGAAATACTTGAAACGAGGGGAACATCAAAGTTCTGGTAAATTTGGGTCATGTAAACGGAAGTACGTGTGGTTCTCTGGAAACAAGTAGAAATTCGAACTGTATTCTGTTCGAAGAACAAGCTTAACGGTGGTTAGGGATTAAACATTATTTCAACGAGGAAAATCGTGAGTACTAACATATTTCCTTAGCGATCTATGCTACCCAGCAACTACTATAAAACGTTTCATTTTGCTGTCAAACCATCGGATCATCATGGTCTTTCTACTCGTCCTGTATCTGGCGCTGAATGCGGAACTGAGCCATTCTACCTCGGGTGGTAAGCGAATGCTCAAACTGAGGGTTCAAGTTTGAATGCTTTTCTCTAAAATTTAAATCCAATTCATGTTTTTCTAGACTCATACCCTCCTGTATACCTCCCTACTCCTTCCCAACAAACTACAGGTAATTTTATGTACACAACTTGATAAAAGTACTCTTGAAACGTTCCAGTCGATGCCTGCTATCTTCCCTGTGACCCACCCGTCTCTTACTGTCAAATAACACCATCGGGCCCACAATGCGTTGAAGTCAATCCTACAAGTTGTTGATTCAAAACCATGAAAGCCATGTTGTTTTCAGCTCCATTCAGTTGCTACCCTTCTTGTCGTTCTGGACAAACTTGTGTAGCAGGCCCATATGGCAATGGTATCTTCCAATTACCAACGTCGACAGGTAACTAATCCTTATAACTGGGACAATGCTTTTGTCCATTCTATCACCCAGAAACATTATGAGAATAATGCTCCGATGAACTTATGAAAATGGCATTTCAGCATCACCTTTAGTTTGCAACCCATCTTGTGGAATTGGGTATCATTGTCTAGCAACAGAAAGCGGACCTCAATGTGTTCCAGATCGTAAGTTTTCAATCTTTAAAAACGAAATGCACTTCAGAATGTGGTGACCACGAAATAGTAAATATGTGTGGAAATAACTGTGAACCCGTTTGTAACTCTGTTTGCAGTCCTGTATGTTCAGTGAAAAAACGAAGAATCATGCATTTAAGCCTCACAGCTGTCTTGCCGTCTGTGGTGCTCCGGCGTGTGTTTGCGAAGAAAACTATTTTAGGAATAAAGATGGGCAATGTGTACTGAGAGGCCAGTGTTTATCTGGTTAGTTATACAATGGCGCAAACTTATTTATAAGAATGTCCAACAACAACATCAACAACTACTACGACGACAAAGACACCAATCATTTACGATTTTACCGAAGTTGCTCCAGTACGAACCTGCGACACCCCTGGCATTTGTGCATATGGACAGGATTGTGCGAATACTCCAAACGGTCCACAGTGTTATCCTAGTAAGTAACACGAGCTACATCGTAACTTTACGTTTATGCATACTGAAAGGTCGGTTTTTTTTAACAAAAATATAAGACCAACTTCGCATGCGCATTACCCAATATACTCTTTTTTCACATGAACCGCTTTGTTTTTTTTTCAGATTGCTACCTCGGGGTTTTTGATTTAGCGAAGGAATAGCAGTACATGCAAATCCTCCTATTTGCGTTGTTATCGCGTTGTTCGGGCGTTACTCAACTGCTACTTCAACCAATCATTGTTTCAAAAATGCGTGGGTAAAAACAAAAGCATGCTGGAGTTCCATCTTCCGTCTATCATTGAAAAACTTTTCATTATGCTGTTTTCAGAATGCGCAGATAACGAAGAACTGAATGCATGCGGAAATCAGTGCGAAACCCAGTGTCAATCACTTTGCGAGGTAAGTGGAAAGTAACACCAATACTATTTTTAGCCCCACATGTGCCTGGACATATGTTTGCCTCCTGCTTGTGCCTGCAAGGCAGGATTCTACCGCCATCCAAGTTCCGGGATCTGCGTTGAACATTCTTCCTGCCCAAGTACTTGTAACCCTAATTTTGTTGACAAAAAGAAATTTAGGGTGTCCGACAACTAGAAGCTACCCTATTCCAGTCACCCAGGGTTTGTTGAGCTTTTACAAAACACATCCATAAAACTTTTAAGCTTCGCCGGTTTGCAGCCTTGATTGTGGATTTGGATACCACTGTGAACTGACACGCTATGGGCAGCGATGCATGCCAAACCAGAAGAGCAAGCGATTTTGTTAAAACTAAACAAACAACGTATTCAGAATGTGGAAAGTATGAACACTACAACATCTGTGGCAACGTCTGTGAAGCAAAGTGTGAAAACGCATTTACTTTGGTAATCTGGTGACTGATGAAAAACGAAAAGAAAGTTTAGATCCGTTCTTGCATTGCTCTCTGTGGCCCAGCCGCCTGTACCTGCGATCTAGGCTATTACAGGAATGACGCAGGAGAATGTGTTACACAACAAGAGTGTACAAATGCAGAAAAGCGCTTATTATCAGGTAGCAACCTTTTTTTTTTTAACTTTTGCGGTCACAATAATAACAGGTTTTTTCTTTTCAGCTTTCCGTTGTCCTCCCTGTCCCTGGGGTAAGGTTTGCGTTGGTGGATCATGTCTAGATGGAAGCGACAAGGCCCAAGCAACGGCCACTTCAGATTCCTGGTACTAAATTTGTGAAATTGTGGGCAAACTATTGTAATTTGGTTATTTTTGGGTTGGAAGGTGTTCTGTATATTTGGCATTGTACATACTTTTTTCATTTTGGGAATAAAATGGTACAACATATCTTTTTTACAAGAAAATTTCCCTTTCCACAGTTGTCCGTTCCCAATTAGGAACTTTCAACATGCCAAACAAGTTGCTATCAAAAGAATTCTTGAAGTACTATCCCTCTCAAAAAATTTTCTTCAAGTTTTAGTTTCGGACAACATTAAAAGTTGAGAACTTTGGAAATTGAACGGAACTATATAACTTTACAAAAAGTAATTTTCGTTAAAACATTGAAAGCAGACTGGCCTGTGGTGAGCATCCCTCCGTGGACAGGACAGGCATATTGTCACAACAACGGTTCGATCCCAGTCGGTAAACTTCCTTTTCATACAGCTGTGACTTTTAAGTTTACTTTAAATGTTATCTCATTGTTTAGCGAACCGTGACTTGAAAACTTCGAGGTATGTGGCATGTAGAAATCAAAGGACGCGAAGAAATAAAAACTACAGGATCCTGTTCAAACGAAGAACGACCCCCGGAACCCTCTACAGTTTTGTGAAAAATATTACAGTTCTTTGCAAAATTTCGATGTTTGAGCCATGTTTCTTTTTTCAGAATTGTTATGGTGGCATGACAATGAATAAGCCGATAGAATGCGTTAGTAAAAGTTTTCTCTTTTTTGAAATCAAACACTGTACACGGAAATACTATATAATAGTTTCGTCACTTGTTCGACAGTTGGATCAGAATGATGTTCCTTCTAACGCTGTTCCTTCTATGGAATGTTCCGCTAGGACAATTTGCCGAACGTAAGTTGTCAGAATATCAGTTCTGACATGTAATTCAAGTTTTGTTAGTGGCTAGTAAAGTGAAATTTCATTTTTTTTCTTTCAGCTCCGTATCCGGGAGTTGTAACTATGCCAAATAAACCAATAACAGGCATGGCAACATCAAACAACAAATAAAAAAGTAAAATTTTCAGCAAAGCCTTGTCCCCTTCCATGCGCTCCTCCAGCTTGGGTTTGCGTTATGATGTCTTCAGGGCCGCAATGTCTTGAGGTACCACCTCCAGGTTCGTTGCAAACTTTTTGTAACTCACTATTTTTGAAGATCCAAATAGTTGCAATCCTCCTTGCCCTCCTGGACAAGTTTGTGGTGGTCCTTTCGGCGGCGCAGCGACTTGTCAACCAGCAAAAGTTACAAGTAAAGTTACAAGAATGCTCAATAAACTAGTGTTTCAGTGAAACCAATTGCTTGTAACCTTGCATGCAAGATGGGTTCCCACTGTGAAGTTACTGACAGCGGTCCTAAGTGCATTCCCGACAGTAAGGTGAACAAATTCGAATTGAAAGGAGAATTTTTCAGAATGCGGAGAACACGAAGTTGTAAACCTGTGTGGAAATCTTTGCGAAGGAACTTGTTACTTTGTTTGTAACCCTGTAAAAGCCAATACAATTCGACAAAATCTAGAACTTTAGCCTCAACTTTGCCCTGCTATTTGCGGACCGCCGGCATGTGTCTGCGATGAACGCTATTTCAGGAACAAGGATGGAAAGTGTGTTCTGAAAGATAAGTGTCTACCAGGTGAATCGAAAGAGAAGTCTTCTGAAAAGTCTGTTTAGAATGTCAGAGTACCACAAAAGGTTACATTCCTGTAACCAAACCAAAGCCAACATGCTCAACGCCTGGTATTTGCGCGGATGAAGCCGATTGTATTGATACTGAGGATGGACCGCAATGTTATCCAAGTGAGTTAGGCGAGCATCTTGTATTCGTAGTCTATAGGGATACCTTCAAACTATTTTTACTTTGTCACATTTTGAAAAACTCATATTCACTTCAAGCGGGATCTTTTACAAGAAGAGACAAGAGAAAGGTAGTGAAATTGGCCTTTGTCGCGAAAACAGAAAGCATGGTATTTTCTCCACATGGTAAGATTGAAAGAGTCAAAAAAGACGGCTTCTTGCATTGATGGAAAAGTGGTGAAATGCACACGCAAAGAGATTCTAGCCACAATTCATACTCACAAAATAAGAGTTTCTCCAACTTTTGCCCTTTTAGACGATTGCTTTCTAAGGTTTTCTTTTAAGTCTTGTACAAGTGAACTCCTTGTGCTCGCGAAACAACATATGCAAAGGGCTTCGTTAAAATTGGGAACGTTAAAAAACCGCAATCTTTCAGAATGCAAAGATAAGGAGTACCTAAACCGATGTGGAAACCTTTGTGAAAATAAGTGTCATTCTGTTTGTGAGGTAGACTAGCTATTGTTAAAGTTTCAAAATTTGCTTCAGCCCGAAGCTTGCATTGAGATCTGCAATCCTCCTGCGTGTGCTTGCAAGCCTGACTTTTACCGTGACGAAAGTTCTGCAAAGTGTGTGGATAAAGATCATTGTCCAAGTAATTGAAATTTCATGTGAATTTACAAATTCTCTTTCAGAGTGTCCGACTAAAGGTTACCCAGGCGTCACCTCAGGTTTGTTGCGGTTGAAACTAGATATAATCAAAGCAAACTTTCTAGCGCCGCCGGAATGCAATCTGGGTTGTGACTGCGGCACTCACTGCCAAGTGACCCCCAGTGGACCGATATGCGTGCCGGACGATCAAAGCAGGTGACACTTTCCCGACCAACAAGGAAATACCGGTTCAGAATGCGGAAAACAGGAACATTACAACAAATGCGGTAACCATTGCGAAGGAAAGTGTGAATATGCCTATTCTGGAGTACAAAATTGTTACCTTAATTTAAACAAACTTCACCATTTTTAGCCACGCCCTTGCATCAAAATCTGCGGGCCTGCCGCGTGTACTTGCGATCCGGACTACTACAGGAATGAGAACGGAGACTGTGTCTCGCAGAAAGACTGCGGTTGTAACAATGTGGAACGTAAGGTTTTCAGGGAAATCCCGGACTTTCGTTTCTATGCTATCGATTTAATCTTTCAAGGCGGTAGAAATTTTAAAAACTGAAAACATGTTCAAAAACTGAAACACGGGTCTCGAAAGTTCCAGTGTTTTTCGACAATGACGAATGAGTTCACCATCAGGTAGTGGTCATCTGTTTTTCACTGATGCTATCACAATGGCGCTTTCGTTTTTCGGCGAACGAAAAAGATTTATTGGAGGACACATGCGACGGCTTTGGTTTTAAAATAACAGACAATTAACACATTTGGTTAAAACACAAGAATGAATGTTTTGCTATGTGGACGAAGCAGAAAAATGGAAACTCGACAGCCATTTGAAAAAAGAAGAGTTTTAACAAATTCTTTTAGCTGTGAATCCATGTGCCTTCACTCTCTGTCTTGCTCCTTCGGATTGCATTGTTGTAGACGGAAAAGCCAAGTGTGTTGCTCCTCGAGGAGGAAAGCCCCCTCCAAAGCCTATTAAATGAGCGTGATAGTCTTTTTAAAAAGTGGTTTGGGATCTTTTCTGTAATTTTCTACAATGCTATATTTTAAAAACCCGAAATAAAGTAATTTTTAACATGTAGTATGTGTGTGTAAAAGCGAAACCGACAAAAGGTGAAAGATTGTTTCAAAAATTATTTCGAAAACATTTTGGTAAGATTATCAGCGTTTTGATCAGCTGTTTGCATAAAAATAGCTGTATATTTACTTTTCACATTTTCTATGCGCATTTTGTTGACGACACTTAGCCAAAAGACGAAACCGAAAATGCCCAAAAGATGGCAAACACGCGGTCTCATCAAGAGTGAAAGTCCTTGGCCTGTTTTTCATTTGTAGTGGTTTAAAAACTTTCATGTTCATGGCCGTGTGGACCGATTTTCTGCGACCTCTCGGCAGATAATTCGGTTTACCTTCGCCTCAGTAGCAGCGACAGCATGATCTGGGTAGGTTCCTTAACTACTCTTCTTTCCTATTCTTTGATGTTTTCTAAAATTCAATGTTCTTTTCTTTTTGTAAGATGTCTTATTCCATTTTGGCAGAGGTTATGTGATAAAACGTTCCAACTTGAAAAAAAGACGCCTTACCTTCAACGGTTACCATTTCTTTTTTATTGTGAACCCCTCTTGCTTCTAGTCTTAGACGACAAATTTCGATTAAGTACAAATTTCGGTTAAGGTTATCACATTGACTTCCGCCTATTTGACCTCAAAATGTTCATGGTTTTAACATGTGACATTTCGTGGTGGAATTAACAGTGACGTGCTAAACTTTCTATATTTCGAGCGTATACCAGTATATATCTATTTCGTTTTGAACTGAACATCGATTTAAGCCATTCTTGAAAAGCAAACGATTCTGTTTGATTTCCTTTTACAAACACTAAATGTCAACGTTTACAACCGTTGCCTATGAATCATAAGATTTAACGCAAAAAATTCTTAGAAGGAACATAAAAAAATGTTATTCGTTCATTTTAGCTGCTGCTCTTCATACCTGCTATAGCAGGAGGCCCACTGGCATCAAAGCCTAAATGTAAGTCGACTCTTGTCCAATTGAGAAATACTTGTTAGTCGCTCCCGATTGGAAGATTTGTGCGGCCACTCCTTGCCCAGAAGGCAAAGTTTGTGTGATCCGACGTGGAGATGACTTCTG
Source organism: Oscheius myriophilus (assembly GCA_964057215.1). Classification (NCBI taxonomy): domain Eukaryota; kingdom Metazoa; phylum Nematoda; class Chromadorea; order Rhabditida; family Rhabditidae; genus Oscheius; species Oscheius myriophilus. The sequence goes on from OZ059907.1 coordinate 18,947,270, forward strand.
CGGAACCGCTTGTGTCGAAGCCGGAGAAAGTAATAAAAATCAGAAAACTAAGCAAAGAAACGTTTCAGTCACATGTGCCAACGTCGATTGCTTCCCAGGACAAACGTGTCTTCATGAAGAGGTCGTGTGTGTGATGGAACCTTGTTTCCCAGTGCCGAAGTGTGTTCCGGTCGGAGGTGATGAATCCTACTCAGTTGAGCCGAGTAACAAAAGAGGAATTCCGTTTAAAAAATTATCCATTTTAGACCAACCTTGCGAACCAAGGGCCCCATGTGCTGATGGAGAGTTCTACGACGAATGCGGAGGATGTGAAGCGGACTGCGATTCCGGCCAGGTGGACTGTCCTGGAAAATGTGATACATCTAAGGCCAAATGCAGGTGAATGAGTTAGATATTTTGGAGCAACGCAACAGATTGTGTGCACTAGCTTTGACTTAACAATTATGAAAAAAACGAATGTCCCTTGAACGAACAATGTGCTATACAAGCAAAAAAGATGTAAGATGCCCTGACTAACTATGAGACATAACTTTCTGAAAACCGGATTTACCTACAATATCCTAGCGCTAAAAAAGCAATCAACTACCAATAGCAAAGAATGAATAATGTGTTATTTCGGGTTCCCTTAATACTCCAAAGATCTATAGTTCCTCAGAGCACCTAGGGTTATGGAGACTTCAAAGAGCCGATCTCACAAGGGAATATTTAAGGAACGATGTTATTATTATTGAGGAGACTTAAAATCTAATTCCTAATGAAAACTGTACCGGATCTGAAAACCGAACACTGCTTTTCAGATGTGAGAGCCCTCTTGTGAGAGGCCCCGACGGCACTTGCATCTCCGAAAAGATGTGTCCCGTGAATCCCGGCGGTTACAAAATCAGTGGACCGAAGGACAAAGACGATGGAAAGGAAAAACCACCTCATGAAGAAAAGCCGGAAAAGCCCCATGAAGAGAAACCGGAAAAGCCTGAACCCCCGAAGCCAGCCCCTCCTCCAGGCCCAGAAGAAGAAACTGACGCTCAGTTGTTCAAGGAGTGTACTGATCTCAGATGCGATCAGAAGTACGAGGAATGCTTCCTGCCAATCGACAATGGACCCTTGGTCTGTAAACGAAAACCGAAAGGTAAGAAATCATTAAACTTTTCGTAAAAATGGATATTTAGGTGTGACATGTGATTGCCCAAGGACAGCTCTGTGTTTGTTACAAGCAGTTATCTGCGTCAAAGGTCCTTGTCCTCCAATTTCTGCTTGCCTAACGCCTCCAGGTACGTTTGGTCACTTCAGGAAACAAAATGTTGTTTCAGGAGGTGGAAAGCCAGTCTACAAGCCCGAACCTCCACCTGTGTACAAACCACATGAGAATGAAAACCCGGAGAAGCCTCCGTCCTACAAACCCTCACCGCCACCCTATAAACCTTTCTCTGGCGGATCCAACACGCCAACAAACCCTCCAGGAGGAACCAGCCCAACATCGCCAACAGGAGTTCCAGGACCTGAAGGGCCAGAGGGAACTCAACTTTGGGTGGAGTGCGAGGCTCTGAAGTGCTATAAAAAGGACCAAGTTTGTTTCAAACCAATTGAAGGAGGACCTCAATATTGTAAAACAACACCCAGCGGTAGGGCATCAAATTACGCAGTGAACTTGGCTTTAGGAGTGAATTGTATCTGTCCACCACCGTACCTCTGCATGCTTGAAGAAATTGTCTGCGTCACCACGCCGTGCTACCCTCTTGGAGTTTGTCTAAAGCCTCCAGGTAAAATCAGTTGGGTATATATTTTAAGCTGCATTTTCAGAGGGATCAACGTTGCCAACGTACCTTCCGTATACTCCTAAGCCACCTGGTTACCCTACTGAGAAGCCGTGCCCTCTACCCTGCAACCCTCCCTCACATGTTTGCGTGGTCTCCGATGGTGAAGCGCAATGCGTAGAGGTTCCACCAGCCCGTTTGTTCCAGTTTTGAAAAGTCGAGAAAAATAATTCAGTGGATTGTACTCCACCTTGTCCTACTGGTCAAGTCTGTGACATCCGCTTTACTGGAAACGTCTGCGTGCCGGCTGGACCGCCGTCGCCGCCATCGCCTCCTTCACCTCCTTCTCCACCGGGACCTGGTAAGTTCCAGGTTGCAAAGAAATTATGGTCTCCCCTTATAACCTTCTGAAATGCAACTCACATGGTTGAAAAAGCTAACGCCTAATGAGCAAGTGAGACTGTTTTCATTGAATTTCATTAATGTTCCGCACCTATATATTTGCAGTTTAAACACGTTTGTGGGAATTTTGACCTTCCGAAAAATCGCTGTTGTGGTTAACACGTAATTGGACAAAATATTTTGCAAAGAACAACGAAATGTTACATTTCGCAAATTTGTTCAAACGATACTTTTATGGCACCTTATAGATTTTCATATGAATACGCATCATCAAAATTTCAGAATGTCCTGCCCATGAAGAAATGAGCGAATGTGGCAACCTGTGTGAAAACAAGTGTGTTTCTCTGTGTGAGGTTAGTTAACAATGTTGAAATTTCAATATAGGTTGTGTTTTAGCCCCAAGCCTGTCCATTTGTTTGCGAAGCTCCTGCCTGTGCCTGCAAGACCGATTTCTACCGAGATCCCGATTCAGGTCATTGTGTGAAGGCTGATGATTGTCCAAGTAAGCAAAACAATTTGTTTGTCTGATAATAAAAATCATTACAGAGTGCCCTCGACCGAATACCTGTTACCCTCCTTGTGCTCCTGGATCTCAATGCAAAGGCGGCAAATGTGTTCCTTTTGGAAACCCATTGTGTGATCCAGACGTTCCGTGTCCTCCTGGCTGCGCCTGTATCAAGAACCCTGATGGTACCCATGGGTGCGATTGTGGATGTGGACTTTCGTGTCCTCCTGGAACTGAATGCGCAGGCGATGTTTGCGTGCCTTCTGGAAACCCAACTACTTGCAAACCGCCACTCCCTCCATGCGCTCCGGGCTGCACTTGTGTTCGTAAGTCCGATGGTTCACAAGGATGTCAGTGTGACTGCAACCCTCCTTGCCCTCCTGGTTCGAACTGCAAAGGGGGCACTTGCGTTCCTTTTGGAAACCCAACAACTTGCATTCCACCACTGCCTCCATGTGCCCGTGGCTGCACATGTGTAAGGAAACCTGACGGATCGCAAGGATGCCAATGTGGATGTGAACCTCCGTGTCCTCCTGGATCACAATGCAAGGGTGGTACATGGGTACCCTTTGGAAATCCAACGGAATGCATCGAACCATTCCCTCCGTGCCCAGTCAACTGTCAATGTGTGCGCCATCCCGATGGAACTCAATCCTGCGAAAACTGCGGATGCGAACCCTGTCCCCCTGGAACACACTGCGTTGGCCAAGATTGCGTACCCGACGTTAAACCACCAGGTAACTCTAATCGATGATAGCAAATTCAAGCAAAATTTTAGTTTACAAGCCAACTCCGCCACCCTATAAACCATCTCCAAAACCAATAGGTAAATACCAATAAGATGAAAAGAATAACAGAAAAGTTTAGCTTGCAACCTCGACTGCATTCAGGGAAAACATTGTGTGGTAACGCCATCTGGACCGAAATGCGTCGATAATGAAAATGGTGGGTCTATTTTTAAATTTAATTGCCTAGGACCAAAACTGCAAAATCTCAGAGTTGAAATTTTCCATTAAAATCATGATTGTACCTTTTCAGAAAATCCAACACCAGCTCCCAATCCACCAAAGCCACCAGGTATTTCCTCACTAGAACTAACTGTTACTATCAATATTTATATACTGATCATTAGGACTTGACATTTGCAACTTGACGCCTGTTAAGTATTGAAACTTTTAGTTTACACCCCTGCTCCCCCGCCATCGCAGAAGTGTCTACCACCACTTCCACCTTGTGCCTACCCCAAGGTGTGCAAAAGAAACCCCGATGGTTCTCAAACTTGTGAAAGTGAGTTTCAAGAGGAGTACATTTTACAACTTGATTCAGTTTGTCCTCTACCCTGCAACAAACCGTATACTGTTTGCAACTATGGAGTCTCCGGGCCAGAGTGCATTCTGAACACGGGATTGGGTGAGTAGAAGTGCAATTTGCTCAAACAATTAGGGCAAACCTCTTCTTTTGAGGCATTCTGTTTAATTGTTAATTGAGTGTTTCAATGACGATAAACTCAGCGGGAAAAATTCTTTCAGCTTGTACTCTACCATGTCCCACTGGAAAACATTGCATCGTAACACCAACTGGATTCCAATGTGTTTCTGAAGGTATCAATACCGATACTTTAATGTTTTATCGAATTCAGCTTGTACTCTCTTCTGTGTCAAGGGAAAACATTGTGTAATAACTTCTACTGGACCAAAATGTGTAAATGACGGAAATGGTACGTAAACGAAACTGAATCGGTCGGATTTCAAAACAAAAAGGAGTATTCTTCATTTTCAATTTACAGAAGGACCCCTTCCAACTCCTGGCCCTCCTGGACCCAATGTGTGCCTTCCTCCTGTACCCGTCTGCTCAGCAAACTGCAAATGTGTCCGTCATCCAGATGGCACTCAGGGCTGCGATGACTGTACCTGTGAGCCTTGTCCTCCTGGAACTCATTGTGTTGGAGTCAATTGTGTTCCCAACGTCCCACCAGGTGAATTCGTTTCAGAAAGTTCATTATTCTCGCAATTTTTCAGTTTACAAGCCGAGTCCACCTCCATATACACCAAAGCCACCAGGTACATTTTCCAACAAATATGGTCATCCTTCTATTTCCACCTACCAACTTTTTTTTTCAGTTTACACTCCTGCCACTCCTCCACCTTCACAGAAGTGTGTTCCACCACTTCCTCCTTGTGTTGTTGGCCGTGTGTGCAAAAGAAATCCCGATGGAACCCAGTCCTGCGTCGGTTAGTTTTAAAACCACGAATTTTATTGAAATGCCGTTTACAGCTTGTCCATTACCATGCAATCCGCCATTTACCGTCTGCAATTTTGGAGACTCTGGACCGGTTTGCATCTTGAACACGGGGCTTGGTATGTAAAATCAGAAAACATATAATCGAATTCGTCGCAACACCCATTAAAACAACTCAATCGTTCTAAAATTTGGCAAATATGTTTTAGCTTGTACCCTTCCCTGTCCACCAGGACAACGTTGCATTGTGTCTCCGACTGGCTTCAAATGTGTTACGGAAATTGGTAAGTTGATCAATGCAACTAATAGAGTAACAATACAATTTATTTCAGGAACACCAGCCACTCCAACACCTTCCCCACCAACACAACCAGGTATACATATGATTTGGCAATTCAGGCATTTCAGTTTTGCATATAAACTTTGGGGGGGGGGGCTCTCTCTAAAAGTGCGTATAAGAAATAAAATCCAGCTTTTATAAATTAGCAAGTTTGGCCATGCGAAATAGAATAATTCCAACACTTTATCATTTTCAGTACCACTTTGTTGCATTCTCGTGGTTTAAAAGTAAAACATTGTATTGTTAAAACCACTAAAACTATCTGAACATTTTTTTTTAAAGTTTCATAAAGAGAATGTAACAAACCAGTTAAAAACAACAAATTGTTTTTGAATGGTGACAAATAAAAATAACTTGGTTTCAGCTTGTACTCTTCCCTGTCCACCAGGACAACGTTGCATTGTGTCTCCGACTGGATTCAAATGTATTACTGAAATGGGTTTGTTGATTAATTGTTCAAATAGAAGTATCGAAACAATTCAGGAACTCCAGCCCCTCCAGGTCCACCAACACCTTCTCCGCCAACACCACCAGGTAAGCATTTTATTAAGATATTCACACATCTATCATTTTTGGATGGGTCGCTCTAAAAGGGTTTAAAAAAGCGCGGTTTGTTAAACGAACATGATTTATTATACAAAAGAGTGTTAAAACGGCAATGGACAAACCCATGGTTTCAGTTCCACATGGTTGCATTCTTGACTGTGTAAAAGGAAAACATTGTGTTGTAACGCCGACTGGGCCGAAGTGTGTTGATAATGGTGAAGCCTAAAAGCTCTCTGAAAAGATCTTAACTTTCAGTACCCCCAGTATGCAACCTCGATTGTGTTAAAGGAAAGCACTGCGTTATTACGCCCACTGGGCCGCAGTGTGTTAGCGATGGTATAACGTATTCATTGTCTTTGAGCCGTCCCCTGTTTTTAGTTTGCTACCTTGACTGTGTTGATGGAGACCACTGCGTTGTTACACCGACTGGACCGAAGTGTGTCCCCAATGGTAAACTTAAAAAAGGGTTTGGCCATATCCATTTTATTTAGGACCTCAAGTTTGTAACCTTGATTGCAAGGTTGGCTTCCATTGTGTCGTCACCAAAACAGGACCGACTTGCATTCCGAACGGTAAGTAGTGATCTTTCGTGAAAACATCGAATAACTATTCGTTACGCTGTCTCCATAGAGCATGAAACTGTGATTGTGACAAACAAACTTCATGCATGTTACCGGTTTATTTTAGCGCCGCAAGTCTGCAACCTTCTCTGTGTCATTGGAAAACACTGCGTGATCACTCCATCTGGGCCAGAATGCGTTGATGATGAAACTGGTAGGTATGACCTGTGCATTACAAAGTTTGGTGTTTTTATCACGCGGGAAAATCTTTAGTTCACGCGGGAAAATGCATTTAGTGGTTTGTCTTCTTCTCTCTGTGTCACTTCATTTAGCGCACTCTCTCGTTTACCCGCTGAAAAAGACAGTGCGATCACGGGTTTTCGCGAAAAATTCAAAGCCAATATTTGCATCATCCGTTGAAACATAAAATATATGAGATCCTTGTGCTCTAAACCCACAAAATAGAGCATTTTAAACTTAAAAACTGTATGAACAACCATTCTTGTCAACGAATAGTAACTTTTTACAGCAACGAAACCTCCATGTGTCCTGCCTTGCCCACTCGGAGAAAGTTGTGAACTGGATGATTACGGTCAACCATATTGCGCAGGTAACAAAAAACCTTAACGGGATTATATCAATTTTTCAGCCCCACCAAATACTTGCAATCCTCCGTGTCCTCCAGGCTCGCAATGCAAGGGAACAACATGCGTGCCGTTTGGAAACCCAACGACTTGTATTCCACCACTTCCACCTTGTGCTCCTGGATGCACATGTGTGAGAAAACCAGACGGCTCGCAAGGATGTCAATGTGACTGCACCCCTCCTTGCCCTCCGGGTTCAAATTGCAAAGGAGGCACCTGCGTTCCTTTTGGAAACCCAACAACTTGCATTCCACCACTTCCGCCATGTGCTGCTGGTTGCCCCTGTGTTCGAAAGCCCGACGGCTCACAAGGATGTCAATGTGGATGTGAACCTCCGTGTGCTCCTGGATCGCAATGCAAAGGCAACACTTGTGTGCCTTTTGGAAACCCAACGACTTGCATCCCACCACTACCTTCGTGTGCACCAGGGTGTACTTGTGTAAGAAAACCTGACGGATCACAAGGATGTCAATGTGACTGCAACCCTCCCTGTCCTCCTGGTTCAAATTGTAAAGAAGGCACCTGCGTTCCTTTTGGAAACCCAACAACTTGTATTCCACCACTTCCCCCGTGTGCTGCTGGCTGCCCCTGTGTTCGAAAGCCAGATGGGTCGCAAGGATGTCAATGTGGATGTGAACCTCCATGTGCTCCTGGATCGCAATGCAAGGGTGGCACCTGCGTACCATTTGTAAACCCAGGTTTCTTTGACCCAACTATAGCCACAAGAAATGTTTCAGTTTACAAGCCCACACCTCCACCCTATGGACCACAACCAACAGGTAAACCGGCGTTGTAAAATCTAAGATTAACATCTTTAAAGACCCGTTGCATTTTAAACAAAGTAGTTAAGGTGAACATGAAAAGCACCAACCAAATTTAAACCAAGAATAAAATCTGAAGGTGTCCGAAAAGTGTTTAGTTGGGAATGGGCAACGTTGTTCGTAACATTTTCACGCGAATATTGGTTTCGGTACACCCTCATACTGATTTTTGTTTTCAGGATGTGAACCACCTTGTCCTCCAAAGACAAAATGTGAAAAAGGAAGCTGTGTTCCTGCTGAAAGTAAGATACTTTGAAAAAAAAACTTACACTTTCTTTGCAGGCTCTAGTCCCGTGAAACCCTACGTTCCACCACCGAGTAAGTGTTTACTTTTAAAAAAATGTTGCGTAGTAGAATGACCAATTGCTATACATATTCTAAGCTAATTGAATGTTTTTTAATGAGCTTTCGGAAAATCTAAACATTTGTTTTAGAATGCGGAGAGAATGAAGTTATCAACAAGTGTGGAAAAGTTTGCGAATCTACATGTTTCTTTGTCTGTAATCCGGTAACCAACTAAACTTCTTGATGATGAAGTCCTGTTTAGCCCCAAATTTGTCCGGACATTTGCGAATCGCCTGCATGTGTTTGTGCCGAACGCTACTTTAGGAACAAGGCTGGAAAGTGTGTATTGAAAGACGGATGTCTACCAGGTACATGAAAAATTAATGTAAAAACCAAATACTCTTTTAAGAATGCAAGCCTACTCAGCCTCCTTATGTACCAAGTAAGTTTCAAAATCCACAGGTCGAAAAACTATAAAATAAAGTAGACTGTGAGAACAAAAGAATACACAAATAAGATTTTGCAATTCCAAAAGCTCATTAAGCATAAAATAGAAAACAAAAAGCTTTTTTAGCGACGGCACCTCCAAAACTTACATGCGCTAATGTTTTGTGTATTATCGCAACGACCTGCATTGATACGCCAGATGGACCTAAATGTGTACCTATCAGTACGTTTAAGAATATCATCAGCCCAATTGTGATAATTTTTAGAATGTGGCGAACACGAGGAACTGAGCCCGTGTGGAAACTTGTGTGAAGGAAAGTGCGCAAACAAGTGTCAGGTAGGTATATTTTAGAACAAAATGCTTTTAAAATGTTCTACACATTCAAAAGCGGATATTCGGCCTAACAGGGAAAACATAAGTTTTATTTGAAGGGAAATGCCTTTTTCAGCCCGTATTTTGTCCTGCCATCTGTAATCCTCCTGCCTGCGCTTGCAAAAAGGACTTCTTCCGAGACGACAAAGGAAAATGCGTTCCTGAAGATAAATGCAAAGGTACACTGCAAAAACAAGCTCCTCGAAAGATATGATAATTCAGAATGCACTCCTCCTCCTTACAAACCGTCGACCCCTCCACCATATAAACCTCTCAGTAAGAAACAAAATTTTCCTAAAGCTTGTGTTTCAGAGTGTCCACCACACGAAACTGTTAGCCCTTGTGGTAACCTTTGTGAAGGAAAATGCATTCATGCCCCGAACGTAAGCATTGATTTTGTACAAAACCATTCAAACTAGACTTTGTTATTCAATTTTTTCAGCCAACCCCTTGTCCTAAGATTTGCAAGCCGCCTGCCTGTGCTTGTGACAAAGACTACTACCGCGACTACAGTGGAAAATGCGTAAAACTCGACAAGTGCCCTGCTCCTCCTGGAGCCAAGAACACGGGTGGAAAATCACATGGTAGGTTGAAGCAGTTCGAAAAGATCTTGGATTCAGATCAAGGAAAGAAGGGTGGTCCTCCAGGCCAGAATCCATGTTCTGTCATCAAGTGCCCCGCATCATCTACATGTCAAATTGTGGATGGAGAGGCTCGATGTGTCACGCCGATGATTTCGTCGAACCCCTACGCGTAGATCGCACGGAGAGACACTCCGAAGTAGAACTTAATAAATTTTGTAGCATTGAATTTGTGTGTTGAAAAGAGCACAACGGCGGTGTTTGCCCGAAGCCAAAAAGGTAGATTAAGTTAGAATGTTAGATAGCAAAAATGACACTTGGAAAACTCGGAAGTGAGGCGTTTGACATGCTTTGACGTTGATATGCAAACAGGCGGAATCTTTTGAAATTTGTTTAGCGCAACTGTTTTCGTGAGATCACCCCTTAAAGCCTTTGTTTACAATCTTAAAGTCGAAGAAATTTCTTTTTAGAGATGTTTTACTCGCAAATACAATGACGTTTCACCCTTTGGAGGTTAACAATCGCTGACATTTGCCAAGTAATCGCGAAACGTCACTCAAACGTAAAACAAAACTGAATTGTTTAAGGAATGCCATTTCAATTGGGGCGCATAGGACGAACTCTAAAACGCAAAAGAAAAACCTTTTAAGCACATTAAGTGATGATCTTTTGTTTTCAAAGAACAAATGTTGCTCTACTTTCAATAAAAAGTGTAATTCTTTAACATTTTAGGTCAAAACTAAACCGAAAATGGCATTTCGGTTTTCTAGGTCGGCGTTGAAATAGTAGTGTCTGCCTGGTTTTGATACCATCTTTGCCAGAATAAACAAAACCAACGATCGGAAACCACATTTTCGTTTGCGTCGAGGATGAATAAACGCAAGAAGCCCAAAATCTTTTGGAACAACTGTTTTGTCTCCCAGAATATTGGCGACTCGTATCAGACGGCAATATTTAAAACACTGAGTCAATCTTATTTATTCCTTTTAGCTTCACCCCGCCCCCTCCCCTAAATCAATTACCCAGTCTCTTTTAAGGAAGGACACAAAACACGTGTTTCGGTTTTAACGGTTGAGTGGCCATGGTATTACTTACCTTGGCCTGTTTTCGAAAACAGACGGTTTAAAATCTGTCTTGTTCATGACCGCGAACCGATTTTAAACGACCTCCCGGCGAATAATTTGGTTTACTACCATTCAGTTCCCTTCAACAGCATGCTCCTGGTATGTCGTGTACGTACACTAACTGCAAACTGTTTTAGCTCTTGTGCTTTTTATCATTGGTTATAGCAGCCCCACCTCCATGTAAGAATACGACCATAAGGCTGCATAAACTCTTGGTTTTTAGATGACACTGTGCCCCTTTGGAAAGTCTGTTACGGAACAGTTTGTCAAGATGGATATGTGTGTGCAGTTCACAGAGAGGGAGGCAAATGTGAACCACGATGTGTTGAAGCCGGACAAAGTGATTTCCCTCTTAAGCACATCAAATGCCATATGTTTTTAGTAACCTGCAACAACGTAGACTGCGTACCCGATCGCACATGTATAAACGAGGAGGTTATATGCAAGAAAGCTCCTTGCTACCCGGTTCCTAAATGTATTCCAATGACTGATGACGGCGGTTAAGGCGCGCTTATGATTTGAATTTTGGTTTTTGTAGAAAAGTGCAAAGCTGCACCAACTTGTCCAAAAGGAGAAATTTGGAATGGATGTGGAGGTTGCGAAGGAACTTGTGAAACTGGACAAGTTGCCTGCAGATTTCCCTGCGATCCGACAAAGGCTACCTGCAGGTAAGTGAGATATTCCACCCATTTAAAGTCTACTTTCAAACATGTCACTTCAAATCGTGATTTTGATGTTTAAGGGTCCTCTAAGATTCTAGGGATTTTAGTAAATTGTACACTTCTATTCCATAAAGCGACAAACATATTATTCTGCGCAGAAACATAAGGCTTGATTTAAGGCCCAGAAAAAGACAACCCCTGAAAGTTCTTGGGAATTTTTTTTCGTATTTTGTGAAACCCCATAATCTTTTAAAAACGTTCTGGCGTCATTAGAACAGTATTATTGCCAAACAAGTTCTTAGTGGCGATTATCAGGCACAAAGTTCGAGAATTGGGAACCAGATAATGAAGCTTTATATGCATGGTACTATAAATTGTAATTTTCAGATGCGAATTCCCTCTTCTTCGTGGTCCAAAGGGCAAATGTATCGATGAAAGCGAATGCAAAAAGAGTCCTCCAAAGTATGGCTCAGGTCCGCCAGAGCCTCCAGGATCCAGCTACCTTCCCAAAACTACTGAACGAATCTGCAATGCGCCCTGCTTCCCTGGTCACGTTTGTCAGTTTGACTCTAATGGTACCCCAATTTGTGTGGAAGTCACCACTCCAGGTAGCTTTTTAGCTTGTTTATGTAATTACGTAAATCTAGGCCCCACTCCTAATCCTGATTGTAATCTACCCTGTGCTCCTCCTGCTTGGATTTGTGTGGTCACTGATTCAGGACCGCAGTGTATTGAAGTTCCTCCTCCAGGTATTTTCTTTGTCAAAATTGAATAATTTGTATCTAGGCCCTGGTGACTGCGATCCTCCATGTCCTGATGGACAAGTTTGTCAAGGTCCGTTTGGAGGTCCTGGAAAATGCCAACCGGAGCCTTGTAACTCACCACTACCTACTTGTCCACCTGGAACCCTTTGTAAACGAAAACCTGATGGAACTCAAGGGTGTGTCGGTAAGTCCAATTCAAGCTAAAATATTTTTTGTATCACTTGCAAAGCGGTACAATTTTAAACTTCAGAATACTGCGACCATCCATGTGGAGCTGATGAAAGTTGTCAACCACTGCCTGACGGGGGAGAACAATGTGTTGAAATTGCACCACCTGGTATGGTTTTGTTTTTTGATACAACCGGGAAGAATAATTTGAAACCCTGTAATCGGCTAACGCAGCAGAAATCTTTGCTAAGCGGATTAGATTTTGTTATTGTTACTTTTTCTGTTATTATCAAATAGTTTTACTCACACTCATCAAAGTCAAACAAATACACGGATTGAAAAACCAATGGGTGCACAAAAAGAAAACCCTCCGAGGGGTTTCAAATATTGCACTGGGAAAACAAATTTTTGAACAAACACACGCACAGTTTTTACTATTGATTAAGTTGTTAGAAATGCCTTATATTTACAATTTCAGAAAAGAAGCCATATCCGCCGAAGTCCGATTACACTCCAAGTGAGTTTTGCCCTGTTTATATTTGTACCTTTTTATTTTAAAACTGAAATTGTGTTAACGCTGCTTATTTAAAAACAATTTTCATAATGTAATTACGCATTATAAACGCGTACGCGAAATAGAGTTTTATAATCAGCGTTTTCGCCGATGGAAACATATAATTTCAGAACCCGATCCCATTAAATTTTGCAACATTGCCTGCAAAATTGGAACCCACTGTGTCGTGACACAATCTGGACCAACTTGCGTTCCAAATGGTACGTTGTCAACAACACCAACATAACTCTCGTATTTTATTTAGGACCGCAAGTGTGTAACCTGGACTGCAAAATTGGATTCCATTGTGTTGTTGAGCCAACCGGCCCAACGTGTGTTTCCAACGGTAACTTTTAATCGCTGAAATTGAAATGATTCATTAACAGGACCTCAAGCCTGCAATCTTGACTGTGTAATAGGAAAACGCTGCATTGTTACACCTTCAGGGCCGAAGTGTGTTCCAGAAGGTAATTAAAAAAAACGTGTTCATTCAAAACATTTTTAAAGTTTGTACCCTCGACTGCAAAATTGGTACCCACTGTATCATCACGGAAACTGGTCCTAAATGTGTACCGAACGGTAAGCTACGTGCGAAAAACACACGTTTCCAACTAACTTTTTCCCTAAAAAGGAAAAAAGGTTTCAATAGCGTGTTTGGTTTGCTTGTTCACGTTGCTGACGAGATATTCCCTTTTTAAACATCGTTATTATAGATCCTCCAGCCTCACCCCCAAAAGCGTGCAACCTCCTATGTATAAAAGGGAAACATTGTGTTGTGACACCATCAGGTCCAACCTGTGTTAACGATGGTAAACCAATAAAAATATATCAAAAATGCTGTTTTTCAGGTCCTAAAGTATGCAACATCGATTGTAAAATTGGCACGCATTGTGAAGTCAAGCCCAGTGGTCCAATTTGTGTACCTAATGTTGAGTAGCCTTTTGCTTTGAATACAAAATACAAACTTGTAGAACCTGAAGCCTGTACCCTTGATTGTGTAATCGGCAAGCATTGTATTGTATTACCTTCCGGGCCTACATGTGTTCCCGACGGTGTGTAAAAATACTTTTGAAACGGGATAATTTATATTTCAGAATCAGATGCAGTGCGAGTATGCAACATCAAATGCAAGGAAGGAAAGCACTGTGTTGTAAAGCCTTCCGGTCCAACTTGTGTACCTGACGGTAAGTGCATTTTTTGAAAAGTCTCCCATCCCTTAGTTCTCTTAAATGAAACATCACCAAAAAACCTTAAGACAAAAAAGATTTGTTGTAATTTCAGAACCGTCCTCCTATACGCCGAAGCCAAATTACAACCCTAGTAAGTTTTACTTTTATATACTGTGAGACTCGCTATTTGAAACCGACACTTTCAAAGAACAAAAAAACCTATCACTTCAGAACCAACTCCATATACTCCTTCTCCAAAGCAGTACACCCCTAGTAGGTTTTGATTTTATTTGTACATATTCGAAAACTAAAAACAAAATGTGGCTGTTTTAATATACTTTTTCAGAGCCGCCGGTTTGCAATCTATCTTGTGTTAAAGGAAAACACTGCGAAATAACTTCGAACGGGCCTCAGTGTGTTCCAGACAGTAAAATTGTAATCTTTCCATGAAAAAAAAACTTTTTCAGAATGCGGTAAAAACGAAGTCGTCGGCCTTTGTGGCAACCGGTGCGAAGGAACCTGTCACTTTGTGTGTAACCCTGTAAGTAAAAGCAGTATGCGCCTAAGACCCTTTTCAGCCTCAAATTTGCCCCGACATTTGTGGACCGCCTGATTGCGTTTGCGAAGAACGATTCTCCAGAAATAAAGATGGTGAATGCGTATTGAAGGATAAGTGTCTACCAGGTAACTTCTACAAGAAATAACAGTGGGAATTGTTTTTAGAGTGTGAAGTTACTACTCATCCACCTCTTACATGCGCTAATGCGCTTTGCGATGTGGGGTACCATTGCATTGAAACTCCAGATGGTCCCAGCTGTGAACCAGATAGTTAGTTCCATGTTCGGTTTAAAACAGCCCAAATGTACTTAGATTGCGATAAGAACGAAAATTGGGACCAGTGTGGCAATCATTGTGAGGGTAGTTGTGCACACAACTGTCAGGTAAGCAGAGAAAGGAGTGAAACATAGAGAGAAACTGAGAGATATAGAGAGACAGATACAGTGGTTTTGTTCAGCCCTACCCCTGCATCCTCATTTGTGGACCACCTTCATGCGCTTGTAAAGAAGACTTCTACCGAAGTACCGTTACCAAAAAGTGTGTTCCCAAAGAACAATGTAAAGGTAGTTGCTCTTAAAGACTGAAATCAAAACGCTGGTTCAGAATGCAATGGAGTTACGAGCCCTCCTACAGAACTACCTCCGCCTCCTCTAACCTGTGCTTCTGTACTGTGTGTTGAAGGAACCCACTGCGAAGAAACACCAGGAGGGCCCCAATGTGTACCAAACAGTATGAAAACAAACTGCAAACGAGTAATGGTTTGATGCTTGCAGAATGCGGCAAAAACGAGGTTGTTGACTATTGTGGAGCCCAGTGTGAACTCAACTGCAAGTATGGATGTGAGGTAGGTAAACTGAGATAACCACTGCTCGCATTTAACTGTTTCATTAGATCCAGCCCCATTGTTTCCGGGGTTACTCGAAAGTTCAGAGGTTTCTAAAGTTTATTTCTAGTAGTTCAAGCGTTGTTTTCCCAATTTGTGCAATGCACATCCAACCTAGGAAGGTACTGCAAAGGCTTAAAGATAGTTCATTCGGCATACCCTATGATTCGGTTAAAAAACAAGTTTATGATAGTTGAACCGATGAAATGAAGCGTGCCCGCTTGTTTCCAAACCTGATTTAAGTAATCTGAAATACTTTTAGCCGCAAGGTTGCATTCTCATCTGCAATCCTCCCGCTTGTGCTTGCAAACCGAACTTCTACCGGCAAGAGAGTACGGGCAAATGTGTTTCAAAAAATGAATGCAAAGGTAATCCTAACATTGACAAAAGACCATTTTATTACAGAATGTAACAAGAAACCTTCTACTCCTGGTTTGTTTAGCTCTAACAGGCATACTCAAAATCTATTTAGCTCCCTATGTACCTCCTCACAAGCCGGGATGTGAAGTAGTAAAGTGCACCGCTACAACGCACTGCGAAGAAACACCCACAGGGCCCAAGTGTGTTCCAAACCAAACAGGCTGCGATCTTGTGCGATGTGCAGCTGGAACACACTGTGAGGAAACACCAGAAGGAGCCCAATGTGTTCCAAGTCCAACAGGATGTGCGCTTGTTCGATGTGCCTCTGGAACACACTGTGTGGATCAACCAGATGGAAGCGCGCAGTGCGTGCCAGATTGTTAGTTTTATAAAGCAATCAATAGAAAATTAAAATATAGACCAAAGTACTCCTCCCATCAAAGACGTCTATCCAACGCCTCCAACCAGCCCTTGTGCTTTGGTTCTGTGCAAACCTCCGAAGATCTGTGACAACAAAACGGGAGAATGTGTGAATCCACCCAAAAGTAAGTGCTCTCATGCTAAAGGTAAACGTTGACATTTCAGAGGAAACAGGATACAATGGAAAACCTTCCCAACCACCAGGTGTGGTAAAATCATAATATCGCAACTATATTCAGGTGTAAACCCATGTGCTTTCACTACCTGTCTAGCACCGTCCGACTGCATCGTTGTAGACGGAGAGGCACGTTGCATCACACCAATGGTTGCATCGAATCCTTACAATTAGTTTGTAGCAGTCAAATGTAATAATGTGAGGATAAAAACTATAATAAATCATTTAGTTTGCTAATTGAATGTGTACTTTTGCATACATCAATGATAAAAGAAGAAACAACAACATATCTAATGAATGCTTGGAAAGAACACCAAAGAAAACAACAACTCGAGTCTTGAGAACTTTCCGGTTGTTGTCCTGCATCAAGGCGGAGTAAATTTTCACGAAGACGTTGCTTGAAGCATATGCATTGAAAATTTTGTCTTCAGTTTATTCTAGGAGCATCCTTTACACTGTGCTACAAGATACTGCTCACACGGGAAGAGCAAGCATCATGAGCAACGAGCATTTCATGCACAATGAAAGGAGCCTGTTGGTAAATTAGGAAACTGTTGTAGCTTTGATTCATTCTGGCAGTTCAGCCATAGTACGACATGCATTGAAATTTCAAATTTTCTCGTCCTTATCTAGTTTCAGACCTACTGTAATTCAATGAGCCCCTAAGCGGTCATCATAGTCGTTTCGATTATGTATATTCCAGTTTTCTTCATTTTCAAACATAACAAACTTACATCCATAATTCAGTTCAGATTCTGTTCCCCAGTTGTTTGTTTTCTCATTTTGGTTTCACGTACAGTGGCCGTCCTACTGCGTGTTTCCTCATAGTGGTTTCCTTGAATAACAACACTGATTTTCAGGTAAGAGGAGGTGGATGTTCTTTAGTAGGAGGACTCCGTTGAATTCTCAATCATTATCTGGTTAGAAACTTGGAGATTATCCCCTCTAGCTTTCTGTGTTTCAAATTTTCAATTGTGTCCTGATTACTCTAACATCAGAGCTAACTTGAAAGTTGATGCGCAACTTTAAAACAACTATGTGTCATTTGTCCTGACTCACCTAAGGGCGGAAGGTGTGGAGAAAACACAACATAGCATCACCTAAATGAATCGGTTGTCTACAGTCCCTGAATCGTTTCGAAACCCTGCGAAGATGATGCCTTCGCCGATAACACTGTACCAGTTCAGTCGCCGTTTTTCCATAAAGACCGTACGCACATACGCTGAGGCGCAAATATAAAACGAATGCTCATCAACAGCACCAGTTTTCGAAATAGCTAGCCGATGTCGTACGAGCTATATGAAGCGGACAAAACGTCCGTATTCCTTCAGATGCCAGTCGATACGCCTTCACTTTATGAAGAATAGTGAAGTTCACTACCTGGCATCGTTGAAGAAGCTGAAGCACTTGCGTCATTTTTGTTGTTTCATCGAATCGTATTTATTTTTAGTTTGTAATAAACACTTCTAATTACTCAATGTTAAATAACATTAATGCACAACTCAGCTGCTTTCTACTCTGTGATTATACATAAAATACGCAAGTTTAAAATGATTGTAAAATATACGTTCTTTTGTTTGTGATTCCAAAAAGTAAAAGCAACAAGTTTCATAACAAGGGTGAATCATACTAAATCACAAAGGAAGACATCAGGTTTCATAAGAACATAAGAACAAAGACGTGAAAGCTTTTTTTTTAATTTTAACCTGAATCACCGCTTGAGTTATTTAGCTGACACTTCTTTTCTGCACTACAGCACATATTCGTTTGGGAATCGCACACAAACCTCATCCCGTTGATTTAATAAACTTAACGATACATTTAAGGGGAGAATGTTTTGAGAGAGACATCGAACATATATAGCAAGGGCTTCGTCGCGCGGCTGACGGACTTTACATTTGGTGAGCATTTCCTAACTCCACATAGTCGGCGAAACGACAACTCATCAAATCGTCTAATAAGAAATTCAGATTGCATACTTACATAAAAGTTGCGTTTGATAACAACAAGCATGCGGTTTGCAATAATCCTACGGAACAAGCGTTTGTATTTTCACGTGATATCGCTATCGAAAATAAAGAAAGAAATTTACTCTTAGAGGGGCAGTTGTTCTTGTTCTCCGCTTACACGTTTGATTGGAAGTTGGGCCAAAGGAATGTGCTTTTCCAAACAAATATTGTTCTACAAGACGCAGTGGTATGCGACTTTAACAGATTTATCATTTTGTCTAACTCTTGTTCAATGAAATTTTTGTATAATTTCTCAAATCGGACACAACTCGTTTCTGATTTCATTCTAGTGTCAGCTTCGTGCCGAACAGTTTCTCTACGCGGCTACTATTTGCAGTGGCACAGTCTCTAAAAACTTTCCAACGAAAATAGTAGTTTAAATAAAATATGTGCTTGCTGATTCAGCTGGTTACCTATTTGTGTGCTACATATCGCTCCAATTTTCGAATTCTTCTATCCTACGCATTCTTCCTATAACCCGTTGACCTAGGATTTTGCTTCCCTTGAACATGCGCTTCGTTGGTATTTACACAAACCTGTTCTCTGCCGATTCATACATACCGCCGTTATTAGGGCTTGTTGCACGGAGCTGAAACGGTATATATTCACGATGTTAAAGACTGAATCAAAGACGAGGCTAGGGACATTCCATTGCAATTAAGCCCATAATCAGACACATTCACGGTTTGTACAGTGATCATTGTCCAATTGTACAGGGTATAGTGATCATTGTAATTTGTCCATCAACTAAGCTCCCTTTGTTGTCTTAAATCATAAAGAGGGAACTCTTTATTTCTTAACATCCTTAGCTTTTTGTTTGTGTGTTTTAACCAAAGTTTTGACATCTCTGCGGTGAAGAATCGAATCTTTTGTCAAGGCTTCAATAGCGGCCGTAGCTACAGCTTCTTGTCTCCTTTGTTGTAAAGCTTCTCTGTATTGCACTGGAACGCAAGTTTAAAAAAAAGGTGAATTCCGACTTACTGGAGTGAATAATGAGCAGACCACCCCACGCAATAGACCAAAACCAGCCAACAAATAAGAATGTAATGGTAAAAAACTGGCTGATTCCAACAAGAAGATTAACTAAACGTCGTTTCATTTCGCCTTTTCATAGAACCCACCTATTAATGTCACCAGTTTCCGTCCTTCCTTCATGTTCACGCGTGGTTGGCCCATGCAAATGGCCGCCATTCCCGACAAAATAGTTCCTAGACATAGAAGGAGTTCAGGTGTTCTGGAAATTACCTTACCTGATCCAGGGATTAAAATATTCAAAACCAAACAAAGTAGCGCAACTGGAACAGGAAGAAAGGGAATAGCTTCATGCATCATTGTGATGTCGTTTGTTGGTAGGTTCACCTAAATGTAACACGGATGTTGTAATCCGTTGTGAAGAATGCTGAAGGAAATTATAAAGCCAAATTGCAATGCAAGAAGTAAGAAATCCTTGTCTATCATATAAATTCTTCTCGAACTATGTCCGCCTTGTTTTTTTCGAGAAATCTTTTCTTTGCAAACATAACTGATGTCATTTGTTTTGCGATTTCTACTATCGAAAGAGTAACCTATTGATTTGAATATTCGGGTTAAAGTAATAATAAAGTAATTTTAGATAAATCACAGATCTCTTAGTAAAGCAGTCCAGTACAATTGACGTCCACTAGAATGGAAAAAATTTAAGGTTGATTGATGTTATGATTTTCAGCATTTATCATGTATCTCGTAGTTGAAACTTTCCAATCAGTTCCTTCTCTGAACAACTTTTGCTACTCCAATTAACCTTCTTTTAAAAGAAGGGTGTGAATCAGCTAATAATTGACTGACATCGAAAAAACATTAAGAACAAATTTACCACTTCAAGAGACCACTTAAGTTTTTAAAAGATGTTGGACAAAAATGTTGATAAAGATAAGTTTCTCAAGAAGTGACTAGGGGCAATAAAGTAATATTTGATAAATCACAGATCTCTTTATCAGTTCCAAAAAAATAGCTGCAAAAGTTTAAAACCGTCTGGCATTTGTTACTTAGTTGCGCGATCTAAGTAACTTGAAAATGTTGGGAGTGCAATTTTCCAAAAACAGGAAATGCCGCTGAGCTAGTTTTCCAATTTAGTAACAATAAAAATATGCTAACAAACTCACCTTATCTTTACTTTTCGGCTCTTTCTGATTATGTGCTTCCTCTTGTGCAGCAATGACGATACCCGTAATATTAAAAGCATTGTTCGGTTGTTCAAGCTTAATTGTATTTTTGCTATTTTGTTTGTTAAACAAACTGTATTTGACTGAAGAATTCCTTCCGTCCTTCCATATTCGATGATTCTTGGCAGGGCTTTTTGAACATTCTTCCATCCTCTGATTTTCTCAGCTAAACTTTCAAGCCTTGCTGACATTTTCTTAATTTATTGTGTCTTTTTTTTTATTTCAAACGAAGTTGTGTGTTGAATAATGGAAAAAGTAAGGCATGAATCCCGTGCGTATAGCGGGCAGAGCGGAAGCCATTGGGAATGCTAGCTTCCGGAAACAGAGGACTTATGACCGAGATCCCTTAAAACTTTAAAAAAGCGGGTTTGTGAATCTTGCTTAATTACTATACTTAGGATTAATTGGTTTAATTAGTCCAAATGAAAAGTTTATATTGGATTCACTTACTTGTTAGAATGTTAGCCATTCCATCTGCGACGTTTTGAATCATTTTGTCCGCCGTGTTGGGGAGCAGTATCGGCAGAAATGGAGTACTTATGAGATGTAGTCGGGGTGGCGAGTAGGGCGGTCGGATTGGCATAATAGCGGTGCGCTCGGAACTGGCACTTTGCCTGAATTGCAGGAGCTTTTCTCTGCTGAGTCTTGGGAGCTTCTATTCAGTCTTGTTGATTCTCCGGGCCGCCCTAAACGCCTAAAAACCTAACAATCGGCCCGGATGCCATCAATTTATGGGGAAGGTCTTCCGTACAGCATGTTGGTGTTTGTTTGTTGCGAAATGTCTGAGAAAAGGAAATTTGTTTCTACTAGAAGCAACAGCAAGCAAGCTAAACCTTTTCTCGCTTTCTATATCTTACCGTTCACATTCAACAAATATGTATAAGACCTCCGAATGGACTTTTTTGAAATACACGTTTGAGAACTTTCGTTCGTTTTTGAGTTTGATAACTTTTGAGCAGAGGTGTACAGAAGAAAAAAACCATTCACGTTGTCTGCTGCCTCACAATGAATTTCCGCATCTTCTTTGCTAACTTTTATTTTATTATAAAACAGATTAAACAATAGAAATGTGAATAATTCAAAAAAGCAAACTTTAAAACAAAGTCTGCCCATAGGAAGCGCTATTATGTATTGTCTTATTGCTTGTTCATTTTTAAGCTCTAGCTTCACACACCCAGCTTCGTGAAACAAGATTGCGATAGAGATATTCACTCCATTCCAGAAACCAACCTGAGCAAAGGTAGTGTAAAGCAAGGAATTAGCTGTAGTCGCTCGTAAGCTAACCACTCTTATGACTGATTGCCGGTTAATCCATCCGTAATAGCCCTTATTCGTAAATAGGCTGGCAGGAAATACACGCCCAATGGTGCATTGTTTCCTGACCTAATGCTAACCGCTAATACTATGACGCCAATTGCAGGAGTGAATCAGTTCCGAAACATTTCCTCGAAACATTTTACACAAGGCAAACAAATTCGCAAAAGGTAAAATGAATACCCGTTAAATTAACCGGGCGTATTCAATTGTGCATAACGTTTACATCAGATAAATTTCGGGCCGCAAACTTTCATGCCAAAGGTGGAATACACTATCGATGTTAACGACTTGGGAAACACTTTCATTTGTAAGTATAAAACGCAAAATTTATAGTCACCTTTCATACATTTTTTTCGGTAAACTAAAATTATAATGGCTGTATTGCTGGAGTAAATCTACAAGATATGACCATTGTGATACTTTTGCATCGAGGGCGCAATTTGAAATTTGCCTTGTTTTTGTTAACTACCCTTTGCCAGTCCTTTATTCCGGACAGCTTCACGTTCCGGCTTTCCGGATATCCTTGTTCTCGAATCTCCCAAGTTTTGACAAGCTGTTATTTCTAATCTTTACAAAAGGTTATTCACAATCTGTGATCAACCCACATTCCTCTTTCACAATCCGCCACGCTTAAAGCTAGTTTTCGAGGTTTGCAGCTCGTTAGAACCCTACAAACACTATATAAAAATTGGGAGAAACAACTTTATCTGACACACGCAGTGCAATACATGTTATTTATTCATTAATTTGTGATTCCAAAATACATGAGAGACAACCATTATCCATAGTTACTTCTTGCAAACGTAGAGTTGATTGATGACAAACTGAGGGGTTGGCTCCACCCGAATATCCTTAAATCCTGCTTCCTCCAGAAGACGACAGGCCATTTCCTGTCCCCACAGAGCTCCAGCGCACACCGCATCTGAGAGTAATTATGGTGATTCATTCCTTCTAAACCGAAAAACCTTCAGAATTGCTTCCGACGGGCAGACAGTGGAACAAAGAGAATCCGTAAAGCGACGTGGCCAGAATGCCCATGCTCTAAACACTTATTTTCACGGCCTTAAAAAACTTTCAATACCTTGTTGTCATGAATGTTGCTATGTCCGGCTGTTTCCAACATAGCAAAGACACCTCCAGGCTTCAACACACGGAAGACTTCCTTCAGGCACTGAGAAAAACGGAATTATTGAAAGTAGATAAGTTCATACTAAATCAGGACGGGTCTGGTCGTGGCATGCGTCAAAGATGAAGACGACATCATACTTGTCCTTCCAGTCTTCGTCCATTTTCGCTGCGTTCATTTGAATGAAGGCAACGTTTTCGAAGGTTTTCCCGTCGTCATGTCTAAATGAGCAAATCAGAAAAACGTAACATGGCGCTCTTAAAAATTGACAAAACGCCAAAGCGTCCTCCTCCAAATTTTCCCAGCAGTGTTAGCAATCTTTGCTAGATTTAACGATTCCACCCCTATACATAAGACGAAGAGTGACAAGTGTCGACCGGGCTGCCGCTTCTCGGTATATGTTTGTCACAAGCCTCCATATTACTTTTTACACGGTAAAGAATTGGAATGCTCTCGATGTTTCCAGATGAAAGATTTACTGTTTATCATTTAAAATGATTGGCGGTATCATGTTTGCTAACACAAACCCCGGTTTCTGAGCACTTCACGAAAGGACGAAAAGCTTCGGTAAACTAGGCCAAATTCTCGTTTTTTGGAAGTGGGTTTCCAGCGTTTTCCCGGAAACGCTGAAGCTTTATAAACCAAAGCATTAATTACCGATTTTTTGGGGAGCCAAAATAACCAAATTGGTCGATGTTCCCATAATCAATCGGTTTGCGACATGATACGAACACAATGCATAGCCCATAATATTCAATAAATCAATGAAGGACGATTTCTTTGACATTACAAAGCTTTACCCATTGTTTTTATTCTGTATAAGAACACGTGCACTGAAACGATTCAAAGTACTAGATAAAACGCCGTTGTATCACTTATCAGCAGGTCAGGAATACAAAAAATCGCGATATCTATTGCCCCTTGTTTGGAGCGTTTGAGACAAATGGACGCCAAACGTGCACTTCGTGAAAATGAAATTGCGAGCTAATGAAAACATACCTTTTCTGGTTTGACTTGATAACCGCGTCCAGGGTGACATCGATGCCAGTGAATCTTGAGTTGGGGAAATGCTCAGCCAGGTGAGTTACGTGGAACCCGCTTCCACAGCCAACATCGAGACACATCAAGTTGTCATTGGTGAGACGATTCTGAAAATCTTTTTTTGTTTGCTTGTCAATTAAAAACGAAATATAAAACTAATCGTTACGCCATAACCTAGACTTTCACGAAGAAACAACAAAAAAGCTATTATGTCCCTCATAGTCAAGAATTAGTCGTTGCCTGCGGCAATGTGAGCCAGCGCTGCCAATCGTGGCGATCTTATGTGCGAGCGCACGATGGATGTTCCGGTGTCCTCGGTAGTATAGTGGTGAGTATCCGCGTCTGTCACATGCGAGACCCGGGTTCAATTCCCGGCCGGGGAGAATATTTTGCTTTTTGCTCAAAACCTCTTCTTGTATGGATTTCGGTACAGATTACAACATTCTTATGCACACAAAATTTGGGTTTTTCTATGAAAATAATAGAAAACACGGAAGCAAATCGTTGTTA
The DNA here is from genome assembly GCA_964057215.1 of Oscheius myriophilus. Classification (NCBI taxonomy): domain Eukaryota; kingdom Metazoa; phylum Nematoda; class Chromadorea; order Rhabditida; family Rhabditidae; genus Oscheius; species Oscheius myriophilus. Next base: position 18,971,804 of record OZ059907.1, read on the forward strand.
TGGTTTTACACGCTGAAGCTATTCGTTTTTACGAATTTTAGTTTTCCAAAACAAGTTATCTGTTGTTTTAGACATGACTGTACTCACCGCAAGTTCCTTGTCAATCAGCGGAAGCAAATCACTGATCAAATGTTTCTTGTGCATGGCTTCGGCATTTTGATCAATTTGGTCAAAGATTCCCTTGTAATCACTGTACTCCGTTCCTAAAAATCAAAGTTCGTATGGCTTTCTATAGCACTCACCGCGAGGCCCTTCCTCTTTGAGCACTTCAGCCAGTTTTTCCGACGCTCCGAGAAGTTGAACGGCATTCGAACTGAGCAAGAGAGACATGTTGTTAGTGGTCAGAACCTAAAGACATTCTGTTTAAGATGTGAATCCACTGGTTACTTCAATGTTTTCGGGTTTTATCCAGAAACGTTCCTCCTTGTTGACTTCAACGATTCCGGCAGATGAAAGCAAGGCTAGCCATTCTTTGATATATCTGAAACATGTATTATTTTGATTAATGCGAAAATTCAACGTATTCATTCAAAACTGCGTTGAATAAGATACCTTTAAGTTCAATAAAATATCCGTTAAGTTTATTCAGTTTAGAATGCTTTCTTTATTCTTTGTATGTACCAAAAGATAACCGTTTTTAATTGGACGGGAGTTTTTTTCTTCGAAATTATATACTTTGACCTATTATAGTTTTAAATGTTATATATTTGCAAAACAGCCAACAAACGCAGCTCACGTGTCCCACCGCGAATTGCTCCAGCCGCATTCGAAAACAATGCAGCATTCGGCCAAAATGTAAGCATAAATGTTTCTTATTTTTTAAAGTTGTTTGATTTTATTATCACTATTTGACTTCACAAAATAACGTAATAATTCGAATTTTACATATTAAAATTAGGTTCCACAATTAAATTTATAATCTAGCTTAAATATAAACAACTTTGTATTTACAACTTACTGACCTCGGTTTGCACTTGCTCTTTTCAGCGACTTGTTCAGGGGTGGCAGGGCTTAAACATAAGTTTACATTTGAATTATTGAAAAATAAACTTTTCTGGTGACGATACTTCGGCTAGGGCATCAAAGAGCTTCAGTTTAATGCCAAGATGCACGGCCCCAGCTGCGAACCCATTGATGGCGATTACCTTAAAGTAAGGCTCTGGTTGCGATAAGGAGGTTCTTTACCGTGAGCTTATCAGCCAGGGAAACTTCCGCGTTTGCCATTTGTCAAGATTATCTAAAAGGTAATATAATTACCCTATTAACTGAAAAATGTGAAAAGGATCAAAAGTGTTCGGGATGTGGCAGTGAACAAAAATATTTTGGTGTGGTTGTTTGCGGCTGCTCTTATCAACGCGCGTGCAATTGAGAAGGACGGGGCATAGATCGGGAAACCGAACATGGCAGAATTGAACGGCGGTCGACAGTAATGCACAAAAGAAGTTGTTTGCATTGGAAAGTTTAAACAGCCCGAAAAAGACGGAATTCTTGACTCATGCTGCGATAGGTAAAACGTAGCGAAAAACAGACGGGAAGAGGACATAACAGGAAAGTCAGGCATAGCAGAAAAAGACCAGAAAAGAAAATGGTGATTGAATCGCTGTATTGTGACTCATTCGCGCCGAATTTGTAACTGTCTGTGACATACAAACGTCTTTTACATTCGAATGAATTAGAATTTCAGTTTAAAAGTGTTTGAAGTAAAACTCGGAGTGTGTGTACTTTGGAAAGCATAATGACAGTGGTAGTCCTTGGTTGGCAGTGGGGCGCGATAGCAAGAAAGCGTCTGCGAGGGAACGACTTGATTTTTGGTTACTTAAGGGAGTATGGTTGTTTGAAGTTTGTGTTGCCAATTAGAGGGCAAAAATACTCTTGTGACCTTGTTTTCGACAACTGGAAACCCCGAATGCTACGTTTTCAAACCACAGATTTGGATTTGGTCTTTTAACCCGGAAAAATTGAACAGATTACATTATCTGATTAAAGAATGAAACCGTGTAGAAGGTGGGGTTTAAATGACGGAACAGGAAGGCGTACGCCAATTACACAAAAGTTTTTTGGTTTGTTTGCGTCCGCCAATGATACCGCTAATCTTTCTGTTTTTGAAAGCTGTTATATACATTGAAAACTTTGAAACCAGTGTATGCAAACATAATGCAAAAGATTCTCCCCGGCCGGGAATTGAACCCGGGTCTCGCATGTGACAGACGCGGATACTCACCACTATACTACCGAGGACACATGCGACAGCATCGCGCGCCCGCTCATAAGATCGGCGCGATTGCCAGCAGTCAACGAAATTCCGCCACGCAGTACCAACTGGGAACACAAATATTATTTCAGTGCTTGGCATACAAGCACTCAATTCAAAAAAATCTCAAAGTAACTATTGCTAATACTGCAAGTACTCTAATTACTGCAAGTGTGTAACGAAAAAGATAATGGTAAACTCAGATTTATAACGTTATTCGGAATCGCAAACTTGTCAATTTCGTTCTGACAACTAATATATAGCTTCGCAGCCATGTTGCCACAGAACGCGGGAAAACGGCATGGGCCGCGACATGGTTGTAATGTGGCGGGCAAGACCCACCGCCGGTGCCCGGTTAGCTCAGTCGGTAGAGCACCAGACTCTTAATCTGGCTGTCGCGGGTTCGAGCCCCGCATCGGGCTTACTCTTTTGCTTTTGTCGAAACGTACAAAATAGAATGAGAAACAACTTTTCAAAACAAAAAAGCACAGAGTTTATTTTTTTCTCATCTCGAAAATTACAGATTAGTTAAAACTTTGATTATCTGAACAAATAAGCACAAACGTTTATTCACATGTCCGATGTCGTCGATGTTACTTTGTTATCGAATCCTTTATTCATTTCGGCAAGAAAACCATTTCAATGAATTACCATTCTTTGAGACAGCAGTGAAACAATAACTTTCAAAAAACAGTTTTGTGATAACGCATAATCCTGGAATGTGGGGGGACACGTAAAGGACACTTGAAGATTTTCATTGAAAATTTTGTCTCCTTTGACCTGTCGGAAAATAACAAAATGGCACAAAAGTTGCATGAACGTTGTTTTAGAAAGTCACATTTCTTAAAGAAATCAGCAGGCCTTAGCACAATGCTGAAAAAAAGAAAAACAGAAAGTTCTGAATTGTTGTACTTTCTTTCAAACCAAAACCCCATTATATTGTAAATGCAGGCGTGATTTAATTGGAACAACAAATTACGGCTTCTTTACATAGAGGATTGTTTCACCATCAGTTAAATGCATTTCTCGAAACAAGATGTTGCATCAGGATACTGGGTCTGCTTCGAACTTAACCTGAATTACGATTTCCCGTAATTTATCAAAGTCACCTGCGCTTAACCGGTCTTCAGATATCTCGACACTTCTGATTTTGGCCTTACTCTTAAACCTGACGTTTCGGTGAGTGTCCTTTCGTTGGTTTTCCAACATTTCGCGAAAACCTTCCAACATTTCGCAAAAAACGTTCAACCTTCCGCCAAAACCAGCTGATTAACACAATTCTGATAGTTGTATATTGGAAAGATGTTTCGAAAATTTGCTTTTTGAAATTTTGTGATAGCACACCAATTAAACGCCTGGATCGTTGTCACTTCCGGCTTTATAGATGCCACAAATTTTACACATGCACATTTATTTTGGCGAAGAATACATTTTCGTTTCTGTGTCTTGTAAAACTTTTAGAGATTTGTTAACGGTTTGAGAACTGAATTTTTTCCTCTATGATTGAGTTTTAGCACACAAACATCATTGCATGTGATTTGCAGATTTGGTTTGTTTTGCAAACACTCCCCTTGCCACGTGTGCTTGTGGTTTGCAAAAAGCAACCTATCACTTGTTTCCGTTTCCGGCAATCAAGGACGAAACAACAGGAAGTAGAGGCGTCCATGACGCAGGTGACAGGCACCGTCACAACCTGGTGTTGTATTTTAGCAATGAAACCTGCATAAAATGATTCATGTTTTTAATAAATATCTCTATGTACCAGCCATCCGACATAATAGGCAGTGACAATCTTTCATCATTCTTTGAAAGTTGACCAGACTGAAGGTTGTTATTCGGGTCATTAATGTCGCAGATAATGGCGAAATGGCAGATCTCCCTTTCACTTGCATAGCTAGATAGAAAAAGAAAGTGCTAGAAGAGCAAAAACGAAAATGTGGTTTGCGCCACCTTGCAAGAAATTGGAAAACGCACTTGGCTCGGTTCAAAAATTGTTTTCCCTTGTTTAAATTTTCCAAACAAGTGTATGCACAATTACTTTTATTACGGTCTTCCAATATCGGGCCAGAATCACCACTTGACAGAAGATTTCTTGAAGAAAAGATTTCTTGATTCTTGACTGTTTTCCCATTCCCTAAAGGTTGACTTGTTTGATTTAGTTTGAATGGGGAAAGCACAAAAGAAGAAAGCACTGTTTTGTAATAAGTAACAGTAGAGTGTACCTCAAGATGACTTTTAAAATATTTTGAAAGGTAATATAGGAAACGCTCCAAACCAGGTGTACTCTTTTTAAACGAAGTTTTGTAATAAGGAACAGTAGAGTGTACCACAAATTGATAATTATTATGCTTACATTGTCTTTGTTAAAACAGGGGAACTTAAAAAATGATTTTGGCAAGATTTTTTCTGCAACACATTACATTTTATTCACGCTAAATCTTTGCAACCGGGTGGTTTTGTCTACCTTTGCTTCTCCGACTAGCTGAATTCGGCCCCAGAACCTCATAAAGGAGGGACCGTCAATAGCACCTATTTACCTACACAAGGAGGCATCAGGATCCACCGGTAACAGTACTGCCTCACGCTCAATATCTATTATTAGCCATGATTTTTTTAATTCTAACTGTAAACGTAGTTGAATATTCGTAATAAGGTGTAACAGGAGCTACGTGAACGACAATACTATTAATTAAAGATAGCGGTAACGTAAAAACAACTAACTCAGTTTTCATTCGGGATAAAATTTTTCCATCTATTGCTCAGATAGATCAGTAGCACGGATCTCAGTTTTGTTTTCTATATTCCAGTTTGCCAACATGCAAACATGCCCTTCACAATCGCAGCAGTTTATGACAGAATTATTGCTGCTTTAGTCTTCTAATTTACTTTATACCAATTTTGTAACAAAAGTGGGCATCCGTGGGAACACCTATCGTTTAGCCAGCATCTCAAGAGATCCTACACAGTTGTATCGTTTTTGTGTTACTCAGGAACTGTGATCAAGTTGCCTAATCCCGTCTTAGACATGAGACGTAGAAGGTTTAAAGTCCATGCACTCATTGATACGATGTACCAGTGGTCCTACATTGCTTACAAAGTTCAACTATTTCATTATCTTTTGTAACCTGTAATCATAAATGACGATAGTGAGCATAATTTATTGTCATCTCGTAAATCATCATGTTTCAGATCGATTTCAACCTTTTTAGCCTGTAAGCAGTAGCTTTTACAGTAGCTGCCACGTGGTGCCAGATCAGCGAAACCGAAAAACATCTAAATTTTCTTTGAAAACACGTTTCTGGTGCAGACTACGAGTGCTTTCTGTAGCAGCTTAAGGCCCAGTTATTTACGGCCTTTCCTGGCATCCCAGCAATTCGACGAGGTGATAAGGCGAGCTTAAAAGAGGGGCGCCGAGACAGTCCGCCGCAGTTTGCGAGACCGTACCAAGCGACCGTAATCAGCTCACTATGAGACACACTCTAGCTACACTGCTCTTTTACTCATTTCTGGTTATACTATTTCTACAAGTTTTCTACGTTGAAGGTGAGCTTTCACACTTATTCTCTACTTTTGGTCAAATTTTGACCTACAGTTCATTTTGGGTTCATTAGCACCCAATTTTCCAAACCATTCCTTAATTTTTCTTTTCCAGCTCGTCCAAAACGAGACCTCCAAGCACTCGAGAGAATCATGAGGGAGATCGTTGAAGTCGGCACTGGGAATGGAGCCGGTTACCGTCCCGGATAAGTGACCCCGCGGAAGAAGAGAAGCATAATGCCGGCCAGATGATCTCCTCCCACGTGTCACATAAAGAATGTCTTGATGAGCACCACATCTGTTTGTTACGTTCTGCTAAGAAACCAGCGAAAATAGGGAACAGATGCGAAATATACTTGCAATTTCATGCGCAGTTCCTGAGCGAGGTTGGTTTTTTTTACGCGACGGGGCCGCCGGCGAATTTGTTATTACACAGTGCACTAAAAGTCTGAGATCTCCGAGGAGCTGTTAACTTAAAGTGTGTCGAAAGCCAGGAAAACAAGTAGTAAACTAATAAATCAAAAAGAAACAAATTAGTCTAAAACCGTATCTACTTCTGATCTACTTCAAATTGTCTAAAATTGGCGCTAAAGTTTGCTAAGTTTACTAATCGTTTCAAACTGGAGCCTCACAATAATTTGTAGACTACAAACTAAGACTTTGTCTGCACAATCGTAATCCTGCACAACCTCCCTCATTTGTAACATTGCTGATTTTGAAATTTGGGCTGCCCGGTCTTCAAGTTGTGGAGTATATTGTAATTTCAAATCCGAAACGTCTTTTTTGGTTCTTCAAGTGGTTGGGCTTTACATGCATCGCGCTGCAAATACATTATGTCTTCTGCATCTCAAGAAGTTGAAAAAATCAACACAAACGGTTTTTTTTAGTTATGGAACTCTTAAACTGCGATTATACTCACGACAAATCGCCACTATGCCATTTGCATTTGGTTCAATTTTTTTTTCTTTAAGGTTACAAAGTTGAAGTTTTTGCCGATGACATTCATGAAAAATGTGTACTTTTTTGTGTATTTTTAGAATACGTTTTGTAATGCCTGCTCTTCGTTTTTTAACAGGAATGCGTTGTATACACAAATAGTTCCGCATTCCAACTAAACATAATAACAGAAAAATAGGATTACGTGTATAAACTATTAAACATTGATTACCAATAACTGATAAATTGGCCGGCAAGTCGCACTTCAAAGTTGAACAAATTAGGTATAATTTTGCCAATCGCCAAATTTTGCCAACCGACTTGTGCAAACTCGAAATTGGAAAAATGTCAACATTGCTCTTCAAAGCAAATTTTCCAAGATGAAAGCGGTGTTGAGTTTAGAACAGTCATTGTTTATTTTCCAAACAGTTGTCACGAAATTCTGACTGAAGTCAGTGTTTCTTTCATCAGAGCCACAGATATAAGTACTGAATCACACAGATCTCAATCACTGTCACATTGTGATATTGACTCATCGTACGTGTAAACTACAACTTCTGCTTCTTTTTTCGTCCCAAATGATCCCTGATGCACTGAAGATAACTTTTAATGGTTATTGCCAACACCAAACGTTCAACTGTTTCTTTCAAACTTCAGAAATTTCAATGGGCGAGTCTTTGCACTAATTTTTGTGTTAGGTGACGTTGTAACAATGTCGAAATTCTGAATGATGTCATGACTTCTTTGATTTGTGGTCCGAAGCACGAGATGTCTCCAGATAACCGATCTATTCCAATCTATTCCAGCTTGTTCTCCGTGCTTGTAAAACATGCATTCCTGAGCCTTCTTTGACAGCAGCCGTTCAACCAGAGTTGTAAATGGTGTACGTGGATTCGACTAACAGTGGAGCTGTGCAGCCTACAGGGCTGCAGATGGCGAGGGGTCACGTGGTCGACAAAAGTGGCCGCAATGAGCTATAAAAATTATCAGCCGAACAGATTTACAATCGCCACGACTACTGCACCTCAGTGGAGCGGGTTTGTGCCAGGTCACAAAGTGGCGAGCGAGGGTGGTTGACCTGTTTTTAGAGAAAACTGCAAACGTTGTCGAAATTTTGTTTGTTCCATTGAGCTATTTATGGAGAAGTATGTCTTGTCATGCTCACGGGCTTTCAAAAAGATATCGTTTCGGTGTGTTTTTGTTGTCAAAGAAGTTCTGATATTTTATGAAGCAAACAAAGTGCAAATTATTTCCACTTGTTAATATTCAAACACATACACATATCTCTCAAATTGCAGCTACTTACATACGATATATGTTGTTTTTGAATTTGCTCACTCCAGAAATTGAGAGTTAATTTTGTTGAGACAGTTTCAGTGCTGAAGAACTTTGTTTGTCCTTGGGGAATGTCTTGTCTTATTCACGCACAAGGTGTTGTTTCGGTATGCCTGACTTTTCGCAAACCTGGTATACTTCTCGCTAAATCTACTGCGGCCGATTTGGCTGCGTACACGACTAGAGTATTCGATATCGCACGCATTGCTGTAGAAACAACATCAAAACAACGCTGTAACAATGTAGGTTTGGCATCAAATATAAGTGTGTATTCACTAATGTAAGGTGGGATATGCGAATACCAGTGATTTTCAGCACCAGTAAAACACCATAACGTTCTTCAGCCTGTTCTTTGTTATACCTGTTCAACACCAACGATTTTTATTCCATGTGATGTCCTTACCGTCTTAATGTATTTATCTCAGTATTTAGTGTTCTTGGTGAACTTTTACGTGACATTCCGAAACGGTCTCTGTCAGCCCATGTGAAAAACATTGGGCTTGTTTTAGGGATGTTTTCTGGATCAGTTCAAAGAACCTTCAGACATGCACAGAGTTCATTTTCCAGCTCAATTTAAATTGGGTGAAAAGAGTTTGATTGTGTTGGGCTTGTCGAAATATGACTAATATATACGCAAACAAAAGTATGTTTTAGTCCGGGTTAGCAACTAAAACCGCATTCCTTCAAGTGTACGTGATTTTATGTAATTCCATGTGCTCTCACTTTTACGACGTCTGACTCATGTCCGTAATGGTTCCCACCGGAAACAGTCCGTAAAAACCGGGTGCATGCGATAGTGGTCGTCTCGTAAAGTTTATCAGCGCCGCCTGAAATCAGAACCACGGTGCTTGTCGCACGTCTGACTATTCCGGAATACACCAAGTCATTAACCCAAAATTAGCTGTCGGATGAGAATAACAACAACCAGCTCGTGACAAGGAAGCACAGATAAGACAAACGACCGGAAAGGACCACATGTTCGCACACATGTGCGAAAACACGGTTTCAAAAGTACAAGCCCAGAAAAAGCAGGTTTCTCAGCTTCTTTCAAAATCCTTTCCTTCGAAGAAAGATCCATACTTTTAAAAGATATAAATTTTCCGCGCCCAATGGTTAAGACCTCTTTTTAATGAGTGACAAACATTCGCTGTTGTAGTGATCCATTACGCGACAAGTGATTTGGTCTTCAGAAAAATATGTTCTAAACAGGAAGTCTAGAAATCGACACACTTGAAAGACCAAAGCTCTTCAGTATAGCATGTTTAGTCTCTGCTCTTCTGGCTATAAGAAAATTTTGCAGTAATATTTTATGAAAGTGACGGTGGCTACAATTGTCATCATCTTGTCTCTTATCACAAGACGAAATGTTTCCTTGGAGCGTACTCAGTACATTTTAGTCAACAGATGACCTACGGTTCGAAAGTTGCTGAACGAAAATTTGTAATGGATGTGCAAAAAGTCTACATACATAACTGCACCATTACCTATTGTATTTCCGAAAAAACCTGTGTGTAAATAATACTTTGAGCTTCAACGTCTAAACTTTTCCTCGATTGTTTGCATTTCAGATTAATGTGTAGTGTTCATAAACAAGCAACCTTATGACTACATCCAGGATTGCGATTGGTGCTTGAACCCTTATGACTAGTTGTACGGTTCTTTTCTTGTTAGGGATTTATAAGGTAACTGTTGCACAATCTTAATAAACTCGATTTGCTCCAATGGAGAACTTTTAAACAAATCAAAGACAGTCTGGAAAGTCCTGAAAAAAATGTTTACGAAACAACTACAGTTTGCACAAATCACACAAAGACCACTTTGGTGTTGCTTTCCGTTGTTGCCCCCAATTTAATAAAACATGTATGATAGTTAAAAAATGTTCTTGATCAAGCAATCACAGTTATCAAAATTGGGTATTTCATATAGAGAAATGCAGCAAAGCAGATCAGAACGATTACTTTTGAACTTTTACAAACTGTTGTATAAGGTAGACTTTCCTTAACTGTATGGATAAATTTGAAAGAAAAGCTATAAATTAAGAACAACTGATGTTGAAATCATTTTTTTCAACACTCCCTTCAAAGTTTACAGGTTTGTGGGAATTTTTAGTTTGTTGGAATCGGGAACAAACAGTTTCCGTAGCGGAGTTGAATCTCGGCAAATAACCTTTTTTGGTTTCGTTTCCCAAGGGTGTCATAAATCATCACAAAAATCTACTGTTCCATTACGTTACCCATAGCAAACGCCTGCTCGATCACTCAATGACACGGGTAATGCAACCGCCGATGTCGCCGGATTCCTGCTATGCGTTGTTTCCGACGCCGCTCGCGGGGGTGCTGGATGTAATACACAACATATGAGCGCATTCGGCCGTCGGCAGCTCCTGTGGCCTACACTTGTATCCCTAAAGATAAAAAACAAGAAAAACCTCCATGACAGATTTCATCTAGTTCGGGCTTCGAGAAAACCCGATGCACTTTCAATGATTGATGGAAGCCATCTGTGAACCTCTAGGTTGTGTAACAGGTTGATGGACTCCCGGCTTTTCGAGAAAGGAAAAAAAGTTAAATTGCTTTGAACTGGATGAACTTGTCCTTTTTTATATTTTATCTGAATAAAGGTTTTTTGCAAAATCGAAATGATCTTTCTACAAGTTACTGTTTTAGTTCATAACCAATCATATCGAAAAGTTTTTCCAAAAGGCCTAATATACAGACAAAATTTTAGTTTTTAAACGATTTTTTTTAAATATTCTCAACAAACACAGTTGGGAAACTGAAATTTGTAAATTATTTGAGATCCTATATACTTTTAGAAAGTTTTTTCAACATTGTCACTCCAGAAAATTTGTCAAAAAATTTTGACAAGAGTAAACATTGATGTATTTCATATTTCTACTACAACGTTGTTGCGTTGTTGTCTCAATCCTCTCTCTCATAGACCAAATCGGAAAAATCAGCGAAGTTACAAAATTTGAAGTTTAACTGAAAGCGTTTCACTTCTGTTAGAGCGTTCAACTTCTGCTTCTTTTCCCTGTTAGAAACAAAATTTCTTAGCAATTGGATCAATAAACCTAAGTTAAACGATACCGACTCCAATTGACATTTTATGTGCCAGCTGCTATCATCCGACGGCACATTCTGGAACGTCAAATGTTGTCTCGTAGCTGTTGTTGTTTTTGTTGTTCAACATGGCAGCCTCCGCAAATTCCTTGACATCTCGCGTTTTCAAGAAGATTTTTGGACAAAGTAATTACCCCACGTAGGAAAATGTGTCGATTAACGGAAATCACAGTCTCAATAGAAAACTGCACTTTTCGAATTGGGAGTGAACCTTGGGACCGACTTTTCTTGTGAAACTCTGTTTCACCTTGGTTTGTTTGAGCGAAGTATGACAACTTTTCATGACGTAAAGTTTTCCTATCGTTTCGGTGACCAAAAGTTTAGTTACTTTATGATATTCTAGTCATTTAACTTGAAATATCACTACATTGACTATAAAGTTGCATTTTTGTTTTCTTTTTTCCGCGTTCAAAACTTTCTCCGTTTCATTCTTGTTCTCTCGTCTCACTTCGTTTTGTTCTTGTTCTTGTCGATAACCCATGCGAAAGAGTATGCATTCGTTACGCTCTTGGTGAAATCTTTTGAACTTCGATTGAAATCGCGAAAATCCATGATTTCTCTTCCATTTCCGCTTAGTACAATCTTACGTCGTACGCGAAAATCGATACGCGCGCGCGTTAAAAATAGTGTAGGTGGGCGAGCGGCGCGCGATTGGCGCCCGGCTCCGAGACTCCGCCCCCTGCGCACCGCCCTCGCTTCCCTCAACTGAGTCAAATCATTCCCAGTCACTGATCATCACAAACATGTCGGACGTCGAGGACGAGTACGTTGACGAGGAGGAGGTAGAGGAGCCCGAGGACGACACCACCGAGCCCGCCGCTGTAAGTCGACATTTCATTCTATTCTCAACTTCAACTTTCTTTTTTGACTTTCTGTTTTCTTGACTTAAAATTCTTTTTCAACTTTCAATTACAATTCTTTGTACCACAGTTTGTATTCTTTAATCAATGACAATTTAAGGGGATCTGCTCCCTTATTTTTCTTATTAATTTCGACATGTTCAATGTTTCTGAAATTGAAATTATTGACTATTCTTGATTTCAAATTTAATTATAAAAACTGAGCTTTATTTGTAGTTTTAATGAAATGTTGCTCGCTAGAAATCTAAACTTTTCGATCTAGAGTCTTTCAACGATAGTCAAGGTTTCGGTTATCCTAAAACATTTGCTCTTTTTATGTTTTTTAGATCCTAATGTCTGAAAAAGTGTAAAGGTTTTAATTGGTTTATGTATTCTTCTTTATATTCAATATATTTGTGCTACTATTATTCTGTCGTAAGCTAGACTATATTATTAAGGTGAAATGGAATCCAAATTAGATAACCATTCACAAGGGTCGTCAAATATTCTATAGCACTTTTAGTGGCACCTTTTTCTGTTTTATAAGTATGTCGGGTGTATTGAACAGTTTCAACCGATCCTAAACATCAAGCAAACTAAAAAAACAATGAAGTTTAAAGTAACATAGCAAACAATTTTCCACTTCGAAAATGCCTTTTGTGAAATTTTTCTTTACTTTTTCTTCCTGGTTCTGAAATCCTACTCCCCGTGGAGCATGTAAGCCAGCGATCAAGTTTACTGCGTTCTAAGCGCGCTGGCACCCGGCTGTCGGCCCGCATCCATTTCTTTTCCGTTTTAAACCACTAGCACCCTCCGTGGCGCTGTAATGCCTGTGGGTAACAACATTGCCCAGCTGCGTCAACGGGGACTCCCGCCGCCCACACCCGAGACAGCCGGGTGCACATGTCGCAGACATGCGAAGGGGGCGAAACGGAGATCAAGAGAAAGAACGAATAACAACCAAAAATTAATCGATAACAAAGTGATTTTTTCCAGGAGGCCGAGGAGGCTGAGGATGAGGTTCCCGAGCCCGTCCCTGTGCGTGCTGCCGCTCCCCCTCCGGGAATCAAGAGCCCCACCCCTGGTAGGGCTCCCGTTCTGACTGTCCCTCAGTCGGTTCTGCGCAAGTGAGTAAATTCCATATCACCAAAATCTTCAAATCCTAATTCCAGGCAGCAGCAGTACTCAGCTGGAAAGCCTTCCAAGCATGACAAGAACAAGCTGATGCGCTCCGAGGGAATCATCCCCATCCAGGCCGGATCCAACAAGTACGCTTCCCAGAAGGGAATGACCGGTACGTGAAAAGAGCGTGGCGGACAAAGTTCTCAGATGACTTCCCATTTCCACGAAAAACTGATATAGAGGATTAGGGGACAGTGCGAGGGCGAGAAATGTGGCACGATTACAGGACGAAAATATCAGCCGGAGAGAAGGGAACTGGGAAGTTCCGGGGGACTGAAAGCGGATTATTTCGTGCAATCAAAGCTTGAAACAACCAAAATTACAACTGATTTAAGACAGGGGGCAATAAAATGCCTTAGACGAACCTATTTAAACCTTTACAAACGGTATTTCGGTAATCCTAAGGCATGCAAACCTAGTTTCACAAAGAAAAACCAAGTGTTTGTAATCAGAGTTTTGGAGGATAGAGTGTTTCATGCTAAAGTTAAAATGCTACTATATTACTTTTCCAAAAATTGTAACTGTTATACTCTACTTTAGGCACAAAATAGCATTTTGTCCCATATTTTGTAAGACTTTGAGCTAAAGTTTGCGACAAACATGCTTAAATTACGAAATTCTATTGAACTTTAGCATTTCCACGCAAGTGAAACTTAGACATATATTGACAGTGTTTGAAATGATCAAGATTAATATTCATTTCTGTTTTTGATGTCTTAAAGGTCAATGAATAAAACAAAAAGAAGAAAAATGGACACTTTGTCACAGAGGAATTTGATCCATCTAAGCTCTCATACGTTTGCCAAAACAAGAAAGTTTTTTTAGAGTAATGAAAACTTTGGTGGAAAAATTCCAACTTCTATTCGTCTCCTGTGCTTCAGTTTTTCGACGTCAGCACTACAATATACTTCATTGTTCCGCATTCCGCTTAAAATTGGAAGCCACTTTATCTCAGTGTGGCAGCTTGTTTCAAAAGCCCCATTTTGAAAGACAGATTATCGAATTGGCTGCGCTATATTTGTGTTTCGGATTCCGTGGCGTGATCGATACAGTATTGTTTGTGCCATCTGATTGATCCAAAACGGCTGCTCACTTATCACACTTCAACGAATAATGTGCTTTTTCGCCCCTAGTTGCTCCCTTTTTTGTCGCCAAGGGGTAAAGGTCGTTGTATCAGTTAATCCGTTTATCACCGTCGAACGAAGTACGCCTTTTCCAGGCTTTGGTGTGCCCCGTGACATCATCGACAAGATCAAGTCCGAGAACCTCGCCGAACTCACCGACGAGAAGAAGATTGAGCTCCTCAAGGGATCCACGTGGCTTCAGTCCGGAACCAACAAGTTCGCTTCCCAGAAGGGACAGACCGGTTTGTCAAGGCTTTACGAGCTATAAACTCAAGGAATTCAGGATTCGGAGCTTGCCGTGATGTCAACTACAAGACCAAGGGAACCGGAGGTGCCAGCGAGGTCCCTGAGGAGAAGGCCCGCGCCACCGATGGAATCGTCCCCCTCCAGTCCGGAACCAACAAGCTCGCCTCTCAGGCCGGTATGACCGGAATGGGAATGCCCCGCATCGTTGATGGTAAGAAATCCATAATTTCTCAAAAATACATAATATTCAGTCCGCAAGACCAACGACCAGGACCGTGATTCCCAGGGATTCATCCACCTCCAGATGGGAACCAACCGCTTCGCCAACCAGGCTGGTATGACCGGCTTCGGTATGCCCCGACGTGAGATCACCAAGTAAGCCAACTCTAGAGGCACTGCTTATCGAATGGTTTAGGTACAAGGATGAGATCCGTGGTGAGATGCCCCATGACGAGGGATCCACCAGCAGGCAGACTTCTGGCTGGAGGGAGGGAGCCAACCAGGCTGGTATGACCGGATTCGGAGCCTTCCGTAACAACACCGTCGCCATGTTGCAGGGACAGGAACAGCGTTCCCAGGTATGTTTAGCTTATGAAAACTTTCATAGTCTTTGATTTCATGTGAGGCCACATTTTCCAACTTTTACTCTTTCAGGGAATGATCCCCTACCAGATGGGAGTCAACTTCCTGGACTCGCAGGCTGGAAAGACCGGATTCGGTATGCCCCGTGCTGTCTACACTGCTTTCGTCGACGATACCCACGAGGACCTTCCCGCTGACATGGCTCGCAGGCCGGAGGTGCCTTTCTGGACCGGTCAGGACGAAGCTAGACACGCTAACCAGGTAAGACTAATTGGCAATCATAGAGAACTGATAACCTTTCTTCAGACTGGAATGTCCGCCTTCGGTACTCCTCGTGACGTTCGTGGAGAGTACGTCCGCCGTCTTTGGTAAACATCTGCTGCCTGTAGCTGTCTGATCGCTTCGTTGTCATAAATGACCCCTATTTCGTATAAATGAACCCTTCTGCACCGAAAATTTGTTTGAGTCTTAGAGTCAGAGACAGCTGGGTTTCACAAAGGGTCAGAGATACGCCAAAGATCTGTCTAAATTACTCCCCCTTGGTGTTACCTGTTTGCGTTGTATTGTACTTGACATGTGGCAAAGCAACCATCTTCTTGTGTACCTTGAATCTAGATATAGCCCCAGCTGATTGATAGGTTTACTGAGAATCGATTGCACGTGAAGAAAACTGCTTCGCAAGAGATATCTAGTTTAAAACTTCATGAGAGGAGCACGCTCCGAACTTGAGTTATGGCATTACAATCGAATTCCGTGGTTTAACGTCTAGTAATCAATTGGACACGTCTGTGAGGTCATAAAATCAGGTTCGGCGTTCGCAGGTGAAGGAGGAAACCAATGATGAGATATCACACAACGGAAATTTGAAAATAAGCACTGTTGAAAATGAGTCTTCTCGTTTTTAGGATAACACTGCAGTATCATGTGTTTCCTTGGCTTGGTCCTTTGACACTCGTTTACGTTGATAAGTGAAATCTCTTAGGAATCAACTCTAGAAATCTAGAAAATCAATAAAAGATGTACAAATGGGTTTAAACACGGAATGGTGGAAAATCTTCAGGCACACCTACGCCATTTGACCTGAAAAACGGCATAGTTCGCGTGATGAAATGACGAAAACATTCTGGTTTCGAATCCGAAACCAGAAATTGCCTAACATTTCTGGAGTTTATGCAACAATCCGCAAATGCCAGCGATCAACTTATTCACCCCGCTCCTATGATTACTTTCCCAGTGTGCATTAGTCTCAAATAATAAGGTTCAGTAGGCGTTCTCCCGGCAGCTGCGCCGCGTCGCCATGGAAACAACCAGCTTGCGCAGCCTAAACACTCGCATCTTCAGCACCTGTTGTTTATTTGTCTAAATTGTACATTCCAAAATGGAAAAGCGCAATTTGAAGTACGATGGCATGTTCCAAGCCATGAGACTGTTTTCCACAAATCAGATTAAAGAAGCCGAAGAGGAATGTACAAAGTTGTTATCGAAAAATCCTCTGGACCAGGTGAATCATTTGTGTTTTGTGACAAAGTAACCTTTTAGGCAGCTTGGACCCTGAAATTAATGTGTATCACTGATTCTACATTTGTTGATGAATTGGAAAACGATGAAATTGGAATAGCAGAAGCTTTCCTTGACCAGGTGCGTTTGTTTACAGATTAACAGCTTAAAAGGACAAAAATGTCCCAAAAATTCCAACCTTCTAAAAATAGAAGTACACAAACAAGGAAACATCAGCAGAAATCAGAATGTACCTATAATGAACTCGGAAAGTATTTAACAACAAATATTTTTAGCATGTTATTTCTACTGCGTCTCGTCCAGGGACTTCATTCCAACGACCGACAACAAGTGCCAGGGGGTCGAATCCAATTCTAAGGTGAATATTTTAAAGATCTAAAGTATATGGCTGGTTTAGACCTATGACGACCACTGGAAGACCACTGTCGGGAGTAGTTAGACCTATGTCTTCTATGAGACCTGGAACAATGGAACAAGCTGTGAAGACGAGTAGAACGGCTAGGACAGCAAGGGCAGTCAGTAGCAGTTCTGCTAGACAACTACGACTGGGAACGGTAAGAATATTCTTTTGGTTGGAAAAAAACATTCGTTCTTTTAAGGCTTCCATGATGTCTGCTGCCGACGGACCTTTTGTCAATCTAGCTAGGCTGAATATTGAAAAGTATGCTTCAGATCCATTGGTGAATTGTCAATTGTTCGAATATGTATTCTACAACGAAGCTGATATTAAGGTTGCTCATCAGGTGAGTTATTGCTTGTATTCAAAAGTGCGTTCAATAGAGTGACGGCCACCCTCCAAAATTGCCGCCCGGTAAGAGCTAAAAGTCTTCCATAAGGCATTCAGCCTGAACATTTGATCAAAAACATTTCTCATCCTTTAAAGAGATATAACCGGTTCCACGAACGATTGTTTAGCTTCTGGAAAAAAATTGAGGGGTTTTGAACCAAGCAGAAGATTTTGGTGTTCCTAAACTACTGCAGTTCCTGTAGTTGAAATCTAGTCTATACAGTTGAACTCCCAACCTATGAAAAGGATTGAACGATACATTCATTGCGATTGAATCGCAGCAAAGAACTCTCACGTTGCTTTCTTAAATTTGTTTACAAAAGGTGGCAGTGAAAGTGAAATGATTTACTGAATAAGTTAGAAATTCATAGATGCCGGTCAGTATACAAAAATTGCAATGTTTCGTTATAATAAAGTTATAATTACTGGGATCACATAGAAGTTCCTACTAATATACTAAAACACAAATCTTTCTTGTAATTTAGTAGTACTCTGTTTGACATTTTTTCAGATTGCTTCCTACGCCAATAAAGCAAGTGAGTCCAATGACTGGTACTGGAAGAACCAATTGGCGAAGTGTTACCTCCGTATGGGCCTTCTGAACGACGCCATGGTAGAACTTATGAGATCATTGGCCCTTCACCAAATACCAGAAACCTATGTATATCTTTCAAAGGTAAGTTATATTTTGGTGTCAACAACAACAAATTTAAATTCAGATTTCGGTCAGAACAGATCAGGCTCTTCAAGCCATCGCTAACTACAAAGCCAGCATTCAAGTATTCCCTAAAGATGTAACATTACTCACAGGGTTGGCAAGGATTTATGAAGTAAGTGTAGAACTCAAGCCAAAAATTGTGTTTGTTTCAGCAACTGAATGAACTGGATGACTCGGTTATTATGTATAAACAAGTTCTGATGCAACAATCGAATAATATTGAAGCCATTGCTTGTCTGGCTACAAGTTATTATTACAATAACAAACCCGAGGTTGCATTGAGTTTGTACAGGTACGTTCCACAAGACGTCATTATCGTGTTCATTGCCCGTTTTCATACATATTTTTGAGGTGTTGTTCTTACAAAAAGGTTTTGCGCTCTAGATGCACATAAACATACATAATGCCTTTTTTGGATGGTTTTCTAACTACGCATTTTCTAAACAGTTTTGCCGTTTTATAGTTCCTCATAGATTGTGTGCATTTGAATTTGGATGCAAATCTAACCTAGGTGCAAAAGATCATATAGCATGAAGTCATCTTGATTTCAGTTTTTTTTATTGATAATGTTCGACACTTTTGGTACTTAAAGCAAAACATAGGTTACTGTCTACGTCCAAGTATGAAGATGCGTTTCGAAAATGGTCAATTTGTTTAGTTTTCAGAAGAATCATGCAAATGGGAGTTTCAAACGCCGAACTATTCCTCAACATTGGGTTATGTTGCTTTGCCTGTCAACAGTTTGACTTTGCACTGTTCTCCATTCAACGAGCACTGAGTACATCTGGTGACTCGGTTGCAGCTGATGTCTGGTACAATATGGGACACATAATGATGGTATCTTACAAGTGAATGTTTTTAAATGGATTTGTTTTGCTTAGGAAGCAGGAGATGAACGAATGGCCACGCGATGTTTCCGTTTGTCCTTGGCTGCCGATGCACAACATGGTGAAAGTCTTAATAATTTGGGGATTTTGAGACGAAACGAAGGTTTTTCTATCGTGTTCTCTTAGAAAGCGTGTTTAGGAAAAAATGACCAGGCGAGATCATTGTTCCATAGTGCTATAGCTAAAGCTCCACATTTGTTCGAGCCACATTTCAACTTAGCCCTTCTTTGTTGCGAGGTGAGTATATCATTTCCCCAAACTTCTTCTTTAAAACTAAAATACACGTTGTTTTAGACCGGACACTGTTTTGAAGGAAGAGCGGCACTTGCAGAAGCTCTCCGCATCTTCCCTGAACACTCTGCTAGTTTAATTCTTAAGAAACACATAGATCTCATGTTCCAAGGAGTATAAAGTTTGTGTAGATTGAATAACTTACAGAGAGAGTGTTGTTCAACACATCAACAAATGCTAACTGATTTTGATAATTTTATTAGATTAAATCTGGCTAATAAAATAAAAAAATCCATTTTCTCAGAATTATTTTGCTATTACGTTTAGTAGTCTGAGTAGCTTGTCATGTTTCGTTCACAGATGAAATTGAAGGAATTTCGGCATGAATAGAAGTAAGAGAACTTTCCAAGGTGAACAGACGAACTGTAGTGAGCAATACAAGAGTGTTCGGTGAAACCGTTTGCTTCGTAAGAAAACGGCTTATTGAGCCAATCACTGAAACATAAAACACGTTGTTTTGTTTTCACGATTAATTGTTTCTGTGTCTTAATGGACGAATAAAAGAAAACCATTCATATTAGCCAAACTAGGTTGTGATCAGCTGCGAATTCTTTGTTACCGATGTGTTTGTGTAAATTGTTTAGGCGTTGCTTGTTAAGAATGTGAAGAAAATCCAACTTACATATTGTCGATATTTCGAAAAATACGGGACCATTCTCCAATCCAAATGAAAGAGTCGCGTGGAGCAAACTCAAAAACTGTTTCCTAAACAATATTCGCCAATAACAACTGTTAGCATAGTTCAGCTTACAAACTCCTTCACGGTGTTGATTGAAATCAGTTTTGCATTGTGAAAATGTTCACACTCAAATTCGGCATTATATTTCGATGTCTTCGTGTCCATGTACAAATAACAAGAATCTTGAAAACGAAACCAGCCATCATCACATTGGTAAGGATTGCGAATATTGGCAGGAACACCAGAGGGTACGACAATGAGGGTTATTAGCCAGAAGAGGAAGCGCATGTTACACATTATGGTTGATTGGGCGGGATATACACAAGGTCAACAATACGGAGATGAACTTGTAAGATACTAGCCGAATGGTAGCGGTCAACACAATCAATGGTTTTTTATGTATCAGATGTATAGCAAACCATTTCATTTTTCTTCATATATGAGACTGAATTTCAAACACAATAAAACAAAGTTTGTTTCAATATTTACGCAACGGCTTTTGCTGCAGTAGGATTCAAAATCATGAATTCTACAAGCTGTTCATCAACTGAGATCAAGATCTTTCTGAAGATGGATTGACTGTTTTATTTAAGCAGTATAATAGACGTAGTGTGTACATTGGGGATTAAAGTTCGTTTTTTATACAACAGGTTCAGGGTTCAAGTTACGTTCGCAAATGTAGTTGAAGGGAAGATTGCAGGGGAAGTAATAAGAGAACTTTTCCAGTTCAGCGGAGGAGCTGAAGTGAGCGGCGCATTGGGTGTAGATTGTCCATCCGTTGGTAATGTCATCATAGGGCTTGTTTAGCCAATCGCTGAAGTGAACAGTTTGAAGTTTAAACATCCGATTAAAAAACCAAAAAAGTAATTAGGCTCGTGTGAATCGTTTAAAGTCATCTAATATTCTGGTAATAAAACTGTAGTAACTCACAGCTTCTGGTAGGCAATGGTGTTGTCAGAATCCCACCATTTGATACCTTCGTGATCCTTCTGTAGTCCAGACCAAATGTAAGTATCACGAGGAGAGGCATTGAAAACGGCGTCCTAGAAACAGTAGTTTCATGGCAAAGTTTGAATAAACAACACCAAAAAGAAGAATGGAAAACTTACAAATTCCTTCAGTGAATTGGCAACAAACGGCTTGGCTTGACGGTTATTTTGACAATCGAAGGCAGCATCATGGAAGGAACGTCTCTGTTCTCCAAACCAATAGCAAGATTGGCCAATTTGGAACCACCCGTCATCGCATTGAGGGGGGATATGATGAATATCAGAGGTAGCAGCGAAAGCTGACGCTGTTAAGGCTAGGGTGCAGAGAAGAGAACGCATGTTGGTTGAAATTATTTGACGAAAGCGCGTATTTATACGTTTTGAGGTGGACCAGATAAACCAGAATACACCTGCCGTTATGCTAATCTTTGCCTTATCTGATGATAGAACAAAGGATCTTGATGGATTCGGAAGGATCAAGAAACGACGGTCTTTCCATTTTTCAAAGACGCACGCCTTGGTGATTCATATGTTTCAAAGCAAACCTGAATGCTGCTGATCTCCGTAACGTTGAAAAGATTGCGAGGTTGTCTCAACTTACTGAAACACGAATGCAACACATTGTTTTTTTTGTTATCTCGGAAACCTAATAGATAGTTTTCAAGGGTCCAAGCTTAGAGAGTCGGTTTTTAACATAAAACTAAGTTGATTGAAAATAGGTCTACACTGATATTCACTTTGTATCAGCTAATGTAAATCAGATACAGTAATCTAAAGGCGTGTTTTTACATCTTTGCCAAGTTGCAACCATGTCGTAGTGGTTTGGTTAGAGTTTCTCTTGTTGTACATTTGATCGTCAGTCAATGCTAGCAGCAGCCAAATCGGACAAAAAGATTAACTATTTTTTCTGTCTGACTTTCTAGCGAACAATTTCTTAAATGAAGCAAAATATTATATATTTACAAAGAAGCGACAATGATGTACAACACATATGAAAACCGTAAGCACGGTAGTGGAATGTCAAAAAATTTAGAAAGTATCAAACAAAGTTATATGAGATCTATAGAGCAGGCAAGGTCATGTTACGTTCGCAAATGTAGTGGAAAGACAGTCCGCAAGGGTAGAAGAAAGCATACTTTCCAACCTCCGTGGAAGGATTCCAGTGAGCAGCGCATTGGGTGACAGTCGTCCATCCGTTAACCGCGTCTCCATAGGGCTTGTTCAGCCAATCACTGAAAAATGTTATTTATACTGCTCGCTAATCCTATTTTGGCGAAAATGTGGGCAGGCCCCTTTTGTAGCCAACGATTTTGATGCAATAATGAGACATTTGAATACCAAGATTAGAATAGTATACGAATACGAAACTATATTTTAAGTTATTTTCGAGTTAACTCTTTTTTTGCAACAGCAAACAATGTTGGGTAGATTCCAGCGAAAAGTGATTGCAAATTTTCAATGGCTTTTCTTTTCAGCGTAAACTCACATTTTTTGGAAGTCCATGCTGTCATCTGTGTCCCATCCAACCGTTTTGGTCTCACCGTCCTTCTTCATACCAACCCAGGTGAATGAGTTGAGAGGAGCCGACATGATGACGGCGTTCTGAAAAAAGAGTTTTGAAAACGAGAAAACAGCATTTCAAAGTCGAAAGTAAAATTTGCAGCTTACATATTCTTCCTCAGTGTTGGCAACAAATAGGGTTGACTTCAGTTCTTGGCATTGCTTCTCAGCTAGACGGAAGGGCAGCTGATCGTTTCTCTCATGGAAGTAGCAGGAGTCTTCGAATCGAGTCCATCCATCGGCACACAGACGATTCTGGGGCTTCGACTGTTGGACCTTTCCAGGTGCAGCAAAGACGACTGCAGCGATAGCGAGGGAAGCAATGAGAGAGTGCATGATGTGTGTGATACCTGTCATTTGATGAGACACCTATTTATACAGGATCAAAGGGGCGGGGTCGAAGGTTCTAGAAGGACTGTTGTGCGCATGGTTAATTGATCTCCCGAATATTCTGATCTTTGCGCGAATCGCGCAAAGGATGACAGCAAATCTAGGATAGAAGAAATGATGAAATTTTGTCATCATCCACGCATTGAAACCGGGTTTTCATTAATATCTTTTACAACATCTTCATTGAATCCGAAAATGGTGAATGGCTAAAGTACGGTTAAAAACTGTAAAAATAAGTTTGTATCATAACTGACATTTAAACACAGTGTTTTATGCAGTTTTGGTGATCAGTTCTTTTTTCGCATAGACATTTTTTCAAACTTTGAGACTGTTTGTGAGCAAGCATATTACTATAATGAAACATGGCCACGTCCAAAACAACATTCAAGCAACCTACACCCAAATTGACTTGTTGTAAATAATCTGCACCCAGGCGGTATATGTACACACAGTGTCTGGGGTCAATTTGGGTGCAACGGGACACTTTTGTGATCGATAATTTTTTGAACATTATTAAGAAAAAAATAGGTGGCCCTGTTACATATTGAAGAATACATTTTTAGGTAATTGTCTGGGTTGACGAGGTCCATCCGTTCACGGCGTTCCGAAATGTTTCGCCCCGTCAAAACCAAATCCGATTTGATTTTGTTATATTATATGTTCTTTGCCACATAGAACCTTTTACGCGAAATCGATGTTAAAATGAAACTTTCAGCCCTGATGATATTGTTTTTAAACACTCTAAAATTTGTTAATCATTCAAAGTGTAAAAACCAAATGCCTACTGACTCACCCGCTGAATGACTAGTGCTTGACGTTTTTTTCTTTTCGTTTTTTGCGGACCGTATAAACATTGTAGGTTTCCTTATGACGTCACGCGACCGGGCCTTATGCATAATTAATCTGGCCGCACTGTAGCCCGTTTGATCTTTGGACAACGCATAACGTCATATGCGGCAAACAGTCTAGCCAAAAACAGTCTAGTAATTAGGTCAACCAAAGATCAGTTGCTTGGATGCAAAGATCAAAATTGTATTCGGTGGTAAGAGAAAGTGCTAAATAATATGAAAGACAGTAAAGTTGTAGTTGTATTGCAAACCTAGTCTAATTGAAAAGCCCAACCTATGTATTTAAGAATAGGAAGTATTTGGTTTGAAAAAATGCCAATTTTTTAAATGCTTCTAATCCTGCGCGAATCGTTCAAATTGCGTTTTGGAATACTTATAAGTTTTGAATGTGTCAAATTTTTCTTTCACAAAAGCTGGAACAAAGTTTTCTTACGTCCATTGCAACAAACACATGTGTTTTGGAATGTTAGGTGCACTGCTTCCAGATCTTTCCAGACGCATCCAAATCATTCGCGCCACCCACGCAAAGATCAGAATATTCGGGAGACCAATTAACCATGCGCCCAACAGTCCTTCGAGAACCTTCAACCCCGCCCCTTTGATCCCGTATAAATAGGTGTCTCATCAAATGACAGGTACCACACACATCATGCGGTCTCTTATCGTTACCCTCGCCATCACCACCGCCGTCTTCGCAGCTCCTTGGAATGAGAAGCAAGAACGACTCCAAAGGATGCCAGCTCATGGAGCCCTCTGTGAGGATGGTTGGACTCGCTTCGAAGACTCATGCTATTGGCACGAGAGAAATGAGAAGCTTACGTTTGAAGATGCCAAGGCCCAATGTGCGCGACGCCAGTCTACTCTCTTTGTCCCCAACTCCAAGGAAGAATACGTAAGTTACAGTAACAATTGTACTTTTTAATGGCAACTTTGGTTCCACTGTTTCAATTGAGTTTTTTTAGAACACGGTAATCATGGCTGCTCCTCTTAACGCCTTCTCGTGGATTGGAATGCGGAAGGATAGCGAACACGGAAACCCAACTTGGGAAAACGAAGACCACATGGACTTCCGCAAGCTGTAAGTTTCACTTTGTTTTCTTTTCAACGTTTCGATAATCTTGACGGTCATTAAAATTTTGCGCTACAAGTTTTAAAAAGTGAAAATTGCAAGAGCTGATTTTACTGTTTTCAGTGATTGGCTGAACCAACCCTTCGGAAACGCCGTGAACGGATGGACCTCCGTCACTCAATGCGCTGCTCATTGGAATCCTTCTGTGGAGATTGGAAAGTACACTTTCTTCTATCCCTGCAACCTTTCCTTCCATTATGTCTGTGAGCGCAACTCTACTATCTCTGTTTAATTGATCTCCAAAGACTTCCCCGAACCTGCTACACTCCCTTAACCTATTTGTACTACCTATTTGACCTATTTGTAATATTGTATATTGTTTGTACATTACTGTGAAAAGAATAAAATTTCTCAAGGTAGCTTAATTGACGGATTTTACCAAATGATCTGAAGAATCGAAAGAAACAGTAAAACTTTGAGGTTTGAAGGTTAAACTTAACCTGAAACAAAGCAAAAGAGAGGTGAGATCTACCTAAGCTGACAAAAAGTCACAGCCACCTAGGGGGGTCGAACCCCTGACCGTTGGATTAAAAGTCCAACGCTCTACCACTGAGCTAAGGAGGCCCGGCAGTAGACCAGCGCGGCGCCGCATTTCTAACCGCGTGAACACGATAACATCGCCAGCGATAAGATAGTCGCGTCAGCTGTTCCTGTCAAAAGTGTATGGAACCGATAATTTAAACATGTTTGTTTTGCAAATACAAAGTTTTTCAGTTACAATTCGTTCTATTTTGGGCTGCTTGTTCTTTGGTCCGGAAGATCATCACCAGATTTTTCCAAATCCAATTCCGAACTCTCAACTCAATATGCCTTCTTGAAGTGCCGAATCATATCATATGTCTATTTATGAGTGGTCATCTGACGGATTCTCTAACCAACTAAATTGAATTTATGGTGCAAGGAGATTTGTGGTCCCCAAAACCGGAAGTGGAATTGGCATATGGAAAATAAATTCATATCAATAATGAAACATTAAAATGTGTATTCCGATCTCCTATTCATCATGGCATCTGAAAAAGCTTTAAAAACATCGTTTTCTGCTAGTACGACTAAAAGAACATCGCAAGGACAATGTTGACTTTGAATCGGTTTCCCCTGGAACGCGATTTTCTTGTGACAATTCTTCTGCTGTTATACCAAATCGTATCAGGGATGTATGCATCGTTTTCTTCTTCTTCCATCTTTTTTTTTCAAAGATTTTTTAGGTTCAGTTTCCGTTTCCAAGACTGCTTCGCAAAATTTCTATCTAACATCAGGATCAAAAATGGCAATGGAAAAAAACCATAAGTGCAATTTACTCTATTCACAAAGCTAGGTGAAACACTTCTGATTGCTAGTGATTTTCCATTTCTAGGAAAATTCTCCTCAAAGGAAGTCGTGAATCTCATTCCTGTTCTCTTCGTCGCTGTGTCATCTTTCTCATTCGGCGAGCGCTTTGGGCGATGTCCCAATATCCTGGAGTGTTTATGTCTTGATTAAATTGTGTTGCCACGTGTCTACGCTATCCTTCATTAGGATCCGCTGCTCTGATCCTTAGCATCTTCGCACCTATGACAACCTTTTCTCCTTGATCGTACACTGACGGCGAACGCTCTCAAACACCACTCTAATTTGCCTTCAGCTGTTGTCCTTCTCGAGTCGTCCGCGGGTAACTCCGCCTATCCGTTTCGGAAATCACATCCCTCGCATCTATATTTAGTGTCTACGATGTTTTAAAACGTCATCCGATCAAAGAACTGACCTCTTTGGTTTCTAAAAAGTCCTTTTTCAATATTTGTGTTTTTGAGGCATGAAATGTTTGCTCAAAACTCATTGCTTCAATAAACCGCCAAATGAATGCGCTTTCGTTGTTTATCGTCAAGTTTCGTCCGTTCAAGGTTCAATTGTCCAAGTCACGTTCTCAAAACTCTTTTAATATTTAAATATCTTTTAATTTTTAAAGACAGTTGATAGTGTTTTCTACCCGAGTATGGATTCTAAATTTGATACACAGCACATTAACCTTTATTGAATTCCCCTGAAGAACCTGGGGCTCCTGCGATTAGGTTTCGCCAAAGATATTGAGATTAATAACAAATTGTTTTTGAGTTTTCGCAGAATTGTGGATTTGTACAGTCTTCCGGAAAAGTAACGAGCCTACAAGTCGGACATAAAAACGGCTCGTAAAACCAGAACTAGAACATCCCAGATAGACTAAGACTTGGAGTCTGTCTGCAACTTCAAAACTTGACAAACCTCAAAAAACTAAATATGTTTTTTTTTACTTTATCAAAAGCCAGCTTTGGATGAATTTTCTCAAATGGCATGCTTAAAAACTTTTTTTCTACAAAATTGCTGTGCGCCATGAGTAATCAGATGTCACTTAAAGGAGGAGGAGTCATCTGACGGCTGGCCAATAAAGTGAGCAAATTTAATTTATGGGCGAACGAGATTTCTGGTTCAGTTGCTCAGAACCGGAAGTGAGTTCAGTGCTTGAAAGTCCGTTTTTTCAAACATTTTGAATGTTGCACTTGAAAAAATTGCACATTTGTTACCACAATTGTTGCAAGTATCCGACTTTTTGCGACGATTTTCTGCCTGACAAACTGCAAAAGTCTAAACTTCAATATATTTCATTTTGACGTCCTCGTGTTACAATGTTTCTTGATATTTTTTAGACAATTTTTTTGTTACTGTTTGCTCCAAATTCAGAATAACTTGATTGCGTCATGGGTAATTACATGTCACTTGAAGACAGAAACACTGACGGATGTCCAATAGCAGTAGTTATTTCAGGTTCAAAGATAAATATGCGCAAGACTACTGTAGCAGTCATTGCAATGAAATGTTTTCTACGAGACCTCTGTGCTCATTCACTCTGCATTCAGTTTGGAAAACGGAGAACACGTCATGCGCAAAAGCAAAAAAAACGTTTAAAATTTAATTACTTGCTTCCTCATTGCAAGAAACACACTTAGCAAAACAACCCTGTTTTGTTTACTGCAGTTTCGACCTCTTCTTCAGCAGGAAATACTAATTTTCAAACTTACAAGGCTCGCTGAAAGGGTTTTCCATTGGGTTTGCAAATCTCCATTGCCTCACATCACAAATTGTCACTCATTTGAAAGGTTCATATGTACAAAGTTCATTAACCATTCATGGGAATCCTTTCCGAACATAGCCCACGGAGAAAATGGGTAACGATGTTTATCTAAAGCTTCTAGCACGTACGCTATAGGTTCTTTTGATGGCTTTAGCTTAAACTCAGTTTTGATATTGGCCTGTAAAACGTCAAAAAAACCATTTTGAGATCAGAAAATGAATGCTTATAAACAATGAATACACATCCCTCACCTGCACATATTATAGGTCTTTTTCATACTAATTTTATATGTTATCGCTAAAGATTAAAATATGAACAGTAAACACATTGCACTATCTTAGCATAAGTAAACTTGCGACGTGACAAATGATATGCGTTTGATTTATTATGATTGAGACGGCTGCACTTCAACTAAATTAAGGCACAGGGTCTCACCCTTACATGTTCCATTTCTTTACTTCTTCGCAGTGCGAAGGCAAAAAATATGCTGCGTTTTAGATGAAAATGGGAATAATTTCACATAAGACAATTTCACATAAGACCCTTCATCCTTGGAACATATGTTCTTCGAGCTTGAAGCTATCACGTAAAAGCTAACTTAGCCAGTGATATTTTGCAACCTAGCGACAATAACCCTTGCTAAGTCAGCGTTAAAAATTTCTTCTGTCTTCCATAGACTTTTCAAAGACTTCTTCAAGTGCAAACAATTTTTGAATTCATTCCCTCTCTAAAAAAGGTTTTCTTTCTGTTCGCCAACTTACCAAAAACCTCCAAATCTCTGCTGTTTGTTCATTTGTACTCTGGGAATTCCCACGCCGTACCTAGTTCTCCGGGAGGAAGTGCTTCTGATCATTGTTGTCTCGTCGCCACCCTCAGCCCCTCCTTCCTAATCGTCAGTGCTCCCTCCAGCCAATTTCCGCATTCAGACGCTGGATTTCGATGAGTATTTCAAGGGTGCGAGGATGAACAGCACCCACTTGGCCACCCAGGAGAAACCAACTACTCCACTGTGAGTTCAGACTTATTGCTTTCAACACTATGCATATTTGCATTTAAAAAAAATGAATTACATCATTTTTGGAATAGCACACAAACAAATTTGGGGATATCTTGCCACCATGGTTCACAGATTCGTTCAGGGTTCAAGATTTTAAGCGTCATTCTGGATAATAATAAATTTTGTCCAACTCATTTTTCGTCACGATTGTGATAATAATTTCCCAAGCTCTAGCCTTCTTTGTAAGCCTACAAACAATGTCATGCGCCTACACCAATAGTAACCCTGGAATATTTGATAACCAGTAACATTTTGGGGAGTATTAGTATACTTGAGAGACCCCTAGAAGCTTTCACGTGACGCAAGAATACAAGAAAACTCCAAAAAGTTGGCTCGTGCATAGTAAAAGGAAAAGTCCCTTGAAGGTATCCTAAGGGTTGATGAAAGCGTAATTTCAGGGATGGCGTACTGTTCATGCTCATATGCCTCGTCTTCGCTGCAGTCCTCGGCCTAGTGTGCAAACTTTGCTACAACTACTCTAGAAACTTCCCCGTCAAACCACCGGACGAAGATCCAGCCATCAGTCATCTGAACCGCCGTTGTATCTCGGTTAAAGGAACGCGAGGCAACCGATTCTCTGTCGCATAACAATCATTACCTCTTATCCTTTTTTTAGTATGTGTTGTGAGTCGAATAAACTAAGGTTAACATTATTTCACATGTTAGTTTGTCTGTCACTTTCAGCGACAAAGGTGTACTTTGTGGTAAAGGGGAAGAAATTGAATTTCAAAGTTATTGTAAACACGGCTTCACCCTGGGAAGAACAGAGAAGGGCGCGTGGCTTGAACGTGTCCTAAACAAAGAACGGATAAAAACCAATGTTCGGCAAATAAAGTAGAGCAATTCAATATGGGATTACACGTAAATGTTTCAAAATTACTGTCCTTTGCTGCCACAGGGGAAATCATGGCATTCTATGCACTCTCTCACAAATAATGTAAAACAATTGCGAAACGTCGTTGTTTCCGGGTTTCCAAAAAACAGATTTTGGACAGAAAACAATCCGTGCTCGATGAAAATCGGGACAAAATGTAGCAAAGTCAAATGAGTATTGGACTTTATTGGATCAAATAACTGTGTATTTGATTTCTGCTTCAACAACAAATGCGGATCATTTTAATGACACGTCGTTTCAAAACCATAGAAAAACAATGAAGATTCAAGCGATCCGGACGTTGA
The DNA here is from genome assembly GCA_964057215.1 of Oscheius myriophilus. NCBI lineage: Eukaryota > Metazoa > Nematoda > Chromadorea > Rhabditida > Rhabditidae > Oscheius > Oscheius myriophilus. The sequence continues at coordinate 19,002,072 of OZ059907.1, forward strand.
ACAAACGTGCGGCACCGTGGTTGTAAAGCAGCCGGCGCTGGGAACAAACGCCGCCTGTTAGCTCAGTCGGTAGAGCACCAGACTCTTAATCTGGCTGTCGCGGGTTCGAGCCCCGCATCGGGCTTACCTATTTTGCCGATCAGTTAGAAGTAGTCATGGCAAATGCTACAAAAAACATATGAAAAACTTTTTTTTTGCGTTTTGTGGAGATATCATTGTTGTGTTGCTGCTGCAGAAATACAACAGTGAAAACCGGTTAAGAAATCATGGGAACGTTTCGGTTCACCCATACGTTAAGTATTCATTCTTCTGTGTCATATGTATATGCGGCTGTGCGAATCATATTATCACTTACGTTCACATGGTCCGCAACCATTTATGCAGTTATTGTTGTTTTCTTATGTGTTATAGAGAAGATGGAAGCTGTCTCCGTCTCTCCCATGATCAAAATTAAAAAGATACCTGAACAGTTTGTAATGTGTTTATTCAGTCGAGCAATTGAATCCTTCTTTACAGAAAGACCACGTCAAATGGGACCTTCATGTGCAATGGCTATAACAAAAGTAGTCGACTACTTATCATTTCAAGCTATATCATTTGCACACTTATAGAACTGCTCCAGTTTCTGGCTAAACATTTAATTTTATGTTCACATGATCATACCCTGCTTCGGGCGGCTTTTCAATCCAATGAATAAAACACGAGATGTTTTGTACAAACAGTGACTTTAATGTCCACTTTTCTTCGTTTTTCTTTTTCCCATTCTGTTCTTTTTGGTGTCACCAAAATTCTTGTTCTGTTGCAATAGAATAGTAGTCTGTATTATTCCCAGTTCATTGTTGCAACCACAAAGCGATATCTACTGTGCTTTGTGGCAGTTGTTCCCGTGCGTTCTCTGTGGCGCCTGCGCACTTTTGACCAGTCTATCAGCCCATCTTCTCCCCCTTGGTCTGGAATCATTCAACGTTATCACATCTTCAAACATACACCATTTTATTGTTTTCTCTGCCGGTGTAGTTAATCAGTCATAATTTTTCTATAGCCTTACTACGACATGACTATCAAAGCTGTGGTTTTCGATTATGGAGGAGTTTTGCTGTCGTATGCCCATCTTGGCCCATTATGGGAGGGTGAGGATTAAACCTTCCTCGCTTCATAATTGGTTTTAGAAATGGATACAAAACATAATCTGCCCATTGGGACTGTGGCAACAACAACAAAAGGTAATTTCTATTAGTGTCTCACATTCAATATTTTTTCCACGAACATAAGATTGTTCCTTTTTTTGAAGTTAACATGAGGACAACTCAAGGTTGATTGAAGTTTTTTATGCCCATTAAACGTGTAATTGTACTGATCGAATGTGAAAGTAATATCCAATTTCAGTATTTTGAACGACTTTGTCCAAATCATTCTGTCTCTAACACTCGCTTAAAGTCCCGTTTTAGTTCTTTATGAAAAAAAACATTCATATTTTCAAATTTAATTCAAATGGATTTGGCAAGAATTCAATTTAGCCACTGCTGTAAATTTTAAAAGAAAATAAGACTTTTTGAGTTTTCGATTAAATTTCTGTTTTAGGAATGGCATTTTCCGAGTGGTTAGGAACCGACCGCAGCCTTTTCCACGGTCGTATTTCTATCGAGGAGGTTGAAAATGGTCTTTATACGGAGTTCATCAACAAAACTGTAAATTTTAAAAGAAAATTCGCTTATTCTGAAATTTAGAATGGAACAACCATTATCGAGGACATTAAGCCTCTTTCCCCAGCACTCGGTGTAGATGCTCCCAAGGAATACGTATGAGAGTTTTAGTAATCTGGAATCTTCTACTTTACAGAATCCGATGTTGTGCTCTGTTTTGAAGCAGCTGAATGGCTTCGGGTTCAAAAGTGCTCTTCTTACCAATAACTGCCATATTGATAAGGTCGAATAAGTTCTTTATTGTTTATAAAATTAGGAGTTTAGGAACACAAGTTGCCTCGCTTAGCCTTCGATCTCTCTCAATTTGATGTGGTTGTTGAATCTTGCGTGGAAGGAGAAGTCAAGCCGGATCCAGCCATTTACAATGTGACGTCATTCTTCACACTCACTAACCTAGAAATCGCTTTCAGTTGGTTTCTGAACGTCTGGGATTGAAGCCCGAAGAACTCGTATTCTTGGACGATTTAAAGGAAAACTGTGATGTTGCGGTCAGCCTTGGTTGGCACGCCATTCACGTAAATCCTGCAGATGAAGGCGCCGCTGTTAAGGAGCTTGAGGCGCTTTTGGGTGTTTCTTTCACGTTTACGCAAAACGGATCAGTTTAGGTAGCAAATAAGTTGTTAAAACAAGTAGATCGCACAAAATATTGTGAATAAAATATAAAGATTCTCATTTTTTCAACCTTGATGATGAATTTAAGAAATAATTATCGATAGCTAGAATAAAAGAAAATGTTCATATACAACTAAAAAAATATTTGAATAACCCGTTGCAAATTTTAAGTCATTTCCGGAACACCCATTTGTCAAGCGGCGAAAGGCTTGCCGATGTCCATTTTTTGTGTCTTCGCAACCCCTTTTTCCTTTATCCCGCTCAATCGATCCTTTGAATCGCCGTTGTTCCCTACTTATGATTGCTTTTTAGATTATGGCCCAGTTTTCAATTATTAAAAAAAGTATATGAAGCTTTCGTGGCTCTCTTTAACACATGATTTGTGAGAAGCGCACTTTGCACTGACCAATATTCGAAGTGCAATCTTTTCGTCAACGCGAAATCTTGTGTGCAAAGTCAACAAAAACTAATTAGAATCAGAAAATCTCTTTGGTCAAATCTTTTCAATTTCCTATGCGTAACGAGATCTCTGTTTTTCACCGAGTGGCCCCGAGATTCTCGCCAGTTGACCTTGCCTATGTAGTTTCATGATACAGTGGGGGACATGACACCAGGGTGACAAACAACTTTTGCTTTCAAATTGATTACAAACACTCCAAATGTTCTTTGTAAAATGAAATTATAAAATGGTTTAGCGTAGGCAACAGGTGGAAAACACGCAACGATTAAATCAAACATTTGTTGAAAAAATTGTTGAAATTTAAAAGAAAATGCTTTGTTTGCGGTGTTTTCGGTCTCTTGCTATTCTGGCAGGTGCGGCTGTGACCCTGGGAGACCCTCGGAGGGCACCCGCCATCGCCCCGTTTACCGCCGGTCACACTCGGCTTTGTGTGGATTCAGCGATTAGGATGTTGTTTTCAAGGGACCAGATCCAAGAAACGAATACTATGTGTAAATTATGCTACCTACCTTCTTACTAAACAAAAAGATATAAAATGAAACAAGTTGACTTCAAAAAGACCAACTTGAACATGTTGGGATTAGACACGATGTCGAAAAACTGTATGAGATCTACACGGTACGAGTTAAAGAGTGATCCTTAAAAACACTTTGTTCAAGTAAAACCTTGAAACCGATATCTTGAACAATAATTTCAATTTGGAAAAACTGTTATGTAAAAAATAATTGTGGGATATTACGGAAAATAGATAACTGGTTATTTTTTTAAAAACTGGTATTAATAAAAGTTTCCTTTCGTAAAATAATTCTTTTCCCAAAATACTTTACGTGCTGCAGATGAGTACATCTTTTTACATTAAACTAAAAAAACGAAATTCTTAACACCACTGCTCGATATTCTAAAAAAAGAGGCATTGTAATAGTTATTTTTAATGTGTCTCGTATAATTGTCATAAATCTTTCAACTCGTTTAGCTTTGTGAACATACTGCATTCATAAGTAAAATGGGAACATTATTACAATTGCAGTCAATAAATCATCATCAACGATAAAAGCGATTATTTGAAAGCGATTGAAACGCGGAATGCTTTAGATTCAAAATAAATTTCGCGTTTTGCCCAAAAAATTGCAAAAATTTCGGTTCCGCTTCACAAATCCATTATTAACTCTGTTTAATTGCAATTAATTTCTTTAATTTTTTTCCCTGCGCACCCTCCCATCCTCTTATTTCTTGTGTGACCGGGATGGTCCGGGAGGGAGTGCCGCCGTCGGCCCCGCCGTCGGCCCCGCCGTCGGCCCCGCCGTCGGCCCCGCCGTACCGCTGATCGATGTCGCTTATATACGAGCCAGCTGACAGCGTACCGTAATCGCGGCCTCCTGCGCATCGCCGATTTTGAAAGTATATATAGGCGACGGCCGAGGAGCCACCACCATCGCCCGTTTGCCTCCCTTTTTCTTCCTTTCTGTTGCATTTTCGAGGTACTTTCTCCTTTCTTTCTTCGTAAACACAAATAAAATTTAAAAACCAATAAAAAACGTTTCCTTAAAATTTCGTATTTTCTGCCTAAGTGGTTCAAATCTTTCAGTCTTACTTGAAATTTGAATTTTAAAATTCCAGATTCAATTTTTTCAGATGCTTTAATAATCGAAACGGTTCTGCGACCCTACCTCACTCCTCTCCTGTCGCCATGGATCTCAGCAAACCGCACATTCAAGCCCAAATTGCTCATTTTTCTCAACCAGGTAAGATTTTTCAACTTTAAATTTGAATTTTCTTGTTTTTTCAAGGAACTTCTGCTGATGTACAATTCGCACAGCCATATGGAACTGCCCAACGCTTCATGCCTCCCCCAGCTTCTCCTGGAGCCAATGCTGGACCCATTCGCCGTCGTCGTTTTAGTGCCGCCAAAATTCAACCGGTAGGTTTTTTGACGTTCGTTTCTTTTTCAAAGTTAAAATTCCTTTTCCATTTCCTTATTTCAGACTAGGATCAAAAAAGTAATGCAAGCCGACGAGGAAATCGGAAGAATGGTAGCTTCGGTGCCCGTAGCCATCGGACGAGCAATGGAACACTTTGCGGAAAAGTTTCTTTTGGTAACTTTTTGTCTCTTGTCATTCATCATTTCGACACATTCAGGCCGCCGCTACCGTAACCCAGAATTCCAACTCCAGGACATTAACGCCGGCGCATATGTAAGTGTTTAGCGCCTGAATAATTCAATTTTTTCTGTTTTAGGAAACAGGCGATGTTGAATAATCCGCACTTTCGATTCTTAGAACCAGTGCTCGGGGAAATTGCAGTTCCCGGCATGCCTGGAGGGATGCAAAGACCCATGGAACTCGAAATGCCTTCTCCGACGGATGTTGCAACGGCATGGAATGTAAGTTTTTTCATTTTAATTTTACACCTTCACTTAATACCAAGCTCAGGTGACCATAAACTGACCAATGCGTGTAATTTGAGACTCTTGTTTTGCTGGAATAGGCTCATATTTCCTGGTGGCTCTAAAATGGGGGGGGGGGCTCACCGATTCCCCAAAATGTTGAGAAAAGTGGTACCGTTGGCGGAAAAAATCTCATGTATCGTAGTTTAAAACTGAGTTGGTGTCTTAAAATGTTATCAAAGGTTTTACATGCATTTATATCCATTACGGGAAAAACCTTTAAATTTACAGTGTGGCAGGCTGTAACGGGCATTCGGAAAGTTTGTTCTCCATAAAACGTAAATTTTGCCAAAAACAGACTGTTTTTGAGCACCACCTTAGAAGGTTTTCAAATTTATCTTTCAAACACAGCAATCTGAGATAACGTAAGCCCTTATATGATAATAACCAGAATTTTTCAAAGGTTTGAATGCTACGCGAAAATTATCAGAGAGAAAAGCATGTTAAGCCAACCCCGAAACTTTCTGGTTTTCTATTCAAAACGGACATTGCCTGAAACCCCGGTTTGTGACATACTATAAAACTTTCTTTCTAACTGTCATTTCTTTTTACAAAGGTGTCAGCAAAGACTCTTTTCACATAATTATCAAACTCTTTTTCAGAACGTCATGTCTCCAGTTTGCTCCCCAATGGACATTCAACAAATGCAAGGAATGAGTCCCATGGATGGTAACTTTTTTTCTTTCACGTTTAATCCACATTTCTTTAGTTGTCCTGTCACCAGCTGCCTTAGTGAATCACATCCGAAACGCTGCGGGTCTTCACCACATGGGCTATCCGATGCTGCCCAGCGCCATGACAACCGAAGCCATGAAACTGGTAATTATCTTTCTGCCTATCCCGCTGAAACACATGTTTTTTTGCAGCTGGTCGGCGGAGGGGCTCCAGCAATGCCGAGTGAAAATGTTGCGCAGGCCACAGGTGACGTCAGCGCCGACGGAAAACAGGCTGCGGGCGACGGAGAGGTGGCGGAGAAGCCGAAGAGAGGCAGGCCGCGAAAGGTGAAAAAAGAATTCAAGTGAGTCCATTTGTTTACAAATCCAAAGATTGCTTTGCTATGAGATTCAGCCAACCGTGTTCAATGTATATTAGCTGAATTAGACGGCGCATAAGCAGGCGTCTTGCCTTTGGTCTGGATTATTTCCGCCCCGGTGCCTCTGCCAGCGCGACCAATCACTTCGTAAAGCTAGTAAACACGTGATAAGCTCAGACAACAAGCTGAATCGGATTACAGCGCTACTGATGTTACTCTGCAGTAGAGCACAATAACAACTGTTTCTGCAAATCTATGAATCAGTAGTGGCAATTGGGGAACTTAGGTCATTCCAGAAACCGTAAAGTGAGATATCGTTGGGCTATTGCCATTACATTTGGACATGTTGAATGGCAAACATTCCTTATCAAATCGTACAATGACGCAACTTCAAGGCGTCACAAGTACCTGAACGCGCATGGTGACAAAAGAAATTTGTTCATCTACAAAGGAACAACAGTAGGAAGATGTAATCGGGTCTTTTTGAAAGTATCACGGACGTTGTTCAGTTTTAACAAACTTATGAAATCAGTGCGTCTGATTTAATCATTAACATCAAAGCGTTGGTTTTACAAACCTTTCTGAAACTCATTTGTTTTGATGCGCTTAAATTTACTACCGTTTTATGTTCTAGAAAAGTTGAAAAACGCTTGGGCGCAAAAAATTAAACACTAAATGTAGTGAGTCTAACCCTAGTTACTAGTAAGAACTAGTTAAACACTAAATTCTAAATGTAGTGAGTCTATATTTAACTTTGCAAAAGTCCAGTTACCGGTTCTCAATCAAAAACACGTGGCGCAAATAACCATTTGTCCTCCAGATGCACTTTCAAGCCACGTGTTGAATTTGTCTTAACGCAGTATAAACAATCCGATCAGTCGATGTTTGGTTTTTTCCCAAATAAACCAAAAGATGTGCTAGAAAAAAGCAATGCTTTGGATTGATTTCATTTCAAAATTACGGTTAATAAAATTAAATCTGTAGAACAATGGAATTTTTTGCTGATTAGGCAAGTGCTAAAGTTAATATACTACTTTAACGCTTTTTCTTTACTGTTCAATCTGGTTTAGACAATTTTGGTTTTGTGGTGACTAAGTAAAAACAGAAGAATACATTGAACCACTTGAAACACAGTGCGCTTTTGAACCATGTGTTGCGGTAGGACCTTCTTGAACCAACTTTACCCAAATTTTAAGCATTAAACAACTTTTATTTGCTTTTTGAAATCAATTAAAACCCTTTTTTCAGATGTATGGATGATGATCTCTGTAAGGAAGTGACGACTGGTATCGAGAAGGAAGACAAAGACCGGGAGTTGATGCCTCCGCCAGCCCTTCCTATGGGTCTTCCTCGCGGCCGTGCGAAGCAAGTCGCGTAGACTGCTTTTTCTAGGATACATTGTCTAGTGTTCAGTCATAATATCCCTTATAGGCGAATCTCTTTGCACTTTTGCACCAGTCCACCCAGTTATATTTAATTCTGCGTGTCCTTGTACTTTCATCATTGCGTAATCTCGTGCTACCTGGGTCACCTTGTATTCAGCCCTTGCGCTGATTCAATCTCTTGAAGCAGACCTGACCATTTTAACCATATGCTGGTCGTAAGTATACATTCCTCTGAGGATTTCTTCTAATAACTGCCGTTTTTCATTGTATTAGTTGTAAGCTAGAATTAAAAACAAACAACAATTCGAGTGTCGTTACACAATGAATATTTTTTTTGTCAATTCTTGGTTTCATGAGGAAATGGGGTTGGGTGATTTTCCGGTAGATTAGGCCAAGCCACCTAGTGTGCGAAATGTCCCACAGCGACGTTGACGACAACTCCAGCGAAGATGAAAATTTTCAAAGCGGTTTGTTATAAAGTTTCATAGAAAGGTTCAACCTTCTTCAGAAGAAATCAAGAAAAAAGTGTACGATGTTATGAAAACATTCGATGAAGACGGAGACGAACATTTGGAGGTTAATTTGTAAACGAAATCCAATTTATGGTCGAGTTCACAAAAAAATTCAAGAAACTTTCGTATCTAAATCGCGAGTATTGAAATAATGCTTGGTGTTACTTAAAATGTTTTTTATATATACCCCATCGACTACTGTGCTTCGGTCGACTTCGCAGCGTACAAGGCAGGAGTATCCCATATGGCGCGTATTACTCTAGAAACAACATGAAAACATTGGAACGTTTTGACAAAATAGTTTTGACATTTTTCATGAACTTGCGGTCTAAAATTTTTGAATACTCTCTTTTCTAGTTTTGTCTTTTTTTTTCTTTCTTGTGCGTAAGAACCCTTTTTTTTTATCTAACTGTCCTTGTGGTAAGACCTTTGGCGAAATATGGTTTATATGAATAGGGAACACGTTTGAAACCTTAAAAATCTTACGATTATAAATTGTGTCTCACTACTTACGTTACAGGATGACTTAATTTCAACCTTGCACCGTGATTATTCATTATTCGATTTTCCAACAACACTGTGGTTTCCTGTTCGCACAAACTGTTAGTGTAAGGGGTTTTAATTTGTTGTTATAACAAGGAGATAATAAATTTTGCTAAGTAATACCCTTTTCTTGTTTACTATATTCGTTGTCATGAGGGTGGTAATGCTATTCTGAAAATGTGAAACTAAGCTTGTGAACATTGAACGTTCATGTACAAGTATACACATCCATTTCCGGAACTTTCGTTTGAACAGAACAAAAGAAATTGTTTTGTCACCACGTATGTTAAGGACGGCGGGGTATGACGTGGCTTCGGCAGACACCACTTTGTTCCAAAGTGAATGCTGGCTTCTGAAGAAGGAATTTGAAAGTAGGGGTTTTGAAAATGTGATAAAATGTTTTGGCAGACAGTTAACAAAAAAACCCAGAAAAGTTCTTTTCAGAAATTTTCTCAAAATGAATGAGTTTTTTTAGGCAGCTGAAGTTGCAGCATGCCTTCGGGTGCTTGGATTCAGTCCGTCTCAAAACGACCTTGAGATTCTTTTTGAACAGGTTTTTGATGCTTGCGTTTGCTATTTCTGACAAAATTTAGCTCACCAAATCAGATGAATTATATGCATTTGAAGTAATTCATGCTCGTGTCCTTGTCGCCATGGAGAATGGCGAATGGCCTAGGGACCCTGACTCAGTTGTGGAAAAAGCATTCGAGGTATAACATTTTCATCAAAAGATACATAGATATTTTTAGATCATTGCGAGAGACCGTCAGCTTACTCGCGACGTCCTGGTCAAGGATTTAACAACACTGGGTACACATTGCTCTCGAAAAGCCGAGATATTTGTTCTGTCTAGGGGAGCCGTTCTCGGAGTCGGAAGTAAAACAACTCCTGAGTCACTTGGCCACGAGACGCAATGGACAGATTGACTGGAATGCACACCTGCGCGACGTGCTTCGATTTGTGCAAACATTCGAATAAAGACTTTATCGCATTGCTTTTCCCACTGTTTACCTGAAGCTTGTGAATTCACAAATCACAGAAGTAAGAAAATTGGACTTCTTAATAAATGAACAAACGAAAGTCTCACTGCAACATATAAACGGTGGCAAACCAATCGAATCACTTTTCCATCCACAGAACGCATATAGATCAGGAAAACGTGGAAGGTAAAAACGGTATTGAGTATAAAAGCCATTTTTTGGCGCTTTTGAGTTTCGAAACTTTTCAGCTGATTTTGTTCTACGTTTTGTGAAACGTGGATGCGACTTTTGCATACCCTTCGAACCCCTGCGTGGTTATTACACCTTTTAACATCTTACAAATTGCCCAACAAGGGCATAGTTATTGTTTCAAGTTTGTATTTGGATGCACTTTAGTTAAGGCCAACTTGAAAACTGTGCATTTTGATGACGAACACATATAGGGGGAGGGGACTTACTTTTCTCCTCAAGTAAGTACAGCGCTGTTGAAGAACATCTTGTTAGAACCCAAAAGCATTTTTGTGACGATCTTTGAGCGCTATGCGAAATCGAATCGGATTCGAAAGAAACGGATGTTTGATTCTTAGCCGCGGGATTAATGAAGACCACTAATAGAGGAATTCCTGAGTGTGCGGTAAAAAACTTAAATTGAATGCCCTTTCTCAGAAAAAAATGTGAGATGTGACTTAGAGAAAAGAACGGAAGATAGATTAAGAGAAGAAAAAATGAAGATATAATTTTGATACTGTAGCCTAAATTTGGGTTTTCAGGTTGAAGTTGCACTTTAGCAAAGGGCATTTCGTCCAGGTTACTCTTGCAAAATTCATCATTTTGTCTTCATCATTTTGTAAAAAAACGTTTGCTATGTGAATCAGTGACGTTCCACGTTCTGCTATTTTAAGCTCCATCTACAATGAATGCCGACACTCCTTGCATGAACCTGCATTTTTAAATAGCCAAGAGTGCATTCTCAGAAACAGTCACGTCATCTGAGACGTCGCCCGACAATCATCTCCAAAGTTCATTTCCAGGCTACAAAAAAATCCTTGCAGGTTTCACTTTTTCAAACGCCAGGTCAATTACCGATGTGGCCGATTATCCGTGACTTGACGGATACTGACAAATAGCGGAAGAGACGCATTACATTACGGAAACATCTGACATGCCCGCAGGGGCACAAGGTTTTCAGCGGAAATTGAAATGCTCGGCCGCTATACGGCTGCTAAAGCTGTAGGAAAAATAGTTTTTAGGGTTGTGCAAACCTTCAAAAACCATTAATCTAAAACCAAACAAACAAACCTCGCAGTGTTTAGTTATGTGAGGGTCCCAATCAAAAGGGTAACGAGGAGGTCAAAGGTACAAAGGTTTTCCGTGTGAAAACGGTTTTCATGAACTTGTTTTAGTTATGAACAATCAAAGCCATACATGACAAAAACTGCCACTAAGAATTACAAGCAAAAAAAACCACTTTGCATTGTTTATGAAATATATTTTTGTGTTGGCAATGAACGTAGGCTTCTTCTGTTTACATCTCTGTTCCCATTAATGGGAAATCAAGTCTGGCCGCCTACTTGTCGGTAAACAAAGAATATTACGTTGTCAAGAATGGCTTCATGTCAAGTGGAAATTACGAAGAATGTTTCTGTTTGTTAACATGTGTCGTAAAAATTTAACCGCAAACAACTTCAACAACCCATTTATTCCAAACTGCTCTCATACTTGTAAGAGTGGTCGTTAAAATAACCGGTGAGCTTTTCAAAAAAGCGTGGAATCCACTGTCCATTCTTCTTCACAGTCCTCCACAAGTTATTGTCAGCGCTGGCATATATGAGGATTAAAATCGCAGTGGAAATTAGATTTCCTAAATTCGGATGAGAACTGTTCATACAAAAGATTACCTGTTTTTGCCTTGGGGTCTGGAACCACGTTAGGGATCATTATGTTGAACACGAAATAGGTCTGAAAATAACTTGTTTTTGGTATGATTGTAAAACAAAACAAAGAAGAAACTAACCGGGATGTGAAACCAGTAAAGACATGAATATGCACTTCGTGCGACACGATTAGTAAAGTCAATGTCATAGGGACCGTTGAAGTCAGCCTGAAAAAAAAAAACTTCTTACGACAAAATAACAGAAATGATAGAGTTTTATTAAGACCTTCTCGAAAAAATCGTTTTGTTCTTGTTAAAATTGACACAACCCAAACAACCCAAATTCGTTAAGGTTCACAAACACTTCACACGAAGTGTTTCCGTGGTCAGATGAAAAAAAATACAAAATTTCGCCCCTTTGGATACGAATTTAGAAAAACATAGATTGGCATTCTTTGTTGAAAGTTTAGTTTCCCAACATTGTTCCGCTACGAAAAAATACAACATCAGCTGTCTTTGCTGAACACATGAATCAAAACTTCTCGGTATATCTTATCTCTATACATTTCAATAAATGTTGGAAAAGTTAATTTTCCAATTTCAATTAAACGTTTGTCAGTTGGAAACCCTTTGTCTTGTTTCCCAACAAAGTGATTTTCTGATGCACAAATAACGTTTTTGAAAGAAATAATCGAAATGAATTGTAGACTTGCACAGATAGTTGAATAACCTCCGTTACCATGGTTTGAGTCTTTCCATATGTACTTTATTCTCACCGAAACCCCAAGCGAAATCCCCAAAAACCCTGCTTACATACCCTAAAGAAAATATGCACTTACCGTAAAGCACATAACAGCTAGTGTCCATAGTAAAACTCCGTGAATGAAGGTGGTCAGAACGTAGATGTGAGTCCAGTCATTGGTCTCATTTAGGCCATTGTATATGAGAATGTATGGAAATGCGATAGCCTATGATCTCAATTGTTCCCCAAATCTTTTTCTATCTTACGCAGATTGTGCTGACCACTGTGAGACACTTAAAAATATAAGACAGGCGACTGAAGAGGGCTGACCACATTGGAAAACCACATGTGAGGCTCGATCAATATGCCGTGGTGAGTAGGAGCGACAAGAGACAAATCTTCCCTGGCCGGCGGAAACTTCTATTTAAGGAAAGATCCATTTAAAGGACAAGGGGGTGGAGCTTAGCTGAATGTGGACTAAAAGTGAAAGAACGTTCAAAGTACTAAAAAAACCGTTGGTACCCAACGGTTTGAAATTGGTCAAAGGTTCAAAACGAACAAACTGGGCAGATAAAAGGTATAAAACATAGATTTTGAGATTTGTATCAACAAATGTAATAACATGCTAACAGGTACAAATTGATTAGAGTAAAGGCATAAAACATGTTTCGAGTTCGAGAAAACTCGAATATTCAGCTATCAATTCCAGTTATACATTTTATGGAATGTATAGTTTATCGTTGTAGTTTTGAGCAAACATTCAAACAATGAATCAATCACACACTCAGGCATCAGGCCAGGAAGATCTCGTTCATGGGTAGACCGTGCACAACAGATCCGTGCTGATCTACACCGTCGGGCTCGTTGTTATCGCCGTGTTCAGACTCGGCGACTAGTTCATCCCCGCAGTAAGGACAGAACTCCTCGTCGTAGCCATCAATGTCAAAGGGCTTAAAACGGTCGTTTATGTGTGTATGTATATGTGTATGTATATGTGTATGTGTGTGTGTTCGTGGGTGCGTGTGTATGTGTGTGTGTGAATGTGTGTGTGTATGTGTTGTTGTTGTTGTCTAATGTAAAAAAAACCGATGTATAAGTAACAGCTTACCTTGACAGCTGGGAGGTTATTTTTCAACCACTTTCCACAGACCATGCCCAAACAAACAACCATTGCTCCCAGAACTCCGTAGCAAAAGGCATAGAACTTAAAAATAACAAAGCTTTACTTTGTGTGGTTAACTCACTTTTAATTCATCTTCGTCAATCAACATAACGACTCCGTTAATGTCATCCATTCTGAAAAAAAAGCATAGAAAAAATAAGAAAGGGGTAAAATGAATAGACAGCTGAGCAGAAGACAACTCACCCAAAGACAGACAAAAACAGTTCAGTGTAGGGATTAAAAAAACTATCTCGATAAATGTGTGACATTCCTGGTTAGTATCCATGCGGTTGAGGTGATAAATCTTTGAGTGATTCGACTTTGAGCATAAATGCGAGCAGAAGTATAGCCGTCTCATGGAATTTTTTCATTGGTTAAATTTCGAGAGACAAAATAAAATCTTTCCTACGACTTGCTTAGCATTTCGTCAGAAACGCTATTCACTTCGCGAACTGAAACCCAGATGGATGCATAATTAAAGGCAGTACCTCTTAGCAAATCAGAAAATGGATTGGTGAGAGCAGAATAGACGGGGTTTTAGAGTAAAAGCAGAAAGGTTTCATTGTAAGAGTGATAACGATGAGATGGTATGACTATATATACGCACGATGTGGGCGGGATATAAACAGTTTTATCGTGACTCATCTTCATGGATCGCGGTTTTTTGTTTTATTTTTTGTATATATCACAATGTGAGGTTTCACAGCCAGTCACCATAGGTCAATTAAACGAACGCAGTCGACTTCTTCGACTTTGCAAGTCAACCTTCGGCAGGAATTGAGGTCGTTGAGTATTTTGATGGTTGTGGGGACAATGCCTACTACCAATGACGACGTTCTGAGCTTTTCGTCAACAACAGTATGCTAATAAAACATGTGTGTAATGAAAAAAGTTTTTAGTATATGTTTTTAAAGTGTTTGCTATTCTTCTCATTGAATACTTTGGACCAGCAAAGATTTACTGATTATGCTGATGTCGTTAATGAGCTAACCATCAAAAGACAACCCAAAATGATTATACATTATATAAAATATATCTAAAACACAGAATAAAAAAAATGCAAGGAAAAACTCGTTAGCCAGTAGGGGATATAATACCAGTACGAAGGGGTGTATGATAATTTCGGAGGCTAAAACTTCTTTCTCAAGAGAGCCAAAAAATTATGCCATTGTTCCCAGTGGCTGAAACTATCAGTCGGTTTCAATTTGGGGAAAAACTTACATCAAAACTCGTATTTCTCCTGGATACGCTCTAACCCATCACTTGCTTCCTCTAGTAAATCGGCAACTATCGACTTTACGTTTAATCGTATCTTGTAAAACGTAGTTTTTCACTTCAATATAGCTTACCTTTACGTCATCGTCGGCAGCTTGTTTACAAAACAGACATCTTGTGAAAATACTGATTAGATAATGAAATGGAAATAAGTTCTTTCGCTCATTCTTTCCAGCCATATATGCAAACATCCTTCCGAATTCGGCACCAAGGTGAAGAAAGTGACACGTCTTCAACGAATACAGTACCACTAGTGCAAATTTCGATACCTGGTAATCGATCAAACTTTTGTAAGAGCGTTTTTGGTATAATACATTGCCACTCCAAATATCGCCGTGGCCAAACACTTTAGGCAACCCTGAAGTTGTTTTCTATATAAGAATCAAAAACATATGTTTGAGTGTTAGAATTTTGAGTTGATCATTCGTCGCCAAAGAATTACAAGAGTATATTTTGCTCAAGGCGAACCGTTTTGGTAATTTCAACGTGAAATGGCCAAAGTCCGACTATACATCTTTTCATATTAATGGGCAGGGAAGAATGAAAAAATTATGAATATTCGTAAAAACTAGGTGTTTTCGAAACTCCTTATCAGTGATTCAGTAATTCCGGTTCAAGGAATGACGGCAAAGTTAGCAAGCGAGAAGAAACTGTTTGGTTCCGTAACCCACATGTACATTAGGGTAGTACTTTCGGGAACCCAGTGAAAATATAAAATATAAATTCTTTAAGACACACACAAAACTCTGTGCATAGGAAATTTTTTTGTTGTTGAAAATCTTTGCTTTCCTTACCTAAATAAAAGCATTTCATGTTTTAAAAGCGGCAAGGAGAATGTTGGATCTACTAATAAACATCGATTTACACCATAAATGTGTTTTTTAAAATAATAAAATACCTTACTCATTTCATCAGCTTTTTCGTAGAATTTTCTGCACAACGGTCGCAGTTTTTCTGTGAAATCTTCCAACTTCGCGTACAGATCATTGTCCTTTAGAAACTCATTTGCATCCGTTAGCCGGCACATAACTCCCTAAACCTTCTGATTGGTTTGCCATATTAATACTTTACCTCATCGTGTAGTCTTTCAAAGAATAGGTTGTTAAGAACTTTACCGTTTACGGCAAAATAAGATTCATCCATTCTCGGGGTGAACGAGTGAAGGTGTGCGAGTTCTTTCAACATCTAAGTTTGTACTGTGGTTGTATAAAGAATAGTTAAGTACCTTGATCAAGTCAGATTCAGACATGTGTTCCCAAAGTTTTAAGTAAGATGCATCGGATACATACTCCAAAAGAAGAATTCCTTTGTTTCGTTTTTCAAAGGATTCGCTTCCAAACATCTGAATAGCCATTCCGTTGCCGTGTGCTTCGAAGAAACGATAGACGTCAATTTCTACCTCGTAGAACTGAATCAACCAAAGGTGTACATTTCCATGCATACAGGAACTCACTCTTTTCAGCTTTGCAATGTCATTCTCCATTGTTGTAGAATTGGCTTTTTTAACCAATGTTGCAATCTAAAAAAGACTGTTTGTTTGCACATTCATACAAAAAGTTACCTTTATTGCCATACGAGATGGCCAACCGTTCAAAAACGCGTCTTCTTTCAACTGCCAAATATTTTCTGCTACGACAACTTTGGAATTAAACCCCTAAACTTTCTAAATTTGTTTTGTAGTCAGGATTGGTCCGAATTTTGGGGCATGCGCGCTATTTGGTTCCGTGTTACCGCGGTTATGACGTAAAAGACCAATAAATTCCAAGGGCAGCATCAATTTTTACGAAAGCTCAGCAAAACGACTGATAGAAAGTAAATTTTCAACATTATAAAAGTCAAACTTAGAAGTGAACGCAGAAACCCCACCGCACCATCTCCTAGAATTGTGAAGGAGATGTCCTCCGATAAAATAGCGTTGGGGCTAAAGGACTCGAAGAAGAGTTCTTGAAGATCGATAATGGAGACGTTGGTTCCTTCGATTCCATTCTCATGATGAGAAAAGATATCACGATCTAAAAGACTAAACATAATGTCAGAACGATTCGGAAAACACGAGATTGATAAAACCGATTCTGGCAAACTTTCAAAGTCACGCAAAACCGAAAATACAACTTTCGCTTAACATCATCGGACTTTGAAAAATAGATTTTCAGTTGAAATTACAATATAGCAGACTTTAAAAAATCCCTTTCTCAAAACGCTTTGCTGTTGTTAATAAAAAGCAAGCTAAATACTTGGCCACCAGGTCGCTACATTACATTGTGTTTTTGTATTTTATTTTGCTAAACTTAGTTCTAAACACGGCGTGTCACCCTTGTCTCACCCAATCGCGTCTTTTCGAAGCTTCCGGGTGTGTCCTTGGGGCGTTTGCGTACACTTGCACCCCACAATGAGGATTCACTCTGACACAAACAAACTGGTGCGCTCGAGCACTTTTAACAACAGTTGTTGCAATTGAATTGAAAAAATTGAACTTGTTTCGACTTGTATGGTTGTAAATTCAACTTGCCGGTTTTCTCCTTTTTCGTTGGCAATCCTCGTCGGATATGAAGCCCTTCTGATATGCGAACAGATTTCGGTATAGTACACCTACGAACCTTTGTGTCTTTGATACCAAGAGTAAAGCAGAAGTTGCCACAACATTTCGGTTCCTGGAAAGTTAGTTTCAAGTTTAATGCAAGTCATAACTTAAAACCGTGATAGCTAAACAAGACCTTTTGGGAACGAACAAAGACAAAAGTAAAAACTGGCTTGGCGACCTACCTTAATCCACGATCGGAAGAGTTCCAGACTACAGAGAAAAGCAAAAAGCTTCGCGGTGAACTGACACCGTTTTGACTTTTGAGTTTTTGAAAAGAAAATGTTTGAACCCACGAGTTCCTAGTTTTATAAGAACTGTTTGGAAGGATGACAATGAAATTTTCCGATTGTGAAACGTTCCGCTACTCTTGCGCGTTGTTTTAAAATTGAAACCAACAGTAAATACGTTTAGATCTTTTAAACGCCGTTTGAGTAGAAACTGAGTAAACGACTTCAAACTTTTGGAGTAAACAAAGCGCAATCTTTGATCTACTAAATTTTGACCAGTTGTTCACAAGGAGGAACACGGAACGTCCGAGATCACTCGTCTCAGATTTTTTGTTTGTAAACTTCGCGAACCCGTTACACCGAGTGGACGATTCAGTGATCTTTGGCGAACGTTTAACGGAGACAATGGAGAGTTTATGCCATGTGCCATGTGTTTTTGAAATGTCCCTTTGAAAAGCAAGCTTTTTTATTTCTGTCGGATTTCCATTCTTTTCTTTAACGAATACTCAGGTTTGTGAAATGATATCAGTGAAATTTTGGTTAGAACAATAATGAACATAATTAAAAGCCGTTGTTCACGATTTCCGCACAAAAATAAACAAATTCAGAGGGGAAGAGTGAAAAAAGGGAGATAAATATAGGTTGACGCGGAGACCCGTATTTGCCAACAGAAGATGCGAGAAAACAGCAGCGCGACAAACAAAGTGGCGCTTTCGAAATTCTATGCCTGGATTGAAGTAGTAAAGTCGACATCTTTCTTACTAGAATTACATGTTCAGATTTCTTAGTTCCCTATTTCACTATTGAATTTTATGAAAAGTAAGTATTTGTTTTCGCTTTCTGAACCGGCAAGAAAATGAATAAATCCATCCACGTTTATAGGTCGATAAAAAATTACGGATATGTGAGTTGAAAATAAACCACATCAATACTGAACAATGGAAACCGAAACAATCAAATCTGCCTTAAATCAGAAGCAGTTGAGTTCATCAAAAAATAAAGCGTCAGAAGAGAGAGAGTCTGAAATCTGGGAGTACATACAGGAAACAGCAATATCTTACCTTATGATCATATACAAATAGACATATACCAAACTAGGAAACCCGAGAGACAAATGATACAAAAAGGAACCGACTGAAAACGAAGTGTTAACTGTTTTCTAAGAACTATTTACCTAGAAATCGTACTTCCTTGAAATGGCCTCAAATCCTTTCAGGGCCTCTTCCAGTAGCTCTTTGATGTCGTCTTTCACTTTTGTGTAGATCTGAAAAATATAAAAGTTTTATAAAGTGGTGACTACTCTAACCTTCTCATTTTCGATGTGCTTCATGCAATGGGCAGTCCTCGTAAAAATGGAGATCAGATAATGAAAGGGAAACAACAGCTCCCACGACGTCAGTATCTGAAACAAAACTTTGTCTAGTACGAAAACATTTTTACCGCTTCCTCAGAAACCTGGTTGCCCGGCCAAAGTCGTTTCAGCTCCGTCAAATACAGCTTCAAGTACTTGTTGACGTTCTGTCTGTCCTTCGTCGAGGCCATGTAGGCGAAGAATCGACCAAACTCGGCACCGATGTGGAGAAAGTGGCATGTCTGAATTTCTGCATTTTAGAATAGTCAAGATTCATACCTGGAGGTCAATCACACTTCGGTATTTGCCATCCTGGTACAGGAGATTTCCACTCCATAGGTCGGCGTGTCCAAAAACCTTCGGCAAGCCTGAAACATGTTAATGAGAAGGAAAGTGCAGAGTTAAAACATAATTCTACAAATTTGATGATTCTGGACAATGAGCCTTGAATGGAAACAAAAACCATGCAGCTTACTACCGAGAGTAGTAGATATTTTTATGCGTAAAATGGTATCAGAAGATGCCTACACTATATTTTCCGAATTTTTTTTTAAACTTCAGCGTACACGTTTTGCACACTTTCGCTATTTTTGTCGCGCATTGGTTATTGAAAAGGTCATATATCGAAAACTGTTTCATGAATTTGGGCGCATAGCAGTTTGGTTTTCCCCTTTTAACCGGGCTAGGGATTGAGGACGATACTGTTCGAATGTATATCATAGAATATGTAGGTAAAATCGTAAAAGCAAATATGATCCTTTTACTTTCACAGTCTGCTACGAATCTGCTTATTTTGATAAAAAAAAATAGCATAGTTTGCAATGATGATGAAAACCTCGGGTATTTCTGATTTTGGAAATGTTTTAGAGAACCCAAAGCCTCACCTAGTTCATCAGCCTTCTTGTAGAAAGCCTCGGCAAAGGGGCGGATAGCGTAGCTGAAGCTCTTCAACTGCTCGAAGAGAACGTCGTCTTTCAGGAAAGCTCTGGCAGTTTCCAATCTTCCGGGAAGCTCCTATTGATAGTTTATAAATGAAAGATTGGACTAAATACCTTGTCAGAGAGGCGCATGAAGAACACGTTGTTGAGGAAACTTTCGTTTGCCTCATAAAATATCGAATCAATCTTTGGCGAGTAGGCATGAAGGAACGCCACTTCACGGATGACCTTAAAATATTGTTTTCAAAATTACAATGAACGCAGTACTTGGAGCAAGTCCTCTTCCGGCATGTCTTCCCACAGCTCGAGGTAACTGCCATTGTCGACGTACTCGAGCAGAAGAATTCCCTTATTCCGCTTTTCCAACGACTCACACCCATACATTTTTAACGCCCTGCCACGGCCGTTGATCTTCAGGAAACTATAGACCGCGATTTCCACGTCATAGAACTGAAACAAAGTTTTTGTTGTACCGAGCAATACCTAGGACAAAAATAATCTTTCGTTGAAAAACTATACTTCTGGCCAAAACTACTTTGGCCGATTTGGCTGCGTTAACGAGCTGATTGCCAACTATCAGAATAACAACGAATAGCAACACTAATATTTCCGTAGCCTCGTATAATTTTAGAGAAAGCGTAGCAGAAATAGGGGGCATCTTGAGTTGTTATAAAACCTCATAACCCACTTTCTTGAACCTTCCATTGAGCGTGGCCTTGTGCTCCTCCACAGCAGAATTTGCAATGAATTCAAGCGTCGCCAGCTAAATACTTAGTTATATGTGTTTAGCAAATGAGCTGTACCTTAATCGCCATTGTCATGGGCCATCCGTTCATCTCAGCTAAGGGAGCGCTGGGCCAAATGTTGTCGGCTTTGACAACCTTGGAATTGAATCCCTGAAAAGTTGTGTTTCCATTTAAAAAAAGAGTAAAACTTTAAAGAGGAAGTTAATTGTGTTTTGCCGAAAAGTCACCTTTAATTACTTTAGACCACAAAACAGTATCGGAGGCTACAATATGAGAAGAAGAATGGCCAAAAGCAATTTGCTTACAGCGCCGTCTCCCAAGATCTTGAAGGTGATGTTGTCCGAGATAACGGCTGATTGACCGAATGTGGCGAAGAACAACTCCTGGAGATCATTGAGAGAGACATTGGTGCCATGGATTCCATCAGAGTGATAGAAAAGGAGATCGTCGACTGCAATTGTTAGTTTATCATGGTAAAAAAGTTTGTGAGAATACAAATATCAACGATTTATCTTACATTTTTCCAATGGAACGCGGGTGGCAGACGATGACCAGTCAGTCGAGCCGTTCCGGGAAGTAGAAGCTGATTCTGAAATAGTGTTTCTCTTGTGGTATACCTTTATTAGAATTGTGGAATAGAGGTTCAATTCGCGCTACATATCAAGCGTCATCAGTTCGGTCATGCCAGGTGAGCTCGGTTATAGTGTTGTTGCAATGAGCAGTAAACATTGTCCCAAAAGTGACACGTCTAGAAACCCTGGCTGAACGGCATAAACAAAAACCGGCAATTTCTAAATGCAGACCTCGCGTGAAAGTTTACGTTATTTTTTCAAATCATTGTTCACAAATTGACTCACCGATGTAGGTTGGGCAGGAAGAAACGCCTGAGTCATTAAAATCAGAGTCGATGGACTTCTTGCTAATCAAACAGATAGGCGAAGAACCTGGAGATCCTTTTACTTCAAAGTCGGTGGTGCTGAACGGAATGGTCTTCGTCTTCTTGAAGAGTCCTAAAAAGCTTGTAGGGTGGGAAATGTATTGTGAAATGGACTTAATAATCTGCAAAACAACAAAAAAAACAGACCTAGTCGTGAAAACGTTGGACGATCTCGCTGACCGCCATACGGCGCCTGATCACTCTCTTCATCTGAGTTCCAACACTTGAATAACTCGCGGATTTTCATTCTTGAACTTCTTAAAAAAGTGATTTCTTTTGAGTGAATGAAATATGAAAAAGGAAACAAAAACAAGTTTAGCAATTACACGTAAGAGTGCATGCTGATTGTGAAATGGTAAAATCGATAAGCATATTTATAGAAACTTAACTGGAGAGTTGAGGTTTTTACCTTGGAATTTGACAAAAAAAAAGATTATGAATTACAAAAACTCACAACACATTGTTAATTTATTGTTCATTTTACTTTATCGTTGGGAAAGCAACGGTTTGTGTGAATCGACCTTGAATGAAATTTTAATTATCCGGCGCATCTAGCAACCTGAAGATCACACGTATGGCAAAAATGAAGACATGTGTGTGGTTTAGCGAAAACTTCCTTTATACTTGTACAAATGAGTCTAAAACAATTTTTTAAATAAAAAAAGTTCTACTAATTCGTCATCGGAGAAACGACTGATCTTACGAAATGTGAGTTTGCTTACAAAACAAAAGCGTAGTATGAAGACTTTAAGTATTTTGATAAACAAAAATACATTATCAGTTTGCCGAAGTACATGATTTAAGCGATCGAACGTGAAAACCGGCAGTGAAAGTGAGGTCAGCAGCGAACACAATTGTTATCAACGGAAAACAAGCTGGACAGGTATTTACTCTTCACAACAAAGCCCGTCCAAATTCCCAAAATTGGAAGTAAAAGGAAAAGACGTGGTCATAGAGGACCGGTCAAAAAAGAATGCGATGTCATATGATCGATGTGATTCACATGCTATCGCTGATCTTCGATTGGGCGTGGTATAATCTATGTTTTCAAACAAACTAAATGTCCAAACTAAGTAATATAAACTGTGAATTGCCGTAAAGCTATGGAATTTCTTCTTTTGCTAGTTTGGTAACAAAAACAACAAATCAAAAGAAAAGGTCATTACATTGCAGAATTACACTCTAGATGAAAGTAAAATAGTTCAGGAACAATACTTTTAGCCAAAAAAAGTCTAAAGGCTCCTCATAGCATTCCACCCCTTGTCTCCGCGGCGTGCGGCTGTAATGCAACAACCATCCACCCCTTCAAGAATCGACAGATTCTTCACCGAACTCACATCCCTTCGCACCTCTATTGACCAACTACAAGCATCTCTGCCCACCATTATTCACGAGGAACTATCGAAGTTTTCTAATCGAGGCTACATCACTATCTATGGAATTTCTGAGAAAGCCGCTACTGTTTTTGCTGTGAACTCTATCATGTCAGTTGCCGGATTGGAGGAATCAGACTACAAGGTTTGTCACCGTTTGGGAAGAGTGCGAGAGGATGGATCGAACCGGCCGCTGAAAGTAAAGCTGTCCGATGGTGTCCGGATGCCTCTACTATCAGAGTTGGCACGGAAGCTTCGTGAAGTACCCGCACTGTCCACCTTCTCTGTTCGAAAGCTGGAAACTCCCGCCGAACGTAAAGCTGGATTCTTCGCCCGTGAGGAACGCCGTCGCCGATCAATCGAATCGTCCCGTCAGTCGCCAACAGATGAGTCAATTGTATTGAATCTAAAAGATGTGTTGAGAGCCCCGCGATCGCCGACGATGACAACGTATTGAACGATGACCAACAACAACGTGACGCGCCTACGCTGGAACCTTCCTGGCCACCGACGGTGGACACACCCGTAAAGCACGATCAACAATGGTGGAGACCTGCCCCGGATAGAAGGTCGGAAAGTCAGCTGAGTGACTGCGCTTTTGGATCCATTCAGTGGATACATAACCAAGTTCAGCTGTTAGAAGACATTTCCCCAATCCGTGATCAGTATGCGAAATTTCGGACGTACTCTAGATCCCATCGTCAGTTAATCAGTGATGCCTACTTCGAAAAGAACAATTTCCGATTCTTCATGTAATTCACCCATTGTTATGCTTGTCGATTCCACTACTTTTTCAATTCGCCACTTCACCCATTATCATGAAAATCAATCTTTCACTAATTTTTTTTTTCCAGGTTGGGAGGTACGAGCCCAACCCCTTCGGGGGGTTTTCTATTTACAATTCTCCATGTAATAGTTATCATTTGTTTCAAGGAATAAATATATATATAGAAAGACTGACTGGGGAAATGAAAACAATAGTCACCTTCAAAGTCAATCAAGTTGTGTAATAGCATCCATATCAAAATGTTTGCTTCCTTTCTTTCAATGAAAAAGTAATTTCAAAAACAAAGTAAAATGAAACCTCAAAATTCTTTTTTTCGTAAGCAAACGAAATTTTTAGAGCTCAAGGCCATGTCCCCTCCGCATGCTAGCCCGATTGCACCGGCGTAGGTGCAAATGCACTCATTCCCGGAAACAGAACATGAAAACTGTAATGGAACGTGATCAGCCATCGGAATCAACAACTGTTACACCCACTATCGAATTGAGCAGTTGAAAAGAAGATGTCACATGTGGATAAAACACAGACAAAGGGCTTCAAATCACCATAGAAAAGGGACAAATCCTGAATACATTCTCTGTATAAAGCAGAAAATCAAGAAATTGTGAACGGTCAAGCACTGGTCGTTTATAGCTAGTCGGCAGTGGGAATGCAGACGCGCGAAGATCGTCTTTGGCCACTTGTTGTCAATACAACATCTGAATTCAAAGCAAGGAATCCACTAAAACAATTTGGCCAATAATCAATGAACGTTCGTGCCGTTTCTTATCCAAGGGGATCACGAAAACACTAAATAATCATTGTTTGTAGTTTGAAATGGATCAAAGAAACCTTTTCTTCCGCTTACGAGACGGTCCCGGAAATTCTTGTGTAACAAAATGATAAGCCAGAAGGGAAACAAAGCGAAAAAGAACAATCATACAATTTTTGGGTGGTCGGTATCGTGGTTGTCGAGGAAAACTTCGATTGCAAACGTAAAAGGGTCCTACGAGCTTTTCCTAGCTGATATAATTCAAACTAACAACCTTATTATGATAAAAACTATATTTACTGTCAAATAAGAATCGATTTTTAATTGGAAGCTGAACAAAAGCTATCGGCTGATCGAGTTGGCCCGGGGCCAAAGCGTATACTCGAGATTAGGCGCGAAAGTGCGAGAACTGCGTTAGAATTGCGCAACGAGGCCCTAGCTCCATTGTGTGATTCAAACTCACTAATGGTTCGCGAAGATGGGACAGATACACTGGGAAAGGAAAGTTTTTTTTAGTTAAACTGTTGTTCACGTTGGCGCTGTTTTTGCCAAACAGAGGGGGGACGATAGCTAACTGTAAACTACTTCCTAACCTGTTGTCCGCACGGAATGATAATGGATCTCATAAAATTGATCTTCGGGAAACCACCGACACAAACTGGGCACAAAAATGTTTTGGAGCATTGTGTGAAACTCCGCGAAACGCTCAACATGCAAAAGTTTGACCCTTCCCGGTAGATTTTGCAAACCGCCCTAATCTCTGCATTAAAGATGATGGTGATTTCAAAAGTATATCAAAACAATTGTAATCTAAATCAATTTATTCAAATGACACAAATCGTTATCTTCGTTCAAGACGCACTGGAATTCCCAAGGCAGGTCGCAGAATCATCTGAAACACTTGGTTTGAATTCGCAAAAGTTTCTCAAACCTCAGGGCAGCGTGGGTTGTTGTCAAATGACTTGTTCGATGCAATTTTGAATTTTCTTATAATCCAAGCAATCATAATCTTTTCCTCATAAATGGCGAATTTTTGCCCTAAATTAATGGTCGTTTTTTTCATCTTGTCTTGTCTTACCTATGCAATTTCTGGGTCCCGCCGAGAAAGGAATGTAATCATATGCATGTCGTTTCTTGGCATTTTCTGGAAGGAAACGATCCGGGTCGAAACGAAGAGGATCAGGGTAGATTTCAGGATTACGATGAATCATCAGAGGCGAAATGTACAATTGTGTTCCTTTGGGAGCAATGTATTCACCTAAAAAGACAACATTAGTTATAGAGCATTGACTGTTTACCCATTTTAAAGTCATTCCGAATGTTTCGGCCAACAAATGGAACTGGAGGGTTGATTCTCAAAGATTCTTTGAGAACTCTGTCCAAGTAGTTCATCTTCTTGATGTCATCGATTGTTATGTCTCGATCAGAATCACCTTAACGATCATTCTGTATTGGGCAAAACATAGGTAGAGTGTTTGTCTTAGTGAAAAAGGATATGAAGAAAGATATATAGAGAGATATCGATGTAGAAACAATAGGGTAAACGACGAGAACTTACCGAAAATTTCCTGAAGTTCTTCAGCTACTTTCTCCTGAATTTCGGGATGTGTTGCCAAACACCACAAGGTCCATGAGATTCCAGAGGCTGTTGTATCATGCCCTAAAGCGATTCGTTACAAAGATTACGCTTGTTACATACCTTCAAACATAAATGTATCAACCTCCTCTCGAATATCCTCATCACTAAGGGCATTCTCCACCTGCATTTCCAAAAGCATGTCAAGAAAAGCTTTTCTTCCCGAAGCTTCGATGACATCTTCGCCGGACTTCAATTTATCCATTCTCTCCTTGATAACACCTTTTGTGAAGTCAGTCAATGTTTTCAACAAAGAATTGTACTGGCTACCATATCCGCTGAGATACCAAATTGGGGGAAACCTGAATGATACAATGAATTAGTCGTTGTTAGATTGTGTCTATGCTGATTGGGTCTTACTTACCACATCCAGGGTTGCATACTATAGACCATAACGTTTACTCCCATCTGATCGACAGCCAAGGCGTATGGTTGATTACTCTCCTTTTGTGAATTAAGTTGATATCCCATAGCTGTTTCTAAATAAGATGGTTACATCAGCATTACCATAGTCACACCGCAAATTATATCCAGAGCGCAGCGTTTCACATAGGGGAACATATTGACTTCCTCGTTTTCGCCAACTTTGGAATCCAGGATCTCAGTCATGAGGCGAGATTGCTTATCCATTGTTTCCACATATCCATCGAGCATGGCAAAATGGAAGGTAGGTGTTAGCATACGTCGCCGTGTGCGCCATTTGTCACCCGTTCTTAAAATGAACACATATGAAACTTGAATGCACTATCTTAATGAAAAGGCAAATTTATATTTTCAAATGGTTAACACTCAGAAAAGGAGATGGAAAACTGGGGTGAATTTTTCAAAGGGTTTCGATTACAAAACCAAAATGCATTGAGTTATCTACGAACAAAATCATACTAAAAAGAGCTCAAAGAGTTGGCTAAATGTAGAAATACTTACGAAATCAGAAGCCCGGTCCCAAGCCAAGGAAGAACAACGTCGTAGTCATCCGCTTTTGTAATCTCCTCCGTACTGTCAATAATATCCTAAATGCGTGATTTTCATGCGTTTTTAAGTTTCACTCACCTTCACAGCTTTACCAGTTAGCGGAAAAACTTTTAGACAGTGAGCTACCCACAATCTCATCACATCATTTCCTTTTCTCATCTGGTCCGAGACACATTTGTCGAAAAAGGGACCCCAATCTGTAAAGTAAGCATGGTTCCCCGTATTTTCTTCATCAACTCTCTCTCTCTCTCTCTCGTCACGTCTCTTTGTCATTATTTCTCTCTTTCCATGTTTTATTTTATCGAATTACCTTCTAGTTTGAGAGGAATTTCCAAAGCATTTCCAAGAAAAGGTAGTGCTGGTGGCCCAGGAAATTTACTTCCGTGTTTGTAAATGTGGCAGACTTTTGAAATAAACTTGAACAAAGCCGGTAGCACAACAGCTGCAATAACTCCCACTGCAGCTAGGAGTACTGGGTGCATTTTCTAAAAATAGTGTTTGTCAATTAACAGGAAAGAAAAACTGAGAAAACCGATATGAAAAGGGCAGAAAGCCTGAACGACTGGCAGTTTCCCAAAAAACTTGGCTGATAGTTGCCGACCAAAGATCTGTTGTTGTGGCCATTGATCGCAGTGAGAGAGAAAACTCGCCGGAATCATTCGGGTCAGAAAAATGCCACAAATTGATAGAGTGAATCGGGAAATGATGAATTAAAAGAATGGGAAGACACAATCATAAATGAAATCTTGTCATTAATTCAGGTTTTTTGGTTATGGCAAGTTTTTCTTACACAGTTACCCGTAAAAAAGTCGAGAGAAAGCGAAAAAGACGGTCAACATGTTTGTTGACGCTGCAGAAAATAGGCACTGATCACAACTCAATCGCGAAAGGTTCTGTTTTTGACTATTTATGCATATTTTTGTGTGGTTTCTTCTAATCGAAGATTTTTGTGATTAGTGCAGCTTTTTTACTGACTTTTAAGATGCAAAATACCCGTGTGACTGTTCAAGTGTTTTTTTTTGTGGTCTTCTAATCGAAAATGTTTGTGATTTGTACACTCAAATTAGCCGGTAACTGATAATGCTGCAAAAGTAGTTTACAATACACTCACCAAGAGAGTTGTTAGTGATGTTTCAAAATACAAAAATGATTCGCAGTCAGCAGGATTCGATAATGCTGCAAAAGTAGTTTACGACGCGGGCAGAGCCCAACTGATTTCTAGTCAATCTCCTTAACCACTCGGACATGACTGCACGGAAGCTAAGGCGCCGACATTTGCTTTTATACAAGCGGTATGTATTCAAATCCATTTAAATTTGTACGTTACTATGGAAAGAGTTAGATTGAGATAAAGATAGAAAAAGAGGGGGGGGCATGGAGATCTTGGCAAGACAACTACTGGTATAGCAGCAACCGCGATCAGGATAACTGGATTTATTTAATGCAAACAATATTTAAAATAAGTGCACAATGAGAAAAAAAGGGTGTAGAAACAGTGTTAGCCGTTTGTGTTTTCAAAAACATGGTAGCTACATAGAAATTGACCGAAGAAACGTGTGTTTCGGACATTCACAACGACGAAAAAACTCGCATGCCTTATCCAGAGCAGTAACAAATGTGGGATTGCTAAGTATTTAAAACTTCAACTAGAACTTTAGTTGCTTATGTGATCTCGAACACCAACTTTATATAAGGCCGAGTATTTTCCTGCTAGAGTGTAGAAATCGCCTATCAAGCATCGGTCGCTAGAGTCTAGCAATAACAATTAGAATGACCTGCCATCAATCCTGGACGAATTGTGCTGGCACGAGTTTTCGTACAAAATAGAACTGTGATTCGTTACCTCTACCATTGCCTCTAAGAAAAAAACAATTTTTTAAATTCTATGGATACGTTCCATGACACAACTGTTGACACAGGAACCCCAAAAAGTGTGTTTCACAAACTCTCTCTGTCTTCTTTATGCAATAGTTTTTTTTCTATATCTCTATTTCACTTTTGGTTTTTTTTTACTTTCCGTTTTCTCTGGAAATACGCTGTTTACAAATTGCTAACCCCCAGTTATTAACTAAAAGCTTTACTATAATGGTTTTCACAAACCGCAAAAATGTTTCGCAGTCAGCAGGATTCGAACCTACGCGGGCAGAGCCCAATTGATTTCTAGTCAATCTCCTTAACCACTCGGACATGACTGCATGGGAGCATCGACGCCTGCGATCGCTTGTGTACACAGCGGAATGCGAAAAGCGCAGCAGGATTTGCTTGTTCAAAAACAGAGCTTGTTATTAGTACAGTTATACTCTTAAACTTTAACCAGACAAATGTTGCTTCGTGAACTATTTTTGTGCTCTGGTCGCAATACAACAAAGAAAATATGAAGATTTACTGGCCAACTTCATTTGGATCCTCAACTATTTCACAATACTCGACGCTCCAAGCGAATGGGGACCCCGAGCTCCGGTCTTAGAACCATCTAAAGAGAATTTTAGTAATTTTCTTGTTTTTCACAAACCTCTGGACAACGTTTGTTATCTTCAAACTTCCTCTCTGTAGAGACCTTGAACTTTCTTATTATCCACGCAGTCATGATTTTCTCTTCGTAAGTAGCAAACTTTTGTCCTGTATCAGAAGTTATTATGTTTAAAAATCAACTACCTATGCAGTTTCTTGGTCCAGCCGAAAACGGAATGTAATCGTAGGGATGACGGTTCTTCACGTTGTCAGGTAGGAAACGATCTGGATCAAAGCGGAGTGGATCTGGGTAGACTTCAGGATTTCTATGGATGATCAGAGGCGCGATGTACAATTGAGACCCTTTTGGGGCAACATAGTCTCCTATACGTTTCCATAATTCTTTATTTAATAAACACTCACCCATGGGAAAATCATGGCGAATACGGCGACCTAGGAAGGGAGCGGGTGGGTTAAGGCGCATTGATTCTTTGAGAACCATATCCAAGTAATCCATCTTCCTCATGTCTTCTTTTGTAATGTCTCTGTCAGAATCACCTGAAAAGTAAAATTCTTTAGAACTTGGACAAATTTGGATTGAACCAGTTATAAAATATAATAAAGCAGAATGACATAACAACTCACCAAATATATTGCTGAGTTCTTGATAGACTTTCTCTTGGATCGCTGGATGAGTTGCTAAACACCAGAGGGTCCATGAAATCCCCGTAGCAGTAGTGTCATGACCTATGGATGGTCTAATTGTCTATTCTGCGTTTGTTTGTTTACCCGTGAACATGAATGTATCAACTTCTTCTCTTAGATCTTCATCACTAAGGGCATTCTCTTCTCTCATCTCCAACAACATGTCAAGGAATGCTTTTCTTCCGGAGATTTCGTTCGCCTCATCTCCAGATTTCAATTTCTCCACTCGATCGTTAATCACATCTGTTGTGAAATCTTTCAATTTCTTTAGAAGTGATTTATAAGTGCTGGCCCACCCACTGAGGAACCAAATTGGAGATAACCTAAAACTTCTGCTGCGTTATATTGCTAACATCACCCACCACAACCATGGACGCATGTTGTAAATCATAATAACAAGACCCATGTCATCAATAGCCTTTGCAAATGAATGATCTTTGTCCCTTTGAGAGTTTAGCTGGTAACCCATTGCAACTTCTAAATTTCATTTGTTGATTTAAAATTCTTATAACTCCACCGCAAATGATATCAAGTGCACAACGCTTTGTATAGTAAAACATGTCAATCTCTTTTCCTTCTTCAGCCTTTTCTTCCAAGATTTCTGTTAGCAGACGAGATTCCCTGTCCATTGTCTCAATATATCCATCGAGCATCGAAAGTTGGAACAATGGTGTGAGCATTCTCCTTCGGTTGCGCCATTTGTCATCGGTCCTAAACAAAAAAGACTGAATTTGTACACCCAGGATTTGCTCTATCACTAAAAACGGGCACAATGTTCTAAATTTTGCTTTTTTCTTGGAGTTTGGATTAGAAAACTATATGTCCAAATATACACCAATTCTATATAGCTGTCACCAAAGCGGCATCCTGCCAAACACAGCCTTAAAATCGTGCGATGCGCAGGCGGAAATAGTTCGCAACTAGTCAAGGCGCAGAGAAAAAGTGTTTTTGCAACTTATGGTCGTTTGGTGACGACTATAGAGTAAACACATTTTACATTATCAAGTCTCAGAGCAAAGAAACAGGGCATTCACCAATATCTTTTTTTTTTTCGCGAAAAACTTTTTTTTTTTAAATTTTGACTCCCATGCCTGCATATTGAAACCGCTGTAAAAACTATAACTCACGAAAGAAGAAGTCCATCTCCAAGCCACGGATAAATAATGTTGTAATCATCAGCTTTACTTATCTCTTCTGTGTTGTCAAGAATATCCTTAAATACAAAACTAAATAAATTTTCTAAATCAATCTCACCTTCACAGCTTTTCCAGTCAATGGGAAAATTTTCAAATAAGGTCCAACCCACAATTTCATAACTTCGTTGCCTTTCTTCAACTGTTCGGTAAGGCATTTGGTGAAAAACCCCTCCCATTCTATAAAAAACCTTTACACAACAAAACAATCAAAGGTCACCTTCGAGTTTCAATGGAACTTGATGACAGTTTCCAATCAGGCACAGTGACGGTGGTCCGGGAATTTTACTCCCGTGTGTGTAAATGTGATATGT
Source organism: Oscheius myriophilus (assembly GCA_964057215.1). Classification (NCBI taxonomy): domain Eukaryota; kingdom Metazoa; phylum Nematoda; class Chromadorea; order Rhabditida; family Rhabditidae; genus Oscheius; species Oscheius myriophilus. The sequence goes on from OZ059907.1 coordinate 19,033,754, forward strand.
ACTTGAGAGGAATTTCAGTAATTTAGGAAGTAAAGAGATTGCTATAATTGCAAGAACCGCAAGAATAACTGGATTCATGGCTAAAAAGTGAAAGTTACATCGAAAAAAAGAAAACAAAATTTCGAGATATTTACAATGAGTTACAAAAATATTCAAAATCTTGAAGGTTGTTCCGCTATCAATAGCAAACATAAGAGAAAGAATGACTTGAAAATAGACAAAACGTGTTGCAACGCGGCGGGCTAGAGTGGAGTAGATTGCACTTCGACCTAGGTCAATTGAGTCTAGCGTATCTGTGTAGCCATTGATCTGCCGAGGATTGACACAGAAAGCGGAAAAGATCTGGAACTTCGAGAGAAGTTTGAAGGCTTTATATAAACGTAGGCTTGAGTTTCTGCACTACATATGAACTAACGGTAAGCAAATAACACGCATAATCATCACTCAGTCGTTTTAGTGCACACACCTAGCTGGCTTCAACGAAAATATGGTCAATTCCAAAATCATTTTGTCCAATTCAACTATTAACGCGTAATTGGGTTAGAAAAAACAAAATTCCGAAATCTCAACGTGTATCAATTTCATATGTTCCATGGGCTGTGGTAAAGAATCTTTAATCAAAGCCCAGCAGAAAAAGTTAGTTAACCCTATCGGTGTTAATGCTTCAATTTTACAGTTCGATACACCAATGGATCAGCAAAGTCTAGTTACAGACTGCAAAATAACTTTTGCTTATCAACAGCGATTCTCGTCAAATGTCCGTGTTAACGTGATAATCTTGGATTTAATTCATCAACCCCAAGGTTTCTCGCTTCCAGTTGAAAAATAGTTACATGAGAGTCGTATATAAAAGCCCGCAGACAGATACAACTTACAACAGACAATATATTCTTAAAACTGTGCTGAAACTACTGGACAACAGCATTAAAGATCGATTTCTTATCTGATAATTTTCCTGTTTCGCTGTGATTTGTTCACATGGGACAGAATATTTATGCTCAAGCAAATCCAATGTACACGAAATGATGATGATTACGGAAATTTCAAGCACTATCACTGATCTGTCGTTCGAACTTCGATGCAATCGAGGAGACCCGGGAACCGCGGAAGGAGTTTGCGGTAGGTACTTGGCTTCTATTTTCACTACTGTCGTCTCTGGAGCCACCACGGTACTTGCGAGCCAATTCACGAAGCCTCTCTTCCATGGGGGTCAGAAGGCTTTTATCAATAAGTTTGACTAGCGATGGGCGGCGAGACTTGTCCGAATCTGTGGCAGTCAACAAGGTGGGACTGCCGGACTCCTGAAATACAACCATTACTCTAAAGGATTCTTTAAACAAACCACAAATAATCTGTCGATAGTTTAGACTGACCGGATAAAGTTTTCCTTGTTCCATTATTGTAAAAACCAATTGCATATTAGTGGATGCTTATCATTTAAAGACTTATTTTTTGCTAAGTTTTAAAAACACAAATGAAACTATGTTTAGCTTTTTATTAACACGTCCTAAGCGTTTTCATTTTGCCAAACCTTTCTTAATGTTAGTTCATTATGGCATCTTTCGAATTGCCGAAACAATAGTCATATGCCATGCTCTTTCCTTGGCATTAATCTTTTTTGCGCAAAGTTGTTATTCACGTGTTTTGATTTCCCGAGTATTAGAGAAAATTATTAAGAATAATGAGTTTGCGTCAAGGCTGGTAAAATATTATTGCCAGCGCCTGATTTTTCCCTCCCAAAATGTTATAAACGGCAGCCGGTGAGTTGGCCGCATCGGCGAAAACCGTTCCAAGAAGCGCCAAAGCAAATGCTTACTAAGGTCTATTGTTTGTTCTATTGGCTTGGGTCAAAACTTTTTTGGCCGTCAAAAAAGACAAAATTTAGATATAGTTTGAGATCAAATGAATAGACTGAACGGCACCCTAGCTTTGAAACAACTTTGACTGATTCTTGTGATTGAGGAAATCCAATTGATAAGAGTTTGTTTGCATAAATGAAAAAGTTTTGAATGGCTAAAGCGCTGCATCTCCGATACTATTCTATATGCATTGCTGGAATAGGTTTTGGCCGTTAAAGCTCTCGTCGAAATGTTAATAACCAAATAATCTTACCAAATAAGGTGTCTATGACTTTATGCCATTGTATACAGTACAGTTGGTCAGAATTTCTTATCCGTTGCATTATGATCATCGTACTTTTGAAAGATCAACCCTTTTTTTACATTACACAAACCATCTTAGCTGAATGCCACGCCGCCATTATGCATTACGATCGACAGCGGTCTTTTATGCATTGACTCACCTCCACTCCTTCGTCTGGCCCGTGTTTGTGGGAATTCGGAACATGGGAAGTAGGACGTCTAGCAGGCTTTCGACGGTTCGCAATTTTCTTTGAGAGGTTGTTGATCTGCATCGAAAATTTTAAATAGGATGGTGAAAAACATACCTTCGGTTCTTCTTTGGGCTTGGGCGGAGGGATTTCGATCTTGGGCTCATCGGGAACAATCGGATTGCTCATTGCAGAAACTGCTCCGTCGTTGGCAGTCACTTTCTGGTTGAAAGTTACTCGAAAACTTTTCGTCCGGCGGACGCTGTTCTTCTTTCGCAGGTTTGAAGCACCCAAAGGAACACTTCCTGAAAGAATAAAGTTTATTAAAATAAAGCTTAAAAGTACAGCTTTAAATTATCAACTTAAAATGGTTTTTGGGATTTTGGGTTTATGTAGTTTGCTGATCTTTGAACATAAAGGGGGATTCGGGTTTGTCAGTGTCAGCTTCTCATAAAAACAATTATGAGGAGCTTCAATTCTTTGACAGTTCAACATTATATTGCGAATGTGCAGTCTTTTTTTACCCTCTCTGAAACCAACCAAAAAATATGTGCTCCAATGTTTTTAACGTCTCTCGAAAAATTTCTTCAATGTCGAATCTTAGTTTGCTAGTTTAAAAAAGAGTTCACGCAACAGTATGATCAAATCGCTGGATCTGTGATATTGTATGTTTCAGTGTCTTCTGATTAATAAAGATCCTCATTACATTTCCTTAAGAGAGTTCAGAAAATGATAAAACAATCAAATGGAAAATGAAATCATCCAATCAAATGTAATAAAAATCTATAACAGGTGAAAATTGGAAAATATTTTTATATTTCTGCAAAAGTTTACGAAAACAAAATTAAAAAACGGTGCTTTTGAAGAATGAAATGAAAGCTAACGTTCAATTTTCCAAAAAAAAAAAATATTTTGAACTTTGTTGCACATCGTTGGCTGAAAAAGACCCTTAGGCTAGATATCTGTTTGCCAAAACGATGTCACAATTGGATTTTATCACCTTCTTTTTGCTCGAAATTTGAATTTGAAACAACTTAGAGAAATAGCGCATTGTATGGAAGGAGCACTATGTTTAGACCCCTCGATTCACTTTTCCTTTTCATTTTCTATGAATAATGCCCTTTGTAATTAATGAACCGACTATAGTCCCACCTTGACGCCACAGTCGACCGGGCTCCTGATCCATCGGCGGCATCGGAATGCGTTCGGCGCACACTGACGCAGCCGATGGCACAAAAGAAACATCGGCGCTCGGAGAAAGGTTGCGCGCTCTATGAGACATCACAGACACGGCTCCTGATCGATCACGCACTGAATTGTAATGTATGGTTTGAAAGTTTTCCCAGTAGCGGAAAAGAAACAAAGCAAGGACCACGAGGGAGAAATGAATCAGAAATGGAGGAATGCAGGCATGACGAAGACAATGCGCTCTAATCTGATATCGGGACGAATTCCGTCCGCAACGCGCATTCTTCGTCCGTTTTTGGCACGCGCGACGATTTCTATATCACAAACGAGACTTTTATATGTTGTTTTCTGCTTTTATAAAAATTGTTGTTATCTTAAGAGTAAAAAGTTCAAAAATGTATTTGAAATGTCGTTGATACAGATGGAATACTTTCCCTTTGTAGAAGCACGAAGGTGAAAACATTCAACTCCAATTGTGTGTTTAGAGGAAATTGAAATGACAATTCGTCATTTCTATAAGAATTTGGATTTTTTAAACAACCACAACAACCATAAAAAACCACGCTTTCAAACAAAAAGCTTACAGTTGTTTCAAGCAAAGTTTTTCAAACAAGCACAAATGGCGTAATCAAACACACTGAGATGGTTCTGAAATAAAACCAAATCATGTGAAGAAAAACAGTGTTTACAGTTAATCTGACAAATGGTGACTTATGGGCAATGAATACCAAACAAACATCACTTTGTTTTTATTTTGGACATGTTTTCAGAAATATGAAACAAATCTCTTTACGCTAAATGTTTTGAAAGAAAGACATATTTTTAATGACAAACAGAAAAAAATATACTCTTGCAGGACAACAGGGATCAAGCGTCAAAACAGAGAAGATTGTTCAATTTTAGTTCGGAAACCGCCATGACTACGTAACAGATTGTTCAATGAATATATTTTAATGGAAATTGTGATTTTGAAACGGGTCAAAAAATGTGCAGATAGACCAACTTTTAAATTACAAGAAAACTCTTTGGGAAGCTGATTAAAAACACCAAAGGGCGTGGATAATCTTTTTGTTATATTACCAGCTAGTGAGAGAACAAGATTTACAAACAAAACATCATGAAAATGATTTGTTTTTCAAAGGTTGCCGATATTAAGGAACACCGTCCACTTTCAGTTGGGAAACAGAGCAAAACAAGAACAGAAAGTACATAGGAAGCAGAGTAATAGCTTTGAATACACGCACTTTGCTCGAGCACCACGTTGTTTGCCGAAACTGAATCTATTGCCCTTTCCTCTTTCCTCAAACGGATTTCAACAATTGAAATCTTTTTGAATCAAATGAAATAGCAAACATAACGAGGGTTTGGTGTTCAGACGAGCCAATGGTGGGAATGGCTGCGTTCTCGTGGAAATCGGGATTGATCGTATATATGACAAATGATGACTAATCACTGACACATACAAACATTATTTTATGTCAGTGTAATCTCGGTCAAGAGATTCGTTTAGAACGCATGTTCATAAAACCAAACACCACGGGGAGCGAAATGAGGCTGGAGAAAAGAAACGGAAAATAGACAAAAGATATACATTTCATGACGAGTTCATTATATGATTTGCCGTTAATTAGCGCTACCAAAAAGACAAATGGATGAAAAAAGACAGAGTGTAAAAAACAATTAGGTTTCACAAACCTTGCCTATATAGGCAAATTTTCGTCGTGAATAACCAAAGTCATCTTAAATGAATCCGAAAAAGTGAAAATAGATACAATACAAAACAATAAATGGAATGTGGTGAGTATGTGGGTGGTAACGAGTGGGTTCGACTTTTGAAACACTCATTGGTACGGAATTTCAAAAAGAAAACAGAAATTACAGTTTGTCTGAACAGCATGGATTTAATAATTTACTAGAACTACTTTCCTTATTACTTGTTCTCATATCTAAAAAGATAGCTTGCACCTTTGTTTAACCATCAGACATGGCTTGAACCAAATCAAAAATAAACGAAACTTCGGAACGCCGTCAAACGCTGAACAAAAATAAAAACGAACGGAAACTTTCGAGTTGAAAATCTTTTCTTTTAATCGTACATTTATTTCACTGGTAGTGGTAAAACGCCCTTGATCATGGAACAGTAATGGAGGAAGTTTCCTTCAAGTAAAAAGCCAAGTCGGAAGCGCCTATAACGTTCATGAATAGCGGCTGATGATCTTGTTCAGCCAAAGATACGACGATGCTGCTCCGGCACATCTTTCGGAATGGATAGCGAAGTAAATAAAATTTGAAGATGAATCAAACAATTACTTATTCACGTATGTTGTTTACAAGACCGCGTTTTAGTCTGTGAGAAGCGTCGCAGACAGAGTGAGTTTGTTGTGCGACATCCAATCAACACTTCCGTCCACGCGTTCTCCGCAATATTCAATATGTTTACGCATCCCGCAAACAATATTCATTATTTAGACAAGACAACGTGGATGACACATAGGGTGATAACCCCCAACAAGTGGTATTTTGTAGTGTTTGAGTATTTGAAAGTTGTTGTATTTTGCAGAATTTACAAGATGGAGTCGTGATATGTGTCCGAAAAAATGTACATCTCTTTTAAACCATAGTTATTTTGACAGCTCAAAGGGGAAGGTCAAAACTGTGTTTTTAATTGCGTTTACACAATTCAAAGCTTTCAATGAACTTGAATTGTAAACATCAGCTCACGAGATATCGGATCAAACCAAGTTTTTCGAATTTTACATAAGGAGATCAACTAGTATTGCACAACAGTTTAATTGGCGCTTTCATTCCTAGTTTTCAAACTGTTGTGTGCCATGAAACTTCATGTATTCATTATGAACGAATACTGTTTTATTTGATGTATATGGAGTTGACCTAATAACTTTAGGCATAGGGGTATTACATGAAATTGCTGCTTTCGGTTTATTAATTGTAGCAAATGAAGGGCTACCCTAGTTTCTTGTTCCAGAAATGGCGGGCGGAGTAGGAAAATTTCTACGAATTACGAAATTGAAAACATGTTGAGGAGGCAAATGAGCTGATTCATTTAAGATGCGGGATCATACTCAAGTAACCATTGTAAAAAATACATTTCAAAATGTACATGTATTTTGAAATGAAAAAAAAACTGTGGAAATTGGATCAAGTTTTTAGCATGATTTTCCTAGTCTTGCAGCTCTTTGTGAATGCTCAAAAAACACATATTTCTGTTAAAATGTTTTCTGCGCCACAAAAATTTATATATTGTTCTTTGTTTTTGATTAAAAGTGATCTTGAAAACGAAATTACCTCCTTGGGTGCTCTTGTTTACACGACAAAGTGCAAAAAGCACATCTCACTTGACAGTCGGAGATAAATTGGCCTTTATTCGGAGAGTTCACAAACCAGAATTGGATTCTTACAGCGTATGTATACACAAAATACTTGAATTGGTTAAATTAGGCAATGGCAAGATGGGAGTTGAGGGCATTGGTCAAAGGGTTCACATCGATGCAGGACGAGGCCGTCGACGGCACCCTTGGCAACTTCATACACCGGCTCTCCTTCAGGGACTGCGCGTCCTGGTCCCCGTGGAACAATTCACTCGCCGATGCGCAGTGAGACAATCGCCTGAAAGATGGACAATTGTTATGAAATTTAAGGGAATGCCTTGGAATTCAAAGCTAATATACTTCTCAAGCACCCGCGTTTGTCTGCAATTTTCACAAAAAAAACCTAGTTGGTTAGAATCACTTATAATGAAAATTAGAACATTTTCGATGACATTTTTCAGACAGACCTGAGATCCAGCTAATTAATACTACAGAAAAACATACCTAGAAACAAAATTAATGATGTCTCAAAACTTTTCGGACTCTTTGAATTTTTCGAATAATCGGCTTTAGTATATGCAAATTAGCAACATTAGACGTGTAAACCTTTTTGCCAGTTTTTTTTTTAGCAAGAAATCACCAGCGATATCCATAACAGCGCGTCCTACTAAAACACGTTCAGCGACCGGATGCCGGCGGCGCAAAGTCGGAGTTGTGTAGCATCGGTGGTTCAGTGGTAGAATGCTCGCCTGCCACGCGGGCGGCCCGGGTTCGATTCCCGGCCGATGCAATGTTTTGCCAAACGTAAATCGTAAAAGAACTGCAAACGAGTGTGCAGATGTTTGTTTTGTAACTGTTTTAGTTCATTCTACCAGAAGAAAAATCTGAACAAAATTTTGCTAGGTTTCCGCGGCCAAAATTTATTCTTGGGTGTTTGCCTAGATAATTTTTTTTTCATTGTATTTGCTAGAACAAGTTTCATAGGTTGAGGCCCATATTTCCGTTACTGAATATCCCTCAAAACTGCTTGTTTATTTCCAGTTTACGTGTTGAGCGAAGCTACAAACCCTCTGTCGTAAACATTTTAACCCGTTGTTGACAAACCTAGAAGCCCGGCTTAGAGCAGGCTCTCTTATGTCCTCAGTCGACGCGTTGTTGGAGCTAAAAACAGGAAATCAGTTTTGCGGCCGTGTGCGCTTACAGGGGGCAGTTGATGCTGATAGAGGAACGATTCAGCATCGCAGTGCTGACGGCAGGGCTCACGCTGGTTCGACGAGGAGCCGCACGAAGGCGGTCCACAATGGCGGCAACGAGGACTGTCCAGGCACGACAGGCTTCAGGGAAAGCCCTGACACAGTCCTTTAATCGTTTGGTTTTTGCTAACACGACGGCCATATTACCTGAATGACGACGATGTCAACGAAATATTCGCCGACCTTTTCCCAATGGCTGGACTTGAAGCCATACTGCCGCAAGTATGCATGGTTGCGACCTGAAAAATGGTTGGCTCACATGATACTAGCTTGGTTTGAGAACAATCTACATGACATTCGATATCGTTACTTGAAAATGTCACCCAGTATGGTTTTTTTCAAAAGAATTAAAACAATATCGCTGCAGAGGGGAAAATGAAAGTTAATGCCAACTGAGTTTTGGGAAGCATCACGGTTTTGCGTGTCTTTTATCTCATTTTGTCTTCTGCGCAAAAACACTATGCTGGCGCTGCGAACTGCGAACGCAAGCGGTGAAAACTATAATGCGGCGAAAACACCGATAAGCCTACCAGTTCAGAACCGAAAACATGCATGCGGCGCAAAGGTTGAATTTCGTAGCATCGGTGGTTCAGTGGTAGAATGCTCGCCTGCCACGCGGGCGGCCCGGGTTCGATTCCCGGCCGATGCAATCTTTTTTTGTGTTTAAACCTTGAAAACAGTTTCTCTGTTGGGATCCGCAAAAAATTTCAGATGACAGCTTTGTTGAAAACAGCGTGAATGATTTGTCTTTTCGTAAAAAATACTACGTTCTGCCTTTGAAAGTTCAAATTCCCCCTTTAATACTTCCAGCATATGTTTTTGCAATGTTTTACTAAGTCCTTGTTGACTTGAAAACAGATTCAGTTTTCGTGTTGCATGATTGAATTTGTCCTGATGTGGTTATGGACAATACCCAAAATTTGTTTTCGCAGTTAAATAACATTTTTTGAGGCAGTGGTAAAACAAGAATAGTTATAGCAAACATCACTGAACCATATTAGATTGAAGTGAAGTTTTTTTTAAGATGGAAAGAAGAGTCTAGTTTAACCAAAGTTTGCTCGTTGAACTGAACTTAGTGCTCTCTTCGCAACTTTTGGTTAGGCGTGTCTAGTCATAAGTCACGGAACACCCTGCAATCTAAAAATAGAAGTTCAAAAGCCCTGTTTACGTGGGTGGTCCCCGCAGACGCCTATTTTAGTCAGATGATATCATGGGCACGTGCCGAAACGTCTCAGAAAGGAATTTATAGGGCTGAAATCTTTACGAAAGAGCTCTCGAAAACGTGTTTTGAGTTTTTTCCCGTCGGATTTTAAAACATTTTTAAACAACTCATAATAAAGGCGAGATTTATGGTCAAAATGCCTTTGCTCATTCTAAAAAAGAAATTAAAGCATTGGAATGACATGGAAGAACAAACTCATATGTCACGAATGCATAAGTTCAAATCAGTCAGTATTGGACCCCACTACCCTTCCATTCTTTGTGCTCCTTGTGGACAGAAAACAAACTGTAGACTTTAAGGATTTAGTCAAAGCCTAGTCAAGATTTGAGACAGTCAACCAAAACATAGCAGTTTGGAATGACTCGCAAAGAATCTTGACTATTTCACAGATTCAACCACAAATCGGAAGCCTGCTTAAACTTATACTTACCTATTTGATCAATATGAGCCAGAATATCGGTCGGGTCATTTTCCAGATTCTGCACTACTTGAGACACCAGAGAAACAAAGAAGTGGGTGTGATCCCTGATTGTAGCAATTGATGATTTCGAAGACCTTGAACTTCATTTCATGTGAAAGATTTTTCTCTGAGAAACTACCTTCGTTCACAGCGGTCATGCATCGAGTCGACAAAGGCCGCATGGTAGAAAAGGTTACGAACACTGCTGTCTTTCTAAATTTGTTTTGTGATACAGTTCACATTGGTATGTTACCGTATCAAGTTTGTCCCAAACCCTCTCAACCAGGTTCACAATGCCTTTGCAGTTGCTTCTTGGAGGTTCGCAGAGTCTGCCCCAAGTCATCCGGATTGCTCGAATTTGGGAATGCTTCAGCCCCCATTCACAGGCCTTAAGTCATCTGTTATTTGCGAATTTCTCGCGAGTTTTCCAAGGGTTCTCGATGTTTTTGTCGTAAATCTCAGACGCAGTCTCATGGGACGCAACGCACGACTATTGTCAGTCTCCGACGTGGAGCAAAGAAGCCGGAATAAACAAAATCTGCGTGACTTACGAGAGTGGTGAGCTTGAGAGCTGGAACACTGCCACTGCGCTTCCTGAGGTTCGGAACACACAACGAGTTGGTAGAGTTGATTGAGAGTTGAGAGGCTGAAGGGGATACCCCATTCGACTTCGGAATGCTTGTTCTCTGTAAACAGGGCCATAAACATGTCTTTTTAATGTGCTCATCCACACGAACATTGATAGCACTTTTGTTCCTGATTGGCTTTTTCGTAACTCGGAAAACAAAAGCTCACACTGACTCTGTAATATGACTGAACTTAGAAATTAAAGTTTGAAAGCAACTAAGATCTTATGAAATTATCTAATTTTCTTTCTGTTTTGAACTTGCATAACTAATTTTGAGTGTGTCAAGGAACCTTCAAAGAATCACTGACCAATAAAAACAAAAGGCCGGCAAGATATGCAGAGCAAATATTGTTGACTTCATGTGTTCTTCAGAAATTTGTGGTTCCCTGTTTATGGCAGCAATTGCGCATGTAAGGGTCGTAAATCTGAAGGCAAATCGCGCGCCGAAATATGAAATGTGCCGCGCTTTTTGATAAATTACAAAGAATGCATCGCTGTTCGGAGCATTTACTATCTGTCAAAAGGGCGAAATAGCTATTTTTATCATGTTCAAAGAATGATTCTTCTTTTGATGAAATTAACACGACTAACAAGCTGCGTGAGTATATGAAGTTTTTAGTTACAAATGCGTAATTCTAGGCGTTTTTTACCTTGATGTTCAAGTTCTATGTATTTTTTCATACTCAGCGCCTTTTAAGGTGCTTTATCAGTCTTTAGCGAATTTCCCTCTTTCCGTCACACCCCTAGGTGGTGTGCCATCTTGATCGCAAATCAGGCGGCTTCAAAGCCTCCATTCATCATTTGAACGCCTCTGGTAAGCAGCAAACAACCATCATACATGACATCGAGATTCGTGACAAGGAAACACAAGGCAGACATTCGCATCTTCTTTGTTTATGGGAACTATGTATGTCATCAGTTTCGTCTTTTGATGGTAAAATGGGTTGGAGGTTCCGGGTCCCCCGAAAAATTGCAAGTTAACCGTTCAAGAAAGTGAAATGGTTTTTTTCTAACGTTTAGACGAAACCAGAGTTTCATTTATTCCTGGGCATGTCTGTTTACTAAAAATTTCGGCGAGAAAACTCTATCCGAAGATTTTGTTCTTAGATTTCAAAATATTCAGTTAGCGCTTTTTGTTTAAACTCCCATAGAGAAGTAAGACAAAAAGGTGCATTATCTGCCAATAGTTTACAATTTCCAAACGGTTAAAGTTAAAGAGATTTACAAGTGTTGATGTTAGTGTTACAACTGTTAACTGTTAAATTTTAAGGAGATCGACATCAACAACAATCTGTTACCGAGAAAATGTGCAAAAATAGGGTGGACCTAACGTTTTCTACCGCACTGTATGAACTTTTGTTTGGAAGAAAAAAGAAACGCATTTCGAAGATTGACGGTATCACTCTGTTATTGAGGTACCCACACTCGTAAATAATATCATATTTTTTTCTATTTCATGTTTGTTAAAAGAAAATCGTTACTCACCTTTGCAGGCTTTGTTGCTTGACTTGAAGCTCTCTTCTTGTAATGAAACGCTGACGATCTAGCAGCTGCTATCATCTCGGCTGAAAATGTTCAGGCCTTACTTGAAAAGACAACGCAAGGAAGTCTTCTAAAATGCGTGAGGGAGGACAAGTACATTCAAAATCAGGAACTACTTCATCCTCGGAGACAGTAAACGCCGTGTGGCGTTGACACCCGCGAGATGGGCGGCACGTGGGCGGGCGGACACTCGTCTGGGACCAATAACTGCCATAGATGATGAAAAGTTATGCGCTTGTGCTTTGCTTGCCCTTGTCTGTGAGTTCTCTTGAGTACGATAATCGTTTGTATTTTGCTCTGGAGACATGGAGAGCATCGGTCGAAGAGCAAATGGGACAATGAAATTGAGATGAATGGGGGAGGAATAAGGAATGAGGGCGGGTCGAGACGAAATGCGATTTCTCCGGGAAAGAGATTTTTGAGGCGGAAGGCTTTTCCTGAAAAGAAAGTGGCAAACAGCCTTTGGACATTCTAACCAGATTTTCTCTTCCCGAGACCAAACCTTAGTTAGCTGATCTTTGAATCAACTTGAACTGAACAAAGATTAATTTACTTTGCAATACCAAACTTTTGGTTTGAAATGTTCATTCAAAAAACATGCATTTGTCGCTAAAATGGGTCTCCGTCTATAGATATGTAAGATCTATAGACTGACGTCCTGCGTGCCCGGCTTTCACAAACGTCATGCTAATGGGAAGAATTTCATTCAATTTGGATAAGATAACCCCCGAAAAATTAGGAGGGTGCGAGACGATTTAGCATAGTATATTCGCATAATTTCCACATCTTCTGACCGTATCCAATCAAAAATGAAAAGTTCCGTTTAACCTTTCAATTCTTTTAAACGAAATTTTTTTTTTGTTCAGTTTTCAGATCTCTTAGATCTTTTTTCCTGTTGATATCATTTTTCTTTCTTTTTTTTAATACAACATGTGCCCACAAGTTAAAAAAAAAACAAAACAACTTCTTTCTAAAATTGTGACGCACGCATTTTAGGTCGTGTTTTTAAAACGTCCATAGAAATATTCAATCACGGTATAATGAATATTCCGAACCGGTTAGTTACCACATTATTTAATCTGCTTCAAACCAAAGTCAGCCAATTTTAGACGGCCGTGACGGGAAGGTTACCTAGTTGTTTGGAATTGAAGTGGACAAAAAAAATCAACGAAACCTTACCTAACGTAAAAGTACACAGACAGTTAAAATGATGGCAGCAGGACCATTTTACCTATTCATTTAGGAATTTTGTCCAGTCAAGTTTATTTCTGCGTAGGAACATGATTTGAAGAGAAGTGACCATTATCGGATCTAGTTTTAGGTTTTAAAGGGTAGCTGTGCAAAATGTATCCTCCCCCCGGGTGACAGAGTAATTTGTCTATAGACAGAGACAAAAACCCAACATTTCTTTCAAGTATGACCGAGACGGAACAAACCGAGGTGAACTTGTCTGCTCCTGATAAATATATGCTGAATATTAATTTAAATTTTTTAATTGAAGGAAAAATGCCAAACTTGCGAGTGAAAAGACACTTGTTTTTACCCTAGTGAAACAATTTATGAAAACATATTACACGATGTACTTTGTTGTGTGTCAGACAAACTCATTTGAAAAACTTTTCGAAAAGAAATTGCAAAATCACGTGGGTAAGTTTGAAGTTGTGACAACATCTACGTCAAGGTTGAGTAAGCCGCGCCTTCGACAACACAAATTGGTTTATCCATGTTGGTGCGCCCCGGTTACCCTAAAGTCATTCTAGTAAACACACAACTTTCTGCGAATAAAATATCCAGGAAACTATTCGTGGACAAAATTGTTGTTAGATCAGTGCAGTCGCCTAATGGAATTTGAGCCGGATGCCTAACTCTGTCTAGCTTCAAAGGAAAGGACAAAGAAATCGGAGTTTCCGGATTCCTTAAAGTAAGAAAGAAACATAAGTGTTGATGCTTAAGATAGGGCTAAATATGGCGCGAATCAAATTGATGGACAGCTTTCGTTACTCGTGGGAAGGGTCCCACAAACAGAAAACTGACCAAAGAAAAAGCGAAAAGAATCTTTATTCTAGTCTGATTGACAAATCAGGAAGTGCCGTTCAAAAAGTGAGACACATACGGTCCTTTTGGAGTGGCATCAGTCATGTGGCAACATGCGGATCCGATAATCGGGGTACCCCAGGGAACTTGAAACCTGGCCGCACACAACCACGATGACTCCCCTCGGAGCATTCAAAAACACGGGGCTTAGATAAAAAGAGAACTTCAAAAACATCTAAGTGCTCGAGGATGACCACTTCAGAGACCTCTGATGTTGACAGAAAGGAACTATAACGACTTTGAGATCTGGGATTCAATTGAGCTTCGTCCCTCTTCTTTGTTCTTTTGTTTTAAGGGAGGGCCAAAACAAAAGAAAAAGTTGAAAGTTTTATTCTTCTTCAATGGAGAAAGTTCAACATTCTATTTTGAAAAACACACACCATAGATTTTATAACTCAAATTTAAACTGTTCATCATGTCGTTTCTTGGATAGGGCAATGTCATTTTCTTGAAGCCATTTTTTTGAATATTCAAACTAACAAAAGATATAAAGTTAAACTTCTTGTCAGCGGAAGTGGGTAAAACTAGGAAGGTACGTATTTGACTTCGGCACACCAATTGTGCGTAACGCAACAGAAGCTATCAAATGGACGCTGCAAAAAGTTGCAACCTGATCGGAAATTACTTCAAATTACTCGAACCAACGACGCACAAGTTAATTACCTTTTGGACATTGGATCAAACGTGCAAGTCATATGATTCATTAACCTAATGAAAAAGACAGTAGTGGGCGAAAAAGACTACAGTATCCCCAGTGCTTAGAACCATAGTCAAACACGCAAAAACTCAAAAAACCGAACCATTTGGAGAGTTTGCTATACGTTAAAGAGAACTGAACTTAAAAACCTCTTTCAAGAAGTTAGGAAAGTGTATACTCCTTTGCACTGTTTGTCTACTCGGATTAATTAAGAAAATGGAAAATTGCTTATTTTCAGAGACAAACATAAAAAGCGCTTGAACCGTTTTTTGGGGGAACCATATTCTTTTGGACCTAGTCGTTCTTACTGATATATGTTTAAAAAATTAAAATTTGGCAGCTAGTTTTTCAAAATAACACATTTACTAAGAATCTAGATAAAATCTACTAATGAATCGCAGAAAATATACTGCTACGTAAGGACACCGTTATTTTTTCTTGATTGCTATGGTGTTTAACAGATAATATACACTTTTTTCGTCTAATTAGAGCACTATATGTCTGCAAAACGAAATCTTTAAATAAAATATGTTTGATGGGTGCACAAATTAGGTAAACTTTAGCGATACCACAGACTTCCTTTTTCAACCCCCATGTAATAGAAACATGACATATGAAGAGTCATAAAAATGTTGTTATAAGGACTCTAAAGTACATTTGTGTGTTTTGCAACTACCAGAAAAGGAAGGTTCGAAATTGGATTTTAAGAAAGGAAGTGACTGAAGGAAAGGACATCCAATCCCAGCGACAGACTCAATAGTCCGTATAAAATGGAGCCACTCGTCATATTTATAGCTGTGGCAGAGGGCGTGTGTGTGGTACACACGGACGGAAATGTGGGAGGCGTTGAAATGGACCTTCGAATGAGGCGAATCATCCGTTGCCACCGGGTGAAGGACATCCGAATTGGAATTGTGACACATGGCCATTGGGTGGCTAAGATGCGCATTGGTCGTTGATCATCGGACGGAAGTTAGCCGGATGCGGGTGACTATTATCGCCGACAGACGTGTCATCTGAGGAGCAAAGTTTTGGGCGCTCTTTGGAAGCTCCCTGGGTAAGACGGAATTCCCGGAGATGGGTATCATTAACACTTGTTCTTGCGAGAAACCAGCAGGATACCACTTGAATGGTAAAGCTGACACGACCTTTGTAACGTCTGTTACAAAAGCACAAGACTAGGATGTTTTCCAATGCGCAAATCGATAAAGAATGCTATACATAAACCGTTTTTCACTTGAAATACAAGAGATTAAGTTTGGGAGTTAACCGCGTAATTAGCAAAATTGTTTAAAATGTTAAAGAATGAGCTCAGAAAGGGCCAATTTGCTGAAAAGTTAGGAGAACGGTCCAAAAACCGGCAATTCTGCGACCACATATATCCATGAAATGTCTAGACGACTGTTTCTGCCCGTTTACGACACACCCTGACTTCATAAGCGTGATTTTGTCAGGCCCTTCGGGAGAGAAGGAACGCCTGCACAACAGCATTAAGCCGAGAATGTATGCAAAAATAGCTGTGAAGAATATGCGGTTGCATTACAAATATACCCTTTACCTTATAGTTCTAAGGGTGCGATGTAATTGGCACCAAAAAATGCCGGAGGTGTTTGTTTGAAAAAGGTGAAAACAAATGGGTCAGCATTTTAGCTCCGAAAGATTTGCTGCCCTGAAATATTTACGGAACAACGCCTTTCCCAAAACCTGGGATATGTCAATAAATCTGAAGTAAACAAAAAATAGGAACCACACGGCATAAACGAACAGAACAGTTTTCAAATAGGTAAAACTGTGATTTTCTCTATTACGGTATGGATAACTACGTAGTTGCCTGTTTATTTAAAGCTTGTGCATTATTTATCTGAGATAATATTATTAACAGTGTTCTTTAAAGCGTAGGCTTACCGGCAATGATGACAAATTTAATATGCGTTTCGAATCGAATAATACCTTCTTCTTCTTTAGCTGTCAACAAGATTAAAAATTTCTCCATTGTCATAACTTCGATGATTTCAAACGACCTCGTTTTAATTGGCAGAATATAGCCTTTGCCTTTATTGGAATCGGCAGAATTCAAAGGAATTTGAGCAAAATCAAGGGTAAGTGATTGAGAAAAACGGCGAGCGAACTTCTATACAGCTCTGGGTTTATTTTTAGAAAACCTAGAAAATTGGACAAATTCGGGAGAGTTGTTGTTCGTCATTTGACCAGACCTGGGTTGCAGAAATGTTACTCAAATGTTGTTTTGTTTGGGTTTGTGTTGTGGGAGACAGCAGCGAAATGTGATCGCGGTGATTCAGTTAAATTGAAAAACAACATGACATGACGTTTTGAGGTAGAACCTTCTGGAATAATGTGGATGGTCCAAGGAAAGTTAAAGTACTATTTTCAAAATTTAGAAGGAATTGTAAACTACAATTTGGGTAAATAGTAAGCAATGACTTTTACATTTAAATGCGATAGAACATATTATTTCTCTTTGCTAAAAATTGCGCACTGGATCTTTGAATTACACAGAGTTGGCGCCAATTCAGATTTAGTCTGATGTTGCACCTGAGAACGTGAAAAATAGTTCAATATACTTTGCTCAAATGAAAGGTGACAGGTCAAGCCAAAGTTGAACTTTTCTTCAAATTGCACTTCTAAGAAAAGGTGTTTAGCGGTAGTTCTGATGAAAAGTTAGTTCGTTATTTTTTCGTTTTCTAAAACAGGAAGAACATGCCGTCGCTGAAACTGAATAATACAATGTTGTAGACAGCGAAGAGGAAGGAGTGAAATCTTTGGTCACTTCGGATTTTCACGCTATCCTCGGAATTGCTTATTTTGATGCACTGTTGCTTTTAAACCCTTCAAAGGAATGTCTGGATAAGACGTAGAAAAGTAAATGTTTAGGATTTGGTAAGCTTGGGATTTTGGGCTGAAACCTATAAGAACATATTTATAAAAACACCTCTTTTGGAATGAACGCACCATTTCAATTGTTGCGACCATGAAAATAAGGTTCTTCTAAAAGAAACATATGTATCTATGAGGCAGAATGTTCTGCATTTTAAACGAGAATGGTCAAATCGTGCTAAACATTTAAAAACGGTGTCCCTATGTCATTTTCTCGAAAGAATGACTGAACTGGAATGGAGCTTTCTGTTTTTCGGAGACAATGGCACTAGCACGACGGATTAATTGTCTCGCGTGTCACATTCCCCTCTTTGGACTCCTTGGATTTCAAGATTCACGAACCTGCAGTTCCGTTGCACTTCTGGGTGAAGATTCCTGAAAATAAAAGTCATACGGGGGGATGGCTATTTCCAGCTAACCTGGAGTCATGGGGGCCGCGCAGGAGGACTGCAGTAGTTCAGAATGAGGACTCCAGCAAAAACGAACACGATGCTAATCGCTTTTGAACTAGATTGCGCCGTCTGACCGCAGGCTATTTCAGGCAAAAAACAACTGGACGGTGGCAAAAGTATACAGCAAAAGGATGCGAAAACAAAGAAAGGAAGTTGGAATTTGCAGAATGCGAACAAAACACCTTGTGTAGGACTACAAGGAATGTATTTTTTTTTCTCAATAATTAATTATTCTCTCACACTGAAAGGTTTAAAATGAAACAACGTTAACAAAACGTACACATTACAGAAAAAGCTAGTTACTTGGAACTTAATATGATTGCTGGAACAAATGCCCTCTTTCGAGATAAAACATGCCCGAATTACTCCACCACGTTGAATGGACTATTGAATTCATACTACACGATAAATAAACTTTATCGTTTTTACTACCTCATTTTCTTTTTTTTCTTCCGGTTTCAGGTATGATCTGGCAAAAATAACCTAGCTAGAAAAACAATTGACTTTAAGGAAACAGCAAAGTTTCATTGATCGAAGCGTTTTCTAAAGCACGGGTGGATTTTCAATACTTTCAGAATGTGTGCTTCAAATTTTTGCTTATGTGTCTTAAATTACAGTTACTGTATTTACCAATTTCAAAATAGTAAACTGTGTACATCTGATTTCAGCTTTGACTATAAACGTTTTTTAAGCAGCAAATTTAACAAATCTGTGTTTTCCTGTGACTTCTGCAATTCCAAAGGTTTCAGGTTCTTCTGCAAGTTTGCGGAAATTGGCAGTGTAACACTTTCAGATTCAACAGTTTCTCGAGTTTTGGTCTTTACCCGATAAATAAATAAACATAGTACTACGTAACCAGCTTTACTCTGTTTTTCTCAAACGTGACGTATTCAAAACCAACATATTTACTGTTTATGTGTTGGTGACACTTTGAAATTTTACGGCTTTCTGGTTTCAAAAACGACCTTGTTGCTGACTTTGAAGGTTACAAAGGGAACCGACCAGCCATGTCAACCCAATTTTTTGTGTGTTATGGTTTTGTCCTTGTCACCGAGTCACACCGAAAACCCTTTAGCTTATGTTTTGGTGTTTGTTTCCCGTCTCATCCTTTTATGGAAAGCCAGGAAGTGATTTGCACAAGTCTTTCAGTGATTTGTACAAGTCTGCCCATCGTATATCATTCTGTACTTTGAAACCGTATCATATATACCGTCTAAATCTAATCATATTGTATACATTGGGCTAACAAAACACATTTGTTCCACAAAAAAAAACAATGCGTGAACTGTAAAGGGGTTATGAGCTTGAGAATATATAATTTCAACATTTCTGTTATTGTCAGCGATATACAAGCATTAACTGAAACATTCTTACTCCATACTTATGCTTCAAACAGAATCGTGTCACAATGCTTCCTTCTCGGTCAGTTAGAACCGTAGCAAAACGCACTCATAAAATTGCAAGTTCCTGCAGGACGGCTTCTAACAACGCTAGATAGAAACGATAGCAAACCAGTTCAAAGACTGTCCAAGCACAACCTCATTCAGGAAGAATTCGGTTTTGATAACAACGCGACCTTTTTAATTTTCGCTGCTTGGAAGGTTGCGACCTTCGCTGCATCGCAGACTTCGAAAAACGTTATCCGACTCTATGGAAACTCAATGAAGTGAAAGCAGTGACCATTTCACTTTTAGAAGAGGTCATGTTTCAAATGTTTCGCGCTAGCTACTAGCATATTCTGCCCAATCTCTCCAAACCACACTTTTGTTTCCTTATTGGAATTTGAATTTGAGCCAATTCCAACATTAAGTGAGCAAGCAGTAGGTGTGATCGTTCAATAAATCGGGGGGAAAACACACTTGTGAAATTTTTCCGAATGTTAGTTGACTTAAATGTTTAGCATTCTTAGAGGTTGTGTTTGTGTCACAGTTAAAAGTTGCCCTGGTAATTTAGCATAATTTAACTTTTGTGAGCACCAAAACCCCGCTTTCTCTTTTGGGGTGTTTGTTGACTTTCTGACCTTCTAGTAACAAAAGCTGGTCTGATTTCACTATTGTCCCACGCTTGTCACTGAGTGTCAGCAAACAACGAACTCACAACACGACAAAACATATTCGCGCAGCAAGCAATTGGAGCAATCCTCTGCCCTTTTTTCACTTTTGTCTATTTCTAGCCGATTTCTGAGTTTTCATGTTCGTCGCATTGAACAATTCAAGTCATCCAAATTTGTCAAACGGCCGTCTAAAAAGGACAACAATTGGTAGATGGCGGCTGCCCAATGAATAACACATACAAACAATCGGCCTTCGTTCTTTCGCCCTTTCTTCTTCAGTCCTCCTTTCTTCAGCCGAACTGTTCGGCGGCTGTTTACCCATGCCAGCCCCCGGGAGCCATAGATCTTCGGGTGCTTGGGCAGTTCAGTTCTCGTTGCCCCTGGGATCTCGTTCCTTCCATCCGCAGCCAGTTCTCTGACCCCCACCCCTTTTGATACTCGCCCCACACGGCTCTCACTCATCCGAAAACTTTAGATATGAGGTCGATTTTTGGAACTACCATCTTCGTATGCTGCCTTTTGGTTGTATTCGCCTTCCCGCCGAGGCCCAGATTTGATACGGTTTTTATTATGAATTTCAAGATAAAATGGTGTTATTCAGGAGTCTCTTTGTCAGACTTTCAGAAGCAAATGTGAGGCAAAGGAGGGACAGAAAGATTGCAAAGCCAGGGCAGAAGAATGTGTGAAGTACGTTGAAAATGGATTAAACGTCACGTGGTCTTTCTGTGAGTGTTTTTAGCGTTTAACTTCATAGAAGCAGTTCACTACAGATTATCAACAAAAGCCTTTGTCTTTTTAAGTAGGGCCTCATGCGGTGTTGTTTTACTCGTTGAAATATGAGCTAAACTCGTTGTTGTTTAGAATAAACCGTCACGGTATAGTAAAAAAAACAGTATCATTCGCTTTAGTGGGTTTTGTTGTTTCAGTCGCTAAGAGTTTGGTCTATCTATTCAATTTCAATAAAATATTTTGTCGGCTATAGCGTAGCAAGAGGTGGATATCCATAACATAGTTCAAAAGCTAATACTGCCAGATTTGAATTGTGAGATCTTTTTAAACAGAAACTCGAAGCCCATCATCTTGGGAAATCAATGTAAGCTTTCTTTGAGTCATTCCAAAGGCAAAAAATTCAAAAAAAGTCAAAAAATTACAGTGTTTGGTGATTGTACAGCTCAATTTTAAAAAAATCTTTATCTCTTGGAAGTTTACAAAATTGAGCAAATAAAATTGCGTAGAATGTTTTCCTAAAATAACAAGAAAGACAAAAATGGAAGAAACCAATTACCGATGTTTGCTTTCAAAAGCGGGAAATGTTAAAAAGAAATACCTACCATATATTCATGCCAATAATTTCATGTTCAGTACATAGTTGGCTCAACTTAAATGTGTACGAATAAGCCGACCATGTTACAATGTGATCCCTTAGCCATGTTATCACCCATAATGCAGCTAGTTTCCTCGTAGGCAAACCAGTTTCTTGTCCTTTCCTAGCGGTCATTTCTTACCCGACTAGCGCGACGATGATGTAATCCGCTAGCGAAAAACCAGTAGTTAGCCAAAACACAAACAATGCATCCGCCAC
Source organism: Oscheius myriophilus (assembly GCA_964057215.1). Lineage (NCBI taxonomy): Eukaryota > Metazoa > Nematoda > Chromadorea > Rhabditida > Rhabditidae > Oscheius > Oscheius myriophilus. The sequence continues at coordinate 19,055,478 of OZ059907.1, forward strand.
ATGTTTTAGCTTTACCAATTTCGCTTTCAGGCATGTATTCCAACAACGATGACCTCGAAATTTGCAATGAGAGGATCAAGGTGGACTATGACATCATCGCTGACCAAGTTCACAAAGGCACTTTCCAATATGAAGAATAATAATCAACACTAATAAAAATGTAAATATTTAGCACCAGATGTGTACAATAAAACTTGATCAAAGCATTTTGTTTTCCGCCCTCAACATGTCGATAATGGGAAGGTAGATGTCTGTGGCAGCACGGAGTCCCCAAATGAAGTCTAAGTGATTGTAGTCGTCCATCTGATGGTTTTCCACAACAGTGTGGTTGATACGGGGGAGAAGGAATTCCTGGACATCTGTTGGGTCGGCGAGCCAATCTTCCTCTCCCCAGTAAAGGTAGATGGGGTTGTTAATCTTGGTCAAGTCGTACTCAGGGGGCGTGGCCTGAATAGACTATTATAAAAATTTCATTCATATTTTCTACCTGTCCGTATTTCTTCATGTTCTGGCGTCTTCCCATGTCGTACATAGCACAGTTTCCATTCTGCACCATCTGGAGCCAATGCTGAACATTGAGGGAAGAAGTACCAGCAGGAGTGTGAGAAGTATAGATGGGAACTCTGGTCTGAAACTTATGATTGCATGAGAAAATAAGTTGTTTTACGTCATTGAGTTGATGGCTCTCGGGTCCGGCGATCATGAACAGCAATTCGTCGCATACGTCATTTCCAACGATATTTCCTCCGCAGATCTCAGCTGAAGCAGACTTTAAAAGAGCACTGCTGGGAGCGAAGTCACTGGCTCCGAACACGTCGATCCACGCCTGAAATACACACAACTCTTTTCATTATGCTCATTTGTGATTCACAATGAAACCCATAAAAATCGGCTTAACTGTCGGAACGTATGACGCTCGCAGTCGAATGTTTTGAACGCACAACATGCTAAATCTAGGTAAAAGATCTTTACAATTTGTACGTAGGCTGTATCAAAAATCATCTTTCAGAAAGTGCTTGTTAGCTTTTGTGGTTTTATAACACACAAATCACACTTGGTGATAAGAAGCATTGTAGTATGTGTTTCCCAGTAACAAGAGAGGAAAAACATGGATTGAAATATGACTGTTAGAATTTGTTTTATCAACTAGATTGTAGATAATGCACAAACAGTTTTAAAAAAAAACCTACGGCAATTTCTGTGCTGAAGTGCTTTGCCAAGAAGGAAAAGAGTCCCTTGATATTCTTAACGGTTCCGACGGGTCCCAAAGCAAAGAACTTCTTGATCTAAATAACTATTGTGATTTATCGTGAAAAATAACCCAACCTTGCTCGAGAAAGAAACATCAGTTGACAGTTTGGCGAACATAGTAAGAGTTCCCTGGGAGTGGCCCATGTAGTACAAAGAATCCTGACCCGTGGTCTGGAGAGCGTAGTTGATCATAGCATCCAGGTCGTACTTGGCCATCTCGTCCCAGCTGAAACTAGATTTCTTCGAGGTTGCATTGGTAGCTTACGTGAATTCCCAGAACTTCTCCTGCTTGTGGTTAAGCGAGGTGTGGTTCATAGCGTAGGTGTTTCCACGCATGTTTCCAAGCCAAACATCAAATCCAGCATCGGCGAAGAGGAAGCCTGAAGCAATAGAGTAATGAATAATATAATTTGAATGATACCGGCGCTTTCATTGGGAAGATTGACGATCCAGTTACTGCTACTGCACTCGAGTCCGTGTTGCATGAACACGACAGGACGGGGACCTGTCTGGTTAGGGTCTGAAATCAAACAATTAAGACGTTTTGAAAGAAATTTCAGAGAATTCCGTATTCACAACAATGTCAGAGTTTTGGATATATCTATATTTCCAATAGCCGTAAGTTAATCGTTTGCATTCTATCATTTGCGCTTTATTTTGCATTTAGAGGTTTTTGCATTCAGGAAAGTGTTTCTTTATTTTGCATTCAGGAAAGTGTTTTTTGATTCCGAACAGACGTTAGAAACTCCTTGTCTTTGTTCCTTTGATCGTATCGGCGGTTTAACCAACCAGTAGAGTTGAAACCCCGGAAAGTAAGCTCTTATATCTTTGGAAAACTGCAAAAGCCTTGAATGTTTGAATGGGTTTTCAGTTTAGATTGCTTAGAACCTTTAGTTTAAATTGTTTAGTTTAGAGTATATCGGTCCGTTGTTACCGATTAGATTTGCGAAAAACTACCGGCTTCAAAATACAGTTACTTTTTGTGCCCTGTGTACATTGCCGTGTTTACATTAATTTATCATTGTTTTGTGTCATTTGAATCAACAAAAACAGTTTCATCATAGTTTCCAAACAAATGCGTACTGAGCTTTTCGATTGGCAAAATACAAAAAAAAATTTCTTACTTGTCTTTCCAAAGGGAATCCTGTGTATTTCCAAAATGTATCCATCTTGTGTCGTCACATAGTGAATCTCTGCTTTATAACCCCATCGTTCGATGATTTGAGGCTAAAATACTACTATGAAAAAAGTATGTTGTGCAAAACCCACAGTTGTCATGTAGATCTCGGGATCCTCATCTTTATGGGCAGATGCCAAGGCAACGACAGTTAGAAAAAGGAAGGGAAGCAACCTCATTGTTCCAGCCGTTTTGGAGGAACACGTGCTGAGAATCCAAAAACTACTTTATCTCTTCGTATGTGATAAACCCGAAGAGAGTCTTTTTGTGCTATGGTTCCGGTGATAAGAGCTGTAGACGCAGTGAACACGTTGGCTGATGAAAGGAATGTCCGGGACAGTTCAATGTATTTGATTCATAAACGGAGCGGAATATACGTTTCAAATTTTGTCAATGGAATGATAAAATTTGAAACGGCAAAAACACAAAACAACTTTTACTCATGACCCCTTTGTTTATTGCTGTTTGCCATCAGTTGAGGTTACCCCTCAAGATCTAGGCTGCGGTTTTACTTCTTCAACTGCCTCTATTTGCAATTAGTTGCGCAGTTACATATCCATCAGGGTGGCTATTTGTTAGTGCTTTTCAAAACATTTTTGATTGGTACCCATAGTAGCCGGTGACGTACGCGACGTAGTTTCAATAGTATTCATTACATTGCAAATTGGTGTTATTATTGGTTGAAGTCAGAAAATGCAGAATCTAAAGTGCAGTTGTTGAGATAGAAAAGGTTAAAGCATTTGGCTACTTTGAAAACACTAGAACAAGAAATGTATTTTAAAAGCAATGATATAACGTTTTGTATTTCAGGTGTCTGCAACCCGTTCTTAAAACCTTCTATTTTCGGTACGGCGGAATGAAACCAGCGGATGATTGAAGAATGTCATGATTCATCCTCGAGAGCGGCATTTCGCAACTAAAATAGCGAACCACAAAATCAAAAAATTTAGGGTGATGATAAAAAAAAATAGAAAATCGATGAAGGAAAACCGAGGTAGAAATTCTATATTAACTTAAATATTTTATTTTTAGTATTGTGCCCTCGAGTATTATGCAAAATACCTGAGTTAATTTTGCAAAGTCAATAAATTGCTACTTGTCTTTTTTTCATTTTGTTTGCGCATAATGCCTGTGAAACTTCGAGCTTCCTCCCCAACCACCTTAATTTTCATTTTCTTGCATAGTTTGAAAGAGGATGTTTGATTTTTCGTATTTTTACACGTTCCTATAAACTTCTATCCCTTGTTCGGCAAGTTGGAGGCTGTAAAACGCATGATTCATCTAGCACCGCGGCATTTCGCAACAGAAAGCAAAAAACAACAATTCAGAAACACTGGTGAAATTAGAGAGCACAAAACGGAATAAGAATTTGTCTACTTAAGTAATACTGTTCTCCCGCTCCATGGTAATACACAATGAAACGATACAAAAAGAGCGGAAACAGACATATGTGAAACATGTCACCGTTGGTTTTTTTTTTAAATAGTTTTCTAAAGTTATACATTAAAAACACACTAAGCTTAAATTTCTCTGTTAGAACAAAATGTTAGTGATGATATCTGTTGTGAGGTGCGCTACAAACAGGGAGTTCTGCGACACATGCTTCATATAGAAGACATTTTGAATTCACTGTTTGACGTTACACAGATGGTAAAAGCAAGGAAAGTATTATAACATTGGCCAACTTTGCATTTACCTAATTTTCTTATGTTCAGAAGAAGGAGACAGTATCACTCTCTCCTTCTTCAAAGAGCCGAAAAAGGATAACAACCGAAAACCAAATATCTATTAAACCTAACCGGATCTGCAACAATCCTCAACCATAAACTTTTTCAAACCTTTTCAAAGTTTTTGAAACATGATGTCATTTCATCATGTCGAGAAGGCACACGTGCCTAAATGGCGGCGAACGATGAATTCATCCTTATTGTGAAAGAATCATCCTGGCAAAAGTGGTAAACAAGTTTGAAACAAAAGAATTCTTCCACTTTCCGCTATAAAATCACCTGATGCGAACGCCCTTAACCGCCAAATGCAAATCTTCAGCGTTCTACTTCTCCTTGCCACCATTTTCGGTAAATCAAAGCTTTGCTAAACGGAAAACCGACACTGTTTTTTAGGACTTGTGAATGGAAGCCCTGCTTGGCGACACAAAGTTCCCGTTAATATCGCTGTGTGGCCACCTGCGAATGAAGGTAATTTTTGTTTTTTGAATAACGCGCAAAATTTTCGCACGATTGTTAATGAGAAGGTTTACTCTGAAATTTTACATTTTGTGTTACCGAAAAATTGTTTGCCTGTTGTTACATGGGGAGCTCTTTTTAACCTAATCTTTAAAGGGGTTTCAAGGTTTCTATCACGACATATTAACGAAGACATATTTAATGAATTTCTCTTTTGAGGCAAAAATGCCAGTTTTTCTATATTTTGGGCGCTTTAGACGCGCAAAAACGGAAACTCAGCAAAAATTGTGCTCTAGAAGCACATATGTACCATAGAATATTGAGCACAGTTAAATGTATAAACGTTTTCTGGTAAAATGTAGGAAGGCTTAGGAAACTTTGTGAATGATAATGCAACCACTTAAAAACTGTTTTGTTCTGTTTAACCGAGTTCGAAATTTCTGAAAGTTGAGAAAAAATTCATGACTTATACGCAGGATATGCGTTTTTATCGTACCTAATGTATAAAAAAAGCAAAAAATTTTTGTCGGCGGAGGATCGGACTGGGGTAACTTCGAATTGCCAGTCCGACCTCTTAGACACTCTGTCATGAAAATTGAACAAAATGTATTTAGGGTAGTTCGAATCCTCCTTAGCACAGTATGTTTTGCACATTTAGAACTTTGTTTTGCAACAAAAAGAAGCACTGAAAAACATTGAGTTTGAAAATAGTTACATTCCAAACAATATTTTCAAGAAGGCCCTTGTTGGCCGTTTCTCAAATTTTTTAGCCCGACCCGGGGCCGGCCCGCTGATCAGCCACCCTTGATTTGAACGTACGCCTCAGTCTGCAAAAACACAGTTTGACTGCCAGTAACCTTGATTTTCAGAGTTCTCGGTTCCTTCCACCACTGGTCCGCCGATCTCACACTAGATTAGAAATAATACATATTTATTTTGAAGGATCAATGTGGAGTGCAAGGTTTTCATGGGATCATAGAACATTTTCGGTTTGCTGAATATAGACAAAAAGCAAATAAGGGTCAGTGCTCCAGAGGTCGCAGAGCGGAATGCCACTCGGAGGATCCCATGTGATGTCCTGCATAACATCAACTCAGTCAACTCTACTCCGGCGAAGAATTCCTTTTAATATGCTATATATAAAACTGCTTACAAAATCCACCGAAGAAAGGAACGCCTAGAATAAACACTTAATTAAATGAACATTCAAATGATTACTTATGCGAGGGGTACATAGTGTAAGCAACGTAATGAAAACGCTAACAGTTTGGCTTCTTCGGAATCACAACGGCTATTCCAGCTCTGTTTGTTTTCTTACTAAAGGAAGCAAAAGCTGCTTTTTGCATTCTCCTGAAGAACAGTTTTTTAACATAAACAAACTAACTTGTTGAAAGTAAGGTAAACAATACTGCAGGAAGCAAGGAAGGCTGATCGTGAAATGCTCCTTAAAATAAAAATGGACATTTTTTCATTAACTTTTGCGTCTGCCAAACTCCAACAAATGAAAAAAGTCAAATCTAGCAGAACTCACAATAAGGTCTGAAATGGTTTTTTATCCAGTTTGGCCATATAAAAGAGAAATACGTTTACGTACCTGTAGTGTCATCCTCACTTCTTTGGATCCTCTAAATTTTCTTTAGATAGAGTATAAGGAACAAAATAGGATAAGCAACTGGGTTGATCATTATGAGCAGGTCCCCAAAACGAGTTACCCTAAATGATACTCAGACAAAAACTAATTTATAAGAACCATATCATTTCTTTAAAAAATTTGCTAGCTCCTGATACGGTAAGGCCAAGCAAATTTGGAACAAAAAGATAACCGATGTAGGAAAATCCAAAATCCGTTAACAAAAACACACAAAAGAACACGTGAAAGGCAATTATGAACACGAAGCAATTCTAAACGAAGAAGTTGATGAAACCTCAAAAAATGGTTACCCTTGCGATTACTGGACGAAAGATCATATGCCCCCTCAAGGGGTACATTGTGTAAACAAATCGGTGAATTGTTAACACGATATTTATCATGATTATGGTCGCATTCGAAACAATTTGTAGACCGCCGAGTGCCTTAAACAATGTACAAAACAACATTCTTCTCACCTTGTACAAATATAAGTTTTCGAAATCTACAGTAAACGAACAGATTACCGCTAGAATCAGAACCAATAAAGACTGAGAAGAAACTACGGCTATAAGAGCAAGCAAAGTGCAGGAGAATCCCGAATCCCATCCACACAACTTTCTCAGGCCCTGAAAAATATTACGGACTCACATAAATCTACTACACATTACAGGCTTACACCCGTTTACAAACAACAGTCAAACCGTGTACATGGCCGGCTGTCAAACTGACCCTTAAGAAAAACAACTGAAGAATTAGAAGAATAGAGTTGAAAGCAATGAAAAACGATCCGGCTATATAGAACATGTCCCCAAAAGGACAAGGAGGTGGATTTTTAAATCTGTTTGCCGGTGTAGTACTATAACGTTGTATGATTCATCTTTTAAAGTAAATATGTAGGTTGTTTTGTCATACATATACTGAGAGTGTACAAGTATATATATTGTGCTAAACTATCTTTTGGAGGATCTATGGGTAAAAACACTTTTATGTGATGTTATGTATGAATCAAAAAGTGTTCACCTGCTGTTCATCGTAGAGAAGTTTTAAGTGGACGGACTCTCCACGAAGTTGCAAGCAAAGAAGAATAAGCGAATAATACACGTGTTGATGATGCAAATTCAGCAACCCCGCACTATGGGTAGTCTGAATAACGGCAATCAGGGAATTATATATGATTATCCACAAATATTTGTAGATCAATTGGTTGCTTATCTTATAAGCCATGGCTACACAAAAAAATCATTAAGCTGTCTTGTGACGCCCGAAATTTCTTTAAAGAAACTCAAATGGAGCTTGATTGGATACTGGTCTTTATAAAAAAACATGATGTTTCTTTTTTGAGGAGATCTGAACCACCAAAAACTTTAAAAGATTTCTTTCTCAGGCCTGTTCATAGATACATGCGGATCTGTTTTTGGTTCATTTGTTCTACAACAAACCCGATTTTGACAGATTTTATAAAGGTTCAATGGGAGTGAATCACTTCGGCCATTGCAAAAACGGTAAAATGAACTTCTTTGGCAACTTCTCACACTTCGGGTCATTGTTTAGGTGTGGTTTTGTAGAGTTTGTATTATAAAAGATGTAAAAGGATACACCTCTTTCACTCGAAAGTTATAAAATGTTGGCATCGAGCAGTTTTTGTATCAGGATAAGTGGTTTTTTGTTATGCTGTAGTCTTTTCAAGGCTAATCAAAGCATATCGAGTTTTTACACATCGATAAATCCCTAGGTTTTTTTGGACAGTCATGTAGTTCATCATACATTATATTGGATAAAAGAATTTTTGTTTCACACATACGAGCAACACATTGGAATTTGCGGTATCCACTGCTTTACCTCCAAAGAACTCATTTTCAGATCAGACACTATAAATCTCTTTTGCGTCAGTAAATGTTTATTTGGACGCAACAAAATTGAGAAGTTCTATCTGTAAAGAGTCGAAGGGATTGCACCTAGAGATTGATGAAATTCGTATTTTTCGGCATTGCAATCACTATTCCAACTCCGTTTTTCTTCTTGTAAAACGAAGCCAAAGCGGCTTTTTGCATTCTCATGGAGTACATTTGGGCCTAACATTTAAAAAAGCAAACAAACTTGTTGAACGTAAGGTAAACCATGCTGCAGCAGGCAAGGAACGCTGATCGTGAAAAGGTTCGTAAGATATGGGTTGCCCATGTTTCCTCATAATGAGGATCAAATGAACTCCAACATATATATAAAGTCAAATCTAAGACAATCGTCAAAAAAGCCTGAAACTTATCTTAGTAATCAAGTTTGGTTATGTCTTCGTTACTATGTATTACGAGATGTAGATGTAAAAGAAACTAAAAGTTATAGCCACGCTTCGCGGGTCTTTGTCTTCTGGATTCGACGAAATGTTTTTTCTGTGTGTTTTCGAAGGGTTTTTTTCTTTCGCGACCTAGGAGAAATCAGGCCTTTGGCCGCACCAAGGCCGCTCTGAGGCGTTATCACTACGCAAAAGCACGGGGCGGGTACCAAAGTGCGACCGACCACTCTGACGATTCGAGCCAGAAAGGTTTCCCGCAACAATTGTTCACTTTCCTTTCTCTTTCCCATCCCACCGCCCCTCTCCTTTCTGGAAATGACTGGCCTTGCCTAACAAGGTGCATAGCAGGGGTTGAAAGCACATCTTCCATTAATATTTTAATGTGCCACTTATAAAATATATTTTCAGGGACCTCGCGCTCAACCAACACTACTTCGCATCCGAAGATCTAACTTTAATATATCACACTAAAAATCTGTAAATAAATCTTTATTTTTCAAGCTACAAAGTTTTCAGAGTGTCGAAGGGGTGTTGAATTAATTTATGACGGCAAAGAGCATACTACCAACATATTAAAAGAATAAAAACGCTAGCAATTAGCATTTCTCGGCCTTACAATCGCAATTCCAACTCCGCTCTTCTTGTAAAACGAAGCAAAAGCGGCTTCTTGCATTCTCCTGAAGACATTTGGGCCCAAAAAAGATGAACTAACTTGTTGAAAGTTAGATAAACAATGCTCCAGCAGGCAAGGAACGCCGATCGTGAAACGGTTCGGAACATATGCAATGGCCATTTTTCATTATAATCAGCGTCAACTGAACTCCAGCATATGAAAAATGCCAAATCTAACAGAACTGACAATAAAGTTTAAAAAACTTTTAAAATCTAGTTTCCTAATTTTATGGTTAGCCAAAATGAGAAAAGGTACTTGTAGCGTCATTCTTATTTCTTTGGATCCCCGCAGTTTGAAATTTTTCTTTAGAAAGAGGATACAAAATAGGATAGGATAGGCAACTGGGTTGATCATAAGCAGGATGTCCCCTAAACGCGTCGACCTGAAAAAGCTTTAAAAGTGCATAAACTATTAACCAACCACATCATTACTTCGAAGTATTCGAGGTTTCCAGGCATAGTGAAGGAAAGAAAATTTGGAACAAAAAGATATCCCATTCGAGAAAATCCAAAATCCGTTGACAAAAACACAGAGAAATACACATGAAATGCAATTACAAAGCCAAAGCAAAACTAAACGGAAAATAATTAAGCTGGAATTATAAACACCTTTGCAAGAAGTGGAGAAAAGATGAATTGTCCCTTCAAGGGAAAGAGTGTGTATACGAAACGATGAGAAGTCAACACAACATTGATTATAATTATCGTTGCATTGGGTACATTTTGAAGCCCACCGAATGCCTAAAATCGAAGAATCGAAGTCCAAAACAAAACAATTTTTTACCTTGAACAAATACAGATTCTCGAAAAAATCAACTGTAAATGAGCATATCACCGAAATGACTAATATCAATAATGATTGAGAAGAAATCAAAGCTATAAGAGCTAATAGAGTGCAGGAGAATCCAGAATCCCATCCACACATCTTTCGAAGACCCTGAATAAAACGATTTTGCACAAAACTTCAGATATCATTTGTGTTAAAGCAAAATATAGCGATAGTAGACACTTTTAAAACAGTTATGGCGATAGTAAAACAAACCCTAAAAAAGAAGATCTGAAGAATTAAAAGAAGTGAGTTGAAGGTAAACAAAAACGATCCGACCACGTGGTATTTGTCCCCAAATGGACCTGGAGGTTGATTCGGTAACTGATTTTCCTGTTCTTCATCAGCCACGATGTTACTAAAAGCAGTATACAGCTTTTGTTTTAACAACGTGAGTAAACGACGACGAAAAACGATTTAAGCTTAAGTAAGCATAACGAAATTCGCCAAATGTTTGTTGGTTTGTTTTGCCATTAAGTTTTTACCTATCGTCCATGGCTGAGAAGTTTCAAGCAGACAATCCGCAGAGTTCAAGCAAAAAATACTACGCAATAAACGTGTTGATGATGCAAATTCAGACACCTCGCACTATGGGTGGTCTAAATGACCGCAATCAGGGGGTTATTTGTTGATTGCCAACAAAGATTTGCAAATCAATAGGTTGCTTGCTTTATAAGCAATGCCTATAAAAATGTTCATCATGTAAAGTGCGAAGCAAAAACAAAAAAAGGTGTTGATGATGCAAAACTTGAAAAAAGTCAGACGTTTCGCGCGTTTCATTACTTTCGATCCTTCCAAGTATCAAAAACTGCAAACTGTTGACGATGAGCACCTACTGTTTGTTTGTGGATAAATTGCAGTTATTGTGCGTAATTGTTTTTATTTTTTTCAAGAAGTTTTGTCAAACGCCTTTAAAGATAGTTTCACGACGAGCGAGTTGCTCGGCTGCGATAGAAATAACGGGATTTCGGAGGACTTGGTTATCTTTGAGATATTGTGATTTTCAGGTTTATATTCGGACATCCAAATCGTTAGCAATATTTCAGCGAGTTTGCAGCTACCATGTTGCGAAACGGACACGAATCTTAAAGTGCACGAGGCAAAAAATGCGCGAGTCACAAATGGACACTTTTTTCGGAGATGTAAATCAATTTAACAAAAAGTCACACGCAAAGAACGATTCGTTCTCGGATAGTATTAGAATCGCAAGATCGCAAAATCGCCAACAGTGTCAATTCCAAATGTGTTGAACCAATGTCATAAGATTTGAATAATGGTTACAACAGGTGTTACTAATGTTGTGTAAAATCTGTAACTATGCAGCTTTCCTCTTCGGTTCACAGTTGCCAAATAGTAATGCCAAAAACTTAAAGTAGTTATTTTTACTTTTTTGCGTTTGTTCGCTATAACGATTAAAATACTCTAATTGGGTTTTTTTAATTATTAAATTATGTCGATTGATGTCGCTGCGAGGCCTTAATACGATTTTCGGATATTAGCAACTCTGGGCTGAGGCTTTGAACCCACAAAGAAAGAGAAATGAACATACACATTATATAATCGGTTTTACAAAAACGAATGATTATATCGACCTCTTTCAATTTTCTTGTGTTGTGTATATTCTGATTGATCAATGTGGTTTTTAAAGAATCATAGAACGCAGAGGTCAGATGGTCAGATCCGCCGCCTCGAAGATCAAGATTACTGATGCTCAGTTGTCCTTTACGATACACGCCTTCTCTGTTGCTCTTATATTTCCTCAATTTTTCTTTGTAATTCGATCATTGTGTTTCAGGGTACGCGCCTGAAATCAAGATGATTCCAGCTTTCCGTATTAGACAGACCAGTGTTGTTGCGGTTTTTCTTGCCACCTGCTACCTTCTCTACAATGCTGTTCCGAGAAGAACCGATGAAACATCTGTTAAAGTACAGTAGTCCTTAAGCAAGATATGTATGTTCTTTCAGCACCGCATTGAACCTGTAAAAGCCAACTTCACTGTTCACGTTTCGGGGCAAGATGACGGATTCTCCACGAAGAGTGAGAAACCCCAAAACTTTACCTTAATAGACCAGGTTTTGTCTTATCTAGCATGTAATTGGTTATTTTTGTTTAGACCTGCAGACTTCCGAAACTGGATATAAATGGAAGTGAAGTACTTCAATTTGTCAAAAAGGGAAAACCTCTTGAATGTCATAATAACGAAGAAAACTGGGTATTCATTAACAATCAAGGTTTAATGGAACTGAACTCTAAGAAGTTGGCGTTCTTAGTAGTTTATTATTTTGTTTTCAGAATAAATGCCACCTGCCAAATTGGCTATATTTTGCGTAAAAACGACAATGAAAACCAGAAGATTGTGATGACAGAGCTTAGCTTTGGTACCAGAATGAACCATGACTTTGCTCAAGTTTCATGTACTGAAGGTAGCACCGAATGGTTAGTTTTTAAACAAAGAGCAAGAATTAAAGGTACAACATTTTTAGGTCCGGACTACTGATATCGGTTTCTGAGAGCGTTGAGGCTAAAACGTTGTCACAGAAAAAGAGCGATAGAGTGGAACGACTGAATGTTTTCATTCTTGGTTTTGATTCATTGAGTCAGATGTCATTCCGCCGAAATCTTCCGAAAACTGTCAAATTCTTTGAAGAAACCATGGAAGGAGTTGTGCTCAATGGTTTTCCTTTTTTATCTTCTAAAAGTAATGTCTTCAGGTTACAACATTGTTGGTGATGGAACGCCTCACGCTTTCATTCCCATTCTAACAGGAAAACGAGAAATCGAACTTCCCTTAACCAGGTATTTTTCGATATTAATATTTTCCGACGGCTGTTAAGAAAATGATACGAGGAAGCTAATTACGTAGACGATGTCTATCCATTTATTTGGAGAAACTTTTCCGATTTGGGATATGTGACAGCGTATGGGGAAGATGCTTTTAGCGTTGGTAGGCTCGGCTTTCAATTGACTTCGAATGGTTGCCACAGGCACATTCAGCTACCGTCTGAAGGGATTTAGGAACCAGCCAACAGATCATTTTACTAGGACGTTCTTTAAAACAAGCGAGGAAAGAACAAGAAAGCAGTGGGACTGCATTGGATCCCAGACACTGCATAAGGTTAGTAGCATTACATATTGGTAAACACAGTTTATTGTGAGAGTAACAGTTTAATTACAGAGTTATTAAAATAACATTCTAAAAAATGTATATGGCTTCAATTTCTAAGGTTCCTGATGTTTGAAACCGAAACGTGGAACCTTTGAGCATTGGTGCGGAACTAACGCGTCAATTCTAGCAACCCATCGTTGTTTACGATTAGCCATATTGACTGTGACATTAGCACCATACAAGAACCTTAAAAAATCGGAGGGATTCCAAAATATTCCATACACTCCGGATTCTGATCCAACCCTAAACTGAATCTGTGAAAGTAAACTTGTAGTTTGTTGCAGTTATTCTCGACTAGGGAATGAAGATGAAAAGGTTAAATGAACAATAAAATTTCAGAACTGGTTCCGCTACAGTCGCGAGTTTATGCAGATATACTCAGATGTTCCACGTTTCCTCCTAATGCACCAGTCTCTCTTGTCCCACGACGACATAAACCAAGTAACTGTAGAAGACGAAGACCTCTCCAATCACTTGAAAACCATGTTCGAAGCAGGTTATCACAAGTGTTTACGATTACAAATCAAGTGTTTAGGAGAGTTCAACAATACCCTTGTTATCCTTATGGCCGACCATGGTCCCAGATTTGCTCAACTCAGAAGCACGCATCAGGGACAACTGGAAGAGGTGCGACAGAACCTTAATTGAGAATGTTTCAAGTTTGTTGCAGAGATTGCCCTTTTTCTCTTTCGCGCTACCAAAAAAGTTCCGCCAGAGTGCTATCGGCACAAGGATCTACGATAACCTAAAGATGAACAAAGACAGGTGGACTGCAAAAGTCTAACGTTTTTAAAAACAAATTTAGACTAACAACACCTTTCGATATTCATGCCACGTTGATGGACGTCTTAAATCCTCCTAGCATGGAGAACCTTACCAAGACGCAAGAAGTGTCTACGAGATCGCTTTCGTTATTCAGGCCCATTCCTGCTAACAGGTCTTGTGGAGAGGCGAGTGACCCCTGTATTGCGCTTATGAAAATTTTGTTTTTCAGGCAGACATCGCACCTCATTGGTGCACATGTCTCAACTGGGAGGATGCTTCTTCTTATCCTGAGGACAAGGTTTTTTCCGAGAACCTCGCTAGCGCGGTTATCAACGCAATAAACGGCCAGCTCACGAATGCAACACACTTGTGTGCAAAATTACACCTGAACAAACTTATTGCGGCAAAAAAATGAGATTGTATTGTCTTTCTTAAATTAAAATCAGATTAACGCCAAATGACAGCTTGTTGAAATACAAAACAGTGAAAGAAAACACTGATGGGCTAGTGCCTGATTTCTCTGGCTCTGCAACAACTTCTTTTGCTTATTATCAGATAAAGTTCAGCACAACTCCTGGAAATGCCATTTATGAGGTCAGTAAAAAACAATTTAGTTGTACATTATTTGCATCATAATGAAACTTGTATCAAAGTTCAGTTACTTTGCAGACCACAGTTTTCTACAATTTGCGCCTCAACGTGGTTAACATCGATTTGGCCTCTCTTAGTCATGTGAATAAGTATGGAGATGACCCTCACTGCATAATCGACAGTAACTTTACTCTTGCAACGTATTGTGTTTGTCACGATCGCGTTTAGTGCGGGTAATTGACGTGTTTTAATCTGTGATATTTCCAAAGACATTGTTCCGGTTCAATAAATCAACAAACAAGTGGTTTAAGTGGCTTGTGATTTCGCTGGCAGTTGATTTCGTAATTTGTTTCTACAGGAATCCTCAACTTTTGCCGACAGTGCCACAGGAATCCTCAACTTTTGCCGAAAGGGCCACAGGAATCCTCAACTTTCACTAGAGAGGAAGGAAAGTTGAGGATTCCTGTGGCCATCTCGCGTGAAAGTTGAGGATTCATGTGGTCCTTTCGGGTGTAAGTTGAGGTTTCCTGTGGCCATCTCGCGTGAAAGTTGAGGATTCATGTGGTCCTTTCGGGTGTAAGTTGAGGATTCCTGTGGCCATCTCGCGTGAAAGTTGAGGATTCATGTGGTCCTTTCGGGTGAAAGTTGAGGTTTCCTGTGGCCATCTCGCGTGAAAGTTGAGGATTCATGTGGTCCTTTCGGGTGTAAGTTGAGGTTTCCTGTGGCCATCTCGCGTGAAAGTTGAGGATTCATGTGGTCCTTTCGGGTGTAAGTTGAGGTTTCCTGTGGCCATCTCGCGTGAAAGTGGAGGATTCATGTGGTCCTTTCGGGTGAAAGTTGAGGATTCCTGTCGCCATCTCGAGTGAAAGTTGAGGATTCATGTGCTCCATTCGGGTGTAAGTTGAGGATTCCTGTGGCCATCTCGCGTGAAAGTTGAGGATTCATGTGGTCCTTTCGGGTGCAAGTTGAAGTTTCCTGTGGCCATCTCGCGTGAAAGTTGAGGATTCATGTGGTCCTTTCGGGTGTAAGTTGAGGATTCCTGTGGCCATCTCGCGTGAAAGTTGAGGATTCATGTGGTCCTTTCGGGTGTAAGTTGAGGTTTCCTGTGGCCATCTCGCGTGAAAGTTGAGGATTCATGTGGTCCTATCGGGTGTAAGTTGAGGTTTCCTGTGGCCATCTCGCGTGAAAGTTGAGGATTCATGTGGTCCTTTCGGGTGAAAGTTGAGGATTCATGTGGTCCTTTCGGGTGAAAGTTAAGGGTTCATGTGGTCCTTTCGGGTGAAAGTTGAGGATTCCTGTCGCCATCTCGAGTGAAAGTTGAGGATTCATGTGCTCCATTCGGGTGTAAGTTGAGGATTCCTGTGGCCATCTCGCGTGAAAGTTGAGGATTCATGTGGTCCTTTCGGGTGCAAGTTGAAGTTTCCTGTGGCCATCTCGCGTGAAAGTTGAGGATTCATGTGGTCCTTTCGGGTGTAAGTTGAGGATTCCTGTGGCCATCTCGCGTGAAAGTTGAGGATTCATGTGGTCCTTTCGGGTGTAAGTTGAGGTTTCCTGTGGCCATCTCGCGTGAAAGTTGAGGATTCATGTGGTCCTATCGGGTGTAAGTTGAGGTTTCCTGTGGCCATCTCGCGTGAAAGTTGAGGATTCATGTGGTCCTTTCGGGTGAAAGTTGAGGATTCATGTGGTCCTTTCGGGTGAAAGTTAAGGGTTCATGTGGTCCTTTCGGGTGTAAGTTGAGGTTTCCTGTGGCCATCTCGCGTGAAAGTTGAGGATTCATGTGGTCCTTTCGGGTGTAAGTTGAGGTTTCATGTGGCCATCTCGCGTGAAGGTTGAGGATTCATGTGGCCCTTTCGGGGGAAAGTTGAGGAAAGCGCTTCTTAAAAAGAGCTGGTTCTGATTGCTTCAAAACTTGCCTGTTCTGGTTTATTGTTGATGAAAATTTCTGATAAAGTAACCTTGTAAACAACCAAAGAGGAAAGAATTATAGACCGAATACATAACAGCCGTCCGTTGCCGCTGTTTGCCCGGCGCCTTTACAGAAAATAGCTACATGCGATACCTACAAAAAAGCAGTTGGCGGCGTTTTATTATAAAATGCATTTTAATATGTATTACATATTTTTTAAATATTTATTACAAATTTTTCAAACCACAAACCAGAAACAGGAAATAGAACAAAAAATCAAAAGCCGTTTTCACATTTCGCGCCCCAAAACCAATCACTCCTTTTACAGTCCTTTAATTTGTGGTGTTCGAATTTCTTGTGCTCTGCGGCGAGTTTCTTTATTTTTAATTGTTTAACGTTATTTTCTGGTATTAATGTTTAAAATAATTTTAAAATTAATTAAAATGCATTTAAAGTGGTTAGTAGGCCATAAACCGACAAATACAATGAATCGTCTGTCGACCCCGTTGTGGCCTGGCTCAGTGAGGTATTACGCCGCGTTTCTTTTGTTTTTATTCATGTTTCTTGTTTTTTATTGAAAAAATACGTATATTGAGCATGTGCGAGTGAAAGTTGTGTTTAACTGACCAGTGAAAATCCGAGGAATACGCCATACGTGCGTTTTTAACGGTTGTCGCGAGTTGCGATCTTCTAACGTCACCTACGCGGTTTGAGTCATGCATATTGTTGTTTTTTATTTATATTTATAATGCATCAGTATAATTTATGAAAATGTATGCAGATTGTGTGCTAATTTCCACTTGTGGCGCTACTTGCGAGCCAGATGCCAGATGCGCCGCCACCCAAAGGCTTAAACTGCCACCCAAAGGCTTATAATTCTGTATTCCTTTGCATGCTCTTTTTTTTAATTGTCCTTATTTCTTTTTAACACGCCATTTACCTTTAAACTAGCAAATATGTTCTTTTTCAGGATCCACCATCTGCTGGAGGCCACGGGCATAGTCAAGCCTTCAGTCGGCCCGTCCCGTTATTCGTCTTTTTGAAAAAAGTGAGTCTTTGCATTTATTTCAGGTAGATCATCGATTTCTTTAACCTTTGAAATGAGAAACAAAGACATTTACAGTAGATCGAACCTCCTTGTCATTTTTCGCGCCCCAATTCGCCAAGGCATTCCCAGTCCTTTAATTTAAATTTCTGCTATTCCGAGTTTCTGCTGCCCTGTGGCAATTTCTTTAATTTTATTGTTTTAACTGCGTTTTTTGGCATATTGGTTTAAAATAATTCCGAATTTGATAAAAACACGGTAAAAGTGATTCACAGGCGGTAAAACTACAAATCGGGTGACGCATGATTGAATGCCCTTTGGGCGTGGTGTAATGAGATATTTGACCCCGTTGCTTTTGTATTTATCTGAGTTTCTTTATTTTTAATTGTAAATAAACGTGTGGAAAGCGGTTTAGAGTCAACGTTCCCAACAACGAACCATGTAAAATAGGGAACCGTTTGCTTTCGGTATTTCTTTAACTGCGGTGGCGAGTTTCGCGTTTATAGCGTAGCCTAAGCCGTTTTATCCACTTGCATTGTTCTATTTAAATATAATGCTATTTTTTATCTATTAGTTACTAAAGTGAATGGCGAAATTCCACTTATCCAAATGGCAGATCTGACGTCTGAAACGGGCGCTCAAAGGCTTCTCATTCTAGTTTCTTATAGTTATCTATGTTTTCATTTACCCATTATTCTTTTTCTGGCGTACTTTTTTTTTTCGGAACTTCCAAATATATTCTTTTTCAGGGTCCCTTTTTCGACCGGTACAGCGAGCGTCTTCAGACCAGGCATCCGTCGCTCTATTTCTCCGTCTTTGTCAATTAGTGAGTTTCTGTTATTATTTCAGACGGGTCATTGATTTATTTGGCCAGTTAGGCTCATTCTTCGCATCCCAACAGGGGGTTCTACGTATGGAGGTTCCTCAGGGCAATCCGATGACTCGGCAACTACAGGGGTATCACACCTAGCTTGTTCGACCGCGGAATGGTCGGGATCCTGGAGTTCGGCGTCCTTCTGGAAGGGAGCGTGAGGTCAGCCGCTGGTGTCGAGAGGTCAGCCGCGGACAGCGTGAGGTCGGCGTCTGGTCGATCGATCGGCGGGGTCGTGCGCTCGGGCGGCGCCTCCTGGAGCTGGCGACGGTGTTGGCGACGAAGATAACCTTCTCGGCGTTCTTCCGGGGTCTCGAATCGGCGAACACTGCAAGATAAATAGGCAGGAATCGTTCTCATAGTATCAGATAAGGTTTTAAGGTGATATTTCGACAAAACGATGACGATGACGACCCTTATCATCAGGTTTTCCTAGGGGGAACAGGGGGCTAACGGCATCGGGAGAGACCCCAACCAATGATAAGAGCTGACGCACCTGATCAATGGTGGTGCCCTCCCGGAATCCGGTTAGCACCACCTTTCGCGAATTCTCCTGGCGACGTAGTTGTTCGGCTATTACGGAAGGCAGCGACTCCTTGAGCTCCTTGATCTCTTTCTAAAGGGTACGTAGTTGGCACAGGGTGGCGGTCTTGGCGATGAGGGGGCGTCTCTTCGGTGTACTGGGCAGCATTTTGGTGAGAGCTGTGAGCTGACCGCCGCACGGGCGAGGAACGCGCGGTCGACGAGGAACGCGCGGTCGTCAAAGAGGAACGCGCGGTCGTCAAAGAGGAACGCGCGGTCGTAGCTTCTTCAAAGCGCTTATCGGAGGGAAATCTCCGATTTCCGAGCCTAACTTCTTCCTCCGAGCCACTTCCACCAGTACTCCGTTAGTTTTTTCTTCTATTGTATTTCTATAACTATGGCGTTTCGTAAATACTGATTTAGGAAACGCCATGACTCTGTCTGCTCTTCCTCCAGTTGGAGGACACCCACGAGGTCGTCCGCAAAGCAAGGGCTACAGCTGCACCTTGGACAACACCATTTATCACAGAATTGTGAGTATGGTCGAGGAATTGGGGAATCGCCCGACTACAGCCAGTAGCTTTTCACTCGCGATATCGAAGGAATCGAAATATTCATTCCCCACGCGAGGTACGTGGATTTTACATTGAAAAAAGGAAAATGATAATTTTTAGGGCGAATGTACTAAAGATCTGCGATGTTGAGGGATCTCTGTGACCGACCGGATTAGAGCTACTGCCACATCAACACTCGGCTTACCGATGTCACAAATTTTCTCTGTTCCTTCCACGAGAACTTTGAGAAATGGAACTTGTACTACAAGATTTGTCGGGTTCGTTGCTTTTCTGACGACCGCGACGGCCTGAAGGAATTCTCTTTCCTCCAGGAATTTGTGTACATTTATGTTTTTCAGGTTGTGCTCCAGAATGTCTACTCCTTCCTGGAAATGAATCAAACGAAGCGTGTGCCGCTCACCGGTAAACAGTACAACATGGATGGTAGCGGAGCATCTGGCGACTGTTTCGACGCGAACGTTTTCCAAAGGGCAACTGCCACTACCCGGTTAGTTTTTGTTTTTTTGTTTTTTTTTTAATACTGACTACGTTTTTTTTTTTAATTTAGGATGTCGTTGACGGCTTCCACTGGCACTTATTCCTAACCAAGATTAACAAGGAATGTGGTCGAAGAATCCACGCGGATTACGCCACTACCCCTCAAACTCTTTTTTAACGACAGGAGAAGGTGCGTCAATTGTTTTTTTCTTTGAATTTTGGAGAAATTCATGGGCGACCCTGTAAATGATATGGGATAATGGGTGTATAAGGGGTTACTACCACGACGAGCACAGCCCGTGTGCCGTGTGACCGCAAAATTTGGGGCAGGTATGGGCCAAAAGTTTGCGCTGAAAGTAATGCGCACCAACCCTTTCGTAAAATTCGTGGTTAGTTTACCGTATTTCTTGCCAACCGGCTGTCACTCGGATGAGATCCCAGACTCAGAATGCGGTTGGCCGTTTTTTCTTCACACCACCAATCAATACCGCAAGGCACATCGCACGCTTAACCCTGCGGTCGGTTCGAAACCCTGCTAAAACATCAGTGATCTTATTGTGCTTTATTCGTATACTCGCGCGGGTAAGGGAGAGGATCAAAAGAACCCTCCCCCAACGATACATGCGTGGCTGCATTTGCTTTTTTATGGAATACATCGGCTGCCAATTTGTGTGCTTCTAAATTACCTATTAATAACTGTTAAGTGTGTAATCAATTTCTAGAGTAGTGCTGTAAAACGGCTGTTAGTGAGTAACATTTGTTAGTTCCAAGGTCATATGGACTCTTTTTGCGCATTTTAAGAATTTACATCGAAGAAGCGCCTAGGTACAAAATTTGTGATTCGGGCATGGACGGTTCTTCCAAGAATAAGAAATAAGCGCACAGTGCTTCTGATAGCCTCCAACTCTCTTCAATAATCGGATGTTAATGGCGCAGATGATGTCACTCAATGGGTTTCAAAGAACACGCGGAGAAGATAAAATCTGCCGAGAACATCTCAATTTTTACTGAACGCCACTGAAGGCAATCAACAATCTGCCGCCAGGAAGCAACGTTACCAGTAGCTGACTCCAAGCCAACGATGGCTTTATGGACAGCTCGAAGAACGGAAGCACCTTTGCGAAGCAGATCAGTCGGACAAGAGCACCTGCAACGAAATTGAAAGCTAAGGCACTTTCAATGAACCTGCCGTAACCTGGATTAGACAGCAGGAAGTCTACGGAGTTTGACGGTCAAAGCAGCTCAGATCCGAAAGAGGATGGGTGGATTTTAAAAGGAGGATCTTTGAGAGGATGCTCAATCGAGCGGAAATGGCCTTGTATTCATGTGCCACCTGAAAGTTTGCCCATCCCGAAGCCTGTGACCAGTGCTGAATGTGGAAAACAGAGAAAGACCGCAACTAAAAATCGCTTTAATCAAGGCATACAACGGATATACCGTTGAGAAACCAGTGCAATGTAGAAATGCATTTTGCGCCGAAACACTAATATCATAACCATCCGCGATGGCGAAGCGGCCATGCTGAACGGCCGTCTGTAGTCGAGACGTGTTCCGTTCCTTGGAGTTCGATTGTGGACCGATTCTCTAGGTGTCTCAAGGGTCTGCTGCAAACTGTGCATTTGTAGCTACCCAGCAAGAGAACCAGGACCTTTCAAGTTTTGGTTGGTATTACGTACCATATTTTCTGTTTAAGAAGGCAAAACTAGGTGTGAAATATTCCGCCAGTCAGTCAACATGATGCATAGTGGAAAGAAGTGCTCGAAGATTGATTCTAAGAATGTCTTCAAGCACATGCAACTTTACTGGTGCCCAAGAAAAAAAAACTAACGCCCAGATTCCAGGTATAATCCAGAAGACGATTGAACACACATTGACAAGGAACCAAGCAGTGCTACTGTACCTGGATTACATCTTGGTGGCAGGGCCTTATAAATACCCCTACTTCAAATTCCTGGAAAATGTTTTCAAACGGCTGAAAGAGGCCAGGCGAAACAGGCAAACAACGAGAAAACTGCAAGTTTTTCAAAGGAGATATGTAGGTTTTGGGCCTTCTGCCCGATGCTGATAGAATCCAACCTTCACCAGACAAGGCCGACGGGCAGCGTGTCTTACTTAAAGAAGTTTAACCATTCGTGGTTATAGTACAGTAGTCCTGAGACAGAAAACAGACATTTCTCAGCTAATTGGCAGAGAGAGAGAGAAAAAGAGCGAGAGACGGGCAGACCCCCCGCCCCCCCCCCCCCCCCCCCCGAGGAAAGGCAACCGGTTAATTTCAGCGGAAAGTTTAGAGTTGAGGATTGTTGTGGTCCGGACGGTAAATGTTGCGGAAAATTTACACAAGCTCAAATTCGTCTATGGATTCGCTAGGGATTCGTTGCGTTCAAATAATACGAATTAGAGCCGTCGGAGTAATACGAATTAGAGCCGAATTAGAGCCGTCAGATTTCACAGAGCGAGAAAAGGGGCGAACTCAGAGTGACCACTCTGAAGCTAAGCTGGGACAGTCGCAACCTATCGGGGTAGTCGGTGGTTCGCCACCTTTTTCACGGTAGGGAGCTATGTGATAGAAAGGCGCAAAATGGTGCGCACATTGATAGACGCCGCCATAACTGAGCCTTCACTGGGCTGTGTGGGCCTGCCAAACCGACAATTTGGAGCAGTCTTTAACCAAAATACTCCAACTAAAATAAATAAAACGATTAGCTGAAATTATCCTGGAGCACGTGACCATTGCAAGACAATCTTTTCCAGCGGAGCGATAACTCAAAAATAGCAGTTGGCAGCACAATTTTTATTATAAACAATCAATCCTCCCAAACTCGCTGACTTTGATTTAACTTGACCATTTCTTTATTTATGTGACTTTCCTTTCTAACCCTGGAACGGTAAATGCTAAGTGCAAAAGCCATGTATGCTTTCATTTCTAACCTTGGAATAGCAAATGCCAGTTACAAAGGCAATTAACGTTTTTGGAACATTTTTTGCTGTTTTCGACCTTAATGATACGAAATGTAGAAGATCCGCGTAAATTCCCTTCTAAAGGTGGATAGATGGATGTATGTTACGGGGAAAATGTTTTGTATCCCTTTAGTTAATTTTGTTTTCTTTAGCTTGCTCCGCCTTACTCTGGATGAACAGACATCGACGGAGCCAACGCTGGACAGTCTACTTCGTTAAGTGATTCTGACGCAGTTCATAGTCTTCGATGCGGAGAGGAAAGCATGATCACCCAATTTGGAGGCGTTGCGTCTGGCTGAGCCTTTTCAAAGGACAACTTTGACCCCTCTTTCCGTAAGTTTTTTTTTGTTAAATTAAGACTTAATTTTTAAATTTTTCAGTTTGGCTAACCGCAGTATCTTTCAAAGACAGCCAACGCAGATGATATTCTTTGTCCTGAAGCTCCAGCCTTCGATGTCTCCATCTCGACCACATTGCGGCCGAGGTGCCCGTCAACCTGGCCGATGTTCTGCCCTCGTTTTTCGACTGGCTTCAACGGGATATTACCGTTACGCTTGCCGTATCTATTCATTTACATCCATTTATATGGATTTGCAGAAGTCGTGTTTAGGAGGATCGGTCTGTCTTCACTGGTAACGAAGACGTCATCATGAAGTGACTGGAAACCATAATTTATATGCGGAACCGCTCGAGGTTCTCTCCGCCCACGACTACATCAACATCGTGATGAAATTCATCAAGACGTTGAGGGTGACCTCGCCAACCTCTTTTACGACGTATCGGTAGAGATTCCGTTCCGGGAGTCTTTAATTGAAAAAGGGTGTCGATTCTAATTTCAACTTAAGATCGTATTCGCTCATCTTAGTGCATGCGTTGAACTTCGAGTTTGTTTAAGTTTTCTTTTATGAGATTTGTGGGGCGTCGTAATGGGAATCCAGGTTATTTGACGCTGCACTTGCATTGGACTCTAATATAGCTTGAGACGGAATGTAATGGTACATTAAAGTACTCTGGGGTTTTAATCGTTTTTAACTCTCTCTTGCGGTACAACTTTCGATTCAAACAAGTCCCAACCGCTATTTTCAAACTGGAAGGAGGGATCATGAATACAATGCGAATACAATGATATTTTGTTATCTTAAAGAAGAATCATTGCCATCAGCACTCATTTTCGTTAAAACCATGTTATTATGCATATAGAGTGCCCTTATGCATGTGTGCTGCCTTTTGATTTTAGGCTTCTTTGGAAATTCGGTCATGTGGTTTTGTTTTTTAAATTAAGCAGATTTTCCCTTTTTAATCCGTCTATTATATTTTGGTGCCTCACTCTTGATATATCATTTTTGTCTGTTGAAGTCATTTCCTGATTTTTTTGTTTGTTTTCAGATGAAGGAAAAGAGCAAGAAGAAGAGTAAGCGGAATAGCTCATCGACTGTTGAAGAATGCGGTCCTGCCACCCGGACAAGGCACCAACAGAGAGAGTAAGTTTTTCATTTAGTTACATTTACACCACGGTATTTGTTGAACTCACCTTTATGTTTCAGGAAAGCCGCTGTGGCCACTCGCACGCGTGGGCGCACGCCGAAAAACCAGATTGTTGCTCTGGTTCCCAATGGCAAACCCAATGAACAGCTGAATGCACACGTTGTAAGTTCATAATTTCTAACTTTGAATACCGGCCTTATGGTTAGCTATCATTGTTAATTGTTTTAAAAACGGATGTTTGTTCAGGATCCGAAGGGCAAGCCTAGTCAGAGCAAAGGAGCCACTGGGAAGTCGGTTGCCCGAAGTGTACGGACTAAACAATCCAAGGCCTCGGCTAAAAGCGCGAAGGCTGTGAAGGAGAAGAAGAAAGCCTCTCCTAAGAAGAAGCAGGGCCCCGGAGCCAACGTCGCCAAGGTTTGTTATACTTTAATCAAATTAATGCCAAAAATCTTTTATTGTTTTTGGCTATTTTGACACTAGAATTGTGATTTTCATGTTTGAGGTTTTTTTGAAAATTTCGCAGACGCTAATGTAATGGAGAAACTTTCTCATTTGTTTGAAAAACTAACTCATTTGTTTTCAGCCTCCAACCCGTCGAAAATCGAACCGGCTGGCACTGAAGCCCATTTCTACGTCCCAGGGCTCCTCCCATCAGACGGCGCCGGCAGCCAAGGTACCTTGAACTTTTTTTATTACTTGATTGAGAAACACGTCAAAATTTTTGGCTGATTTGAAACCGAAATTGTGATTTTCGCCTTTGGGAATTTTTTCGTTGCTGAGAATTTCGCAAATGATCGAGAATGCTTTTCATTTGGCTTAAAAGTTTACTTCACTTGTTTCAGGATCCTCCTATGAAACGCCGACAGTCGATTCGGAACGCGCAAAGGCCCAAGTCCCCTGAGAAGGCTGTGAAAGTTCAAGATCCGTCGGTGGTAGGGCAGAAGGAAGCCAAGGTACATTGAACTTTTTTTTATTACTTGATTGAGAAACACGTCAAAATTTTTGGCTGATTTGAAACCGAAATTGTGTTTTTCGCCTTTGGGAATTTTTTTGTTGCTGAGAATTTTGCAAATGATCGAGAATGCTTTTCATTTGGCTTAAAAGTTTACTTCACTTGTTTCAGGCTCCTCCTATGAAACGCCGACAGTCGCTTCGGAACGCGCAAAGGCCCAAGTCTCCTGAGAAGGCTGTGAAAGTTCAAGATCCGTCGGTGGTAGGGCAGAAGGAAGCCAAGGTACATTGAACTTTTTTTTATTACTTGATTGAGAAACACGTCAAAATTTTTGGCTGATTTGAAACCGAAATTGTGTTTTTCGCCTTTGGGAATTTTTTTGTTGCTGAGAATTTTGCAAATGATCGAGAATGCTTTTCATTTGGCTTAAAAGTTTACTTCACTTGTTTCAGGCTCCTCCTATAAAACGCCGACAGTCGCTTCGGAACGCGCAAAGGCCCAAGTCCCCTGAGAAGGCTGTGAAAGTTCAAGATCCGTCGGTGGTAGGGCAGAAGGAAGCCAAGGTACATTGAACTTTTTTTTAAATTTAGAAGCATGTTAAAATTTTGGCTTATTGGAAACCAAAAATTGAATTGTCACTTTGGGACTTTTTTCGGCTGTTGAAAATTTTGCAAATGATTGAAAAACCTGTTCATTCGGTTGAAAAGTTCACTACATTTGTTTTCAGGGTCCTGGGAAAAGCCGGCGGTCGATGCGTGGCGCAGAGAAGCCGAAAATACCCGAGAAGGCTGAGAAGCCGATCCGACGTAAGGAGAAGTCAGTTCAGGCAAAGAAAGTCAAGGATCTGGAGAAGCCCGCGAGGGGGAGAAAGAGTGTGAACCCACAGAACCGGAAGACCTCCGAGTCCACCAAGGTATGGTTGAAAGTATTTATAACGTTGTTAGCCAACGAAGTTTACTGCGACACAACATAATTTTTTTTGGCGATACCGTATGAAACAATAGAATGGGGAAACAATTTTGGGTTTCTTTTTCAAACTTGATGAAATGTCTTTATTTGATAAAAGAAGATTCACCCCACTTGTTTTCAGGGTGCCGTCAAAACTAGGAGAAGGTCTGCCCCAGCAGCCAACGAAAACAGTAGCAAGAAGAAGCAGTCGTTGAACGAGGTAGAGTTTTGTTGTTGCAAAACTACTGGCAAACTAACTTAATGGAAATTGAACAGAAAATTACCTTTCAGACGGCAGCTTCAACTGCGAAACCGGTGCAGGTGAAGGGGGGTGAGCCCAAGAAGGAACCGTCAAATCCCGAGGAGGCAAAGCAGAAGCCGTCTGAGAAGTCGGGAGGTGGCCAGGGGAACAAGTTGGATCCGGCTGAGATGAATGTGACAAAGGTAGGAAAGTTTTAAATAGTTTTTCAGAGATAAATTTTTCGTTCAACATAAAAACAACATTTTCAGCCTCCACAGAAGAGAACTGGCAAGGCCGAACCCGTCCGCGTTAGAAACGCCGAGGTTGGTTTAACACTTTTTTCAAAGCACTCATAGATGATTATTCAATAAAATAAGTTGCTACATAAATAGTTGAAAAGCATATAGTTGACCATTTAGATCGATGTGATTGTGCTGGATTCTTCGTCATCCGCTAAAAGCTCTTCTGAGAAGAAGAGAGTTGGCAAGGTACGTTTACAAAACTTAAGTAGTAAAGGTAGTAGAATACGAAATTATGAGTTCAGAATTCCTGCAACAATCGTGACGTTACGCCTCCCAATCGCATCGTTCGGCGTGACATGAACCGCCAGCACAGTGATTCCTCCGAACACTCTCTGAATGAGGTTTGTATATTGTTAAATTACCAGAAACCAAAGTTCCGTTACGCAAGTCTTCTTAACCTTCAGGGTTCGGTGGCCTTCGGCCGCCTCAATTAGTTTCGAAGGCCTTTTACCACTCGATTTCGCGGCCTATGGCCGCTTTGCGGGTTCAAATGGACACACGTGTGCGCTTGGGTTCTTTTCTGCGTCTTGGAAATAAAGGGCTGAGGTGCGAACCAACTGAGAGAGTCCACTCCTCCATTGTATTCAAAGATAATAGATTAGAAACTGATGATCCATTTTTCGTAACTTTTTGGAAAGCTGATGACGAATCATTTTGAAAACAAAATTGACATGTTAACGGATTCTTTGAAGTTTTTAGTTAATTTGTTTGACAAATCTACGTAGTGCAGATAATATATGTTCATGACGGAGTTGAACCAACACCGGATTATAAACAAGAATAGTTTGGTTCTTTTAAGTTGCTCTGCTTTTTCAGCCTACTCCCCGGATGCTCAAAAACGGGGTCCTGGCTAATACATACACATTGCTGAAGCTCCTCGGGAAGGGCGAGTACGCAAAGGTAAAATATAATATGTATGTTGACCATAATGTTCTATTGAAGGTCGTTCTTGCCAAGCACATAGTTTCCGGAGCGATGTATGCAGTTAAGGCGATTTCGAAGGGTAAACTGGATAAGAACGGTCTTCGGCGGGTAGGATTCTTAGCAAGACTTTTCGTATTTGATTATTTTCAGCTCCGGCATGAATTGAACATGGTGGAGGCGTTCAATCACCCGCACATTGTCCCTACTTGCGCGGTGTATGAGGACGGCACGTACGCGTATGTCGTTATGGACAGGTGTGAGTACGATGTAAGTTTTTTTTCCTATCCGACATCAAAAAGTGCCATCTTCAGTTGGGAGAGTATATTATTCGGCATGAGAAGTCCACAGGTCATCGCTTTCTGACAGATGAACAGTCGTCCCACTACACGAAGCAAATTTTACTTGGGATCGCCTATCTTCACCTGAGGAACATTACACACAGGTAGTTACATTGTTTTCCAACTATGTTAAACATATCATTTAGGGATCTCAAATATCCGAACGTCCTGGTTGGTGCCTGCGGACGGCTGAAGATTGCGGATTTTGGATTCAGCCGACAGACCACCGGTAACTTGTGAAAATTTGTTTTTTCTCAATCGCACCTTCAGATAATCTGGACGAGACATTCGTCGGGTCCCAGGGCTTCGCCGCACCCGAGCTTTTTCGCAGCAAGCCCTACGACGCCAAAAAAGTAATTTCAAGCATTTATAACGTAAATAGTGGATTTAGGTCGATATTTGGGCGGTGGGAGTAATGGCCTTCGGTTTTGTCGTTGGATATTTACCCTACGGAATTGACGAACAGGCCACCGTCAAGGCCAACGGAGTTCCCTGGTGTGAGAGGATCGGCGAAGAGGCCTACAACTTCTTACTGGATGCTCTACAAAAATGTCCTGAAGATCGTCCTGCTGCCGAAGATCTTCTCCATATGCCGTCAGTCTATTCAAATTATTTAACTGAACCTTTGTCTTGCAGCTGGATTGCCGCCGCGAGCGGATTCGACGATGTGCAGGCTCGTCGTGAACGCCCAATGCCCACCTCCGCTCAGATGCCCCGTTCCCTCAGCGACATGCCGTCAACCGATCAGGTTTGTGAGCAGTTTGTGAAAATTTTGCAAATTACACATTCCTTATCAAAACCTGCGAATTGAGCTCACGAACTTACTATTGTATTTTTTCAATCTATACAAGACTTTTTTCAGGCCCTTAAGGGCAGTGCTACCGAGAGAAATTTATCCTTGTCGGATAACAGCAACGGATGTTCGTCGACAAAGTTCGCGATGCCCGCCGACAATTGCCTCAACAAGTGATTCTTCAGAGAACACTAAATGGTAAGTTCCACTTTAAAGAGGAATGTTTCAGCAATTGTTTTTTTCTAAAAGATTTAGCAAGTTTTTTTTCCTTTATGAGTTTTGGCCGCTTCTTTTTTTTGAGGTATTTACTAATTGATCCCAAAAAATCCCTTTTTGTTTTAAAAATCCCAAACAGGATCTTATATACAATTGGCGAATCGTTAATTTCTGTTTTCCTCTCTTTCTCTTTATTCCCACGCGCCCTTCATTTCGAAGGAAGAAGGAGTGGTGCGGTAGGAAGCGAGGGGAGGGTACCAAGGGCGGCCGGGAACCGCTCAGGCGCGAAGCGCCCGAGTGGTCGGCCGCCCTTGGTACCCTACCCGAGCTTACATATGTGTACAAACGCTAAGCCGCGAAGAGCCCATAAGCGGCCGGAGGCCGCAAAACTGAGCGGCCGCAGGCCGCGAAATCAAAGAACACAATGAGGCGGCCGAAAGCCGCCGAACCCAGAAGTTTAAGACCCGCGTAGCGTGGCTTTGACTTCTTGTTTAAAAAAACGGATTGCTATACCTAACCTTCAGTAAATAATTTTCTTATCGAATATAATGAGTACTTTTTCAGAAAGTTCAAAGTTTTCTCTATCGCCCTACTCATCGTCCCTTGCCGTACTCGTATTCCCGTGTTCTCCTTTCTTCCAGTCAGATTCTCCGCTGTGACGATGAATCGTGGTCTCCTTATTTCATGGGTAGTGCCCCGCGCCCAGTCACACATGAATACTGGTTGCCTCCAATCCTAACATGGGTCTAATCTGTTCTTCCACCGGTTTACGTAACAAGTGCCTAGTTACCTTTCCTCGATCCTCACCGTTTTATGTACGCGTTTTAGACACTTTCTCGGTAATTATTTATGAGGTTTTTTCTGGTGATAGGGTATTTTTATTTGCTCGTTCTATAGATCTTTCCCCATGTGTCTGCTGATACAGCATAATGAAAATTCCGTGCTTTTTTTTGTTAATAACCGAGCCGAATATCGGTGCAGCTGTCTCAAACTCTTATTCAATTCACCAATACGTTTTCGTCAAAACGGTTCTTTTGAAAATAGTCGTGGATAAGGCGTGTGACGTATTTCCCAGACTGAAGCACAGTAATTCTCACGCTTCCCCGAGAGCACCACAGGAATTTTTAACATTCGCGATAGGACCATAGGAATCTTCAACTTTCGCCGAAACGACCTTAGGATCCTCGACTTTCGCCTACATAACCACATGAATCTTCCACGTGCGCCGATAGGACCACAGGAAACGTCAACTTTCGCCGACAGGACCACCTAAATCACCACAGGAAGCACCACAGGAATCCTTAACATTCGCGAAAGGACCACAGGATCCTCAACTTTCACCGTATCTCAGCTTCCCGTGGACCAATCAAGCTCAACTTTTAATATGTTACTACTAAGGTAAAACTAAGAAAAATTGAAGTATTTGTTTGGGTCCCGCCGCGAAAGCGTTCCAATACTTTGTGGAAAAGGAAAATCCTTCAAATGAAGTAAAAGTAGTGTCAATCGATAGTGCACACAAAGGATTGCCAAACAATTTGAATCTTAGTGGGTCCTGCCGCGAAAGCATGCCAGAACTTTGCCAAAAAAGGAATTCTTTTCAATTAAAGTAAAAATAGTATCGATCGATAGATTCGCACGAGGACGGCCTAACCTTCGGTCTCGCATCAAAAGCGTACCTGAACTATGCCGAAAAGATAACCTCTCAAGTAAAGAGGTTAATCAGATGACAGCAAACCTAGCATACCTACCAAACCTACCTAACCTACCGATCGTACCTAGCCAACCAACCCAGTCTACCAATCCTACCAATTGTACCTACCATTTCCCCAATCCTACCTATCCTACCAAGCGTAACTATCCTACTCACTCAGCCTACACATCCTACCTACCTAATCCACCTATCTTACCAGGCATACCTAGCCTACCTATCGTACCAAGCCACCTAACCTACTCACTTATCCTTCCTATTATCCCCCAGCCTACCTATCGTGTCCTCATATCTTACCTACACACTTATATTACCTATCGGAGCCGTTGAAACGTAGGTGAAATTTTGCTTTCACAGTTAAGACCTTGGGCGGTACATTCCATCTGAGCTTTAGTGATCCTGGGACCAGGGCTCGTCAATAATCCGCCACACACAAATTTTTCAGTACACGGATAATAACAGAATTCAACTCGCATTAGTTTGAGCGGTCCAAACTTAAAATCAAGTATTTCCTTCACCGATTTTGCGACAGTCGGCGTAACTTTTAGCCTTTGTCTCTATTCACCTTTGCGAAAACTGCCAAAGTCACCGGCACCGTTTGATGTACCTCAACTTGATAGATTTGGCACTTGAGCGCCGCAAAAGGCGTGACTACCAAGAGTTTCGAGAAGCCCCAGCATGGAACTGCCTGAAATCCATACGTTTTGAGTACAATTCGCACTTTTATTGTTAGATTGAAACATGCGTCCGTGTTCAAGGTGACAATGTCAGTGGGCATTTTTAAGTCTTTCTTTGTTTTCATGTTCCATTCCCTTTTTTGCTTTGGCTATTGAAACCTTCTCTTCAATAGTATTACCGTCCCGGCATCAGTTTGCTGTGTGCGAAATGTTGAGATGGAAAGTAGCCATTGATAGATGACTTCGGGGTGAAAAGGTCAAGTGCTCTGCAACTTTGCAAAGATACAGCTTACTGTCTTGGCATACTGGAGCCTCGGAAATATGCTGTATCGAAATGATTTCACCACTTTCAGCACCTGCTCCGCCTTCACAAATTATCAAAGTCCAGCTGCAACTTTTTGGGCAAACAGCTGGCAGATACTGACTCCATCCGCTGGAGTACAGTATTCCTAGCAGACTGCAAAACTGGCCTGGCATGAATGCGTCTTCGACAACTACTTACTTTTGTATATGTATTACTTATTACCTCAAATCCGCTCCGTTATGAACTGGCTTTCATCAAATTAGTCTGGCAGATAAAAGAAGGTCTACATCCGTTATGTTTACGGTTAGGAAAACAACAGTTTCGCATTTTTCACCGGGCTCTTTTGTCCTCCGTCATTCCCATGCCTGGGTTACTGTAATGAATCACCCAGACAAACGCCCTTTCACGCTTGTTTTTTTCAGCAGGGACAGCAATGACTCAGTATGCGAAATCCCTTCGTGGCGCACAATCTTGCCGCATACGTCATTTGAACAGTAGCATGGCAGGATAGACTGTAACAAGAGTTTGGGGCAAAACAACTCAATAGGGTCCCAAACGACTGCCTTTCTACCACCAAACCACGCAGCCCCTCATTTATTTCGGATCTTCCGGGTTTTACGGCGATCTATTTCCCAAGCAGAGTCAGATCCAAGCGCAACGTGATCACTGAAATGTATAAATAAACAATTTCGCAATTTCCCTCGGATATATTCTTGTAACTTTGCAGTTAAGCGGAATCTCCACTATGCCCTCCCCCATATTTTTCTATCACAGGTTCACGCCATCCACATTGTTTACCTCGTCTCCCTTGGCTGAAGAAAACGGTACACGGGCGGAGGAGACGGGCGCAAAGTCCGCACCACTTTGAGCTGTTGACTTCTCCTACCACATCTTGTCACACATCGGTCTTTTGTCTCTCCCCCCCCTCACCGTCTGGCGAATGTTACTCGTTAGTTTTATTGCGGTATCGTTAAACCGGTCAATATTTTTTGGTGCACGCCACAAACGTTACACTTAAACTTCTATGCCCTTCTCTTTCTGTCTCTCTCCCTCCCTATCTCCCTCTCCCTCTCTCTTTCTCGATCGAGTATGATAGCGAGTTATCAGGAAATTTGCGGCAACTTCAATTGTTTCCACAGATGTTCCCATGCCCAGCTGACTAGACATTGTTTCTCCCGTCGCTTTCCCTTATCCCTTTGTATTTCTGGGGATACTGTAGGCCACGCAATCCGGAGAGGGGCAAAGTGGACAACTGGCTGCCTTGCGCAAGCCTATGTTTCCAAACACGTGTGATTTATTCTAAAAAGAAAGCAAAAAACTACTTTGATTTATTCTAAAAAGAAAGCAAAAAACTACTTTACTTCAACGGTGGGTAAAGAATCATAAAGTTCTCCTTGGAGAACTGCAGCCTGACGCGAGGGAGTGGGACGTACTTCTGAGGCCCGTAGACCTTCAGAAAAATGTCGTCGTCCTCCGACTCGATATGGAACCTGAAGGATAACATTTGATAAAGATACAAACCATTGGGAAACGCACTGAGACATAAAATTAAAATCTCAGAAAGTAGAAAGAGAGATGAAGAAGCATTCTCACCTCGTGAGGAATCCAGCTGCGGAGAACTCCACGCCGTGGAAGAAGACGCGCTCGAGGCAGGTATAGTTACCCGCCTCGAGTTTGCCTAGGTTCTGGAGACCCGTGTTGGTCTCGACGTAAAAGGCCTTAGCCATGTTGAGGACACTAGAAAGTTAAGCGTTTGTGGCTTACTTTGGAAGCGCTTAGGTTAGTCTTTGTTAGAATGGAACATGTACAAACATACCCGTTGATGAGGAGGGTCTTCTCGATGGGTTCCCTTCTCCTCCACGAAGATCCCACCATGTCGTCCAGAACGGCTTCGAGGGGCTTCACTTTCATCTCTGAAAAAAAAACAAATAGAATTTTGAAACAGCTAATTTTTACGATAGTTAGAGAGATTTTTTGAGCACGTGTACAAAATACGGGTTCCTGCGATATAATTTCTTCACACTTGGATTAAAACTACGCAGATTATTTTCGGTGAAATCTTGACTAATCGTACGTTGTAATAGTACTATGCGGCTGATTAAAAGAAGAACTTTTCGTGAAAGAACAGACTGAAGATCCCCGAAAAGTCATCTTTTGAATCCTTAAGTGATCCTTGTATTCATAAAAGCACATCAAACGGCGCCGGTGGCACGGGCGTTTCAGCGATGCTGAATAGAAACAACGACTTCAAAAGAGATCGCCGATAGCCGCCGAGTGGGGACTGTCTCTTTTCGCTAGCTTTGAGCCCTTTGAATCAATTGCCAATTATACAAACGGGATTATTGACTTTCAAGTTTTTTTTTATACATATAGAAGCATGTAGTAACGATTTAGAAACCGATTGAGTAGGACTGACCTAAGATAAATATGGAGTTTCAAAAACCGAGCCAGATAAGGGGCTAAAGTACAATTGATGGTAATGTAAAAGGCTGTTTACGACAAAATGTTTTTTTTTTTGTTAAAATCTTTTTTCCTTCGGATAGGATTGTCTGTAATACACGGCAACGGAAGATCTATTTTCCTTCGGACGATTTATTTTCCTTTGGATTGGACAGGGAGCCTGTTATTCTCCATCGCATGCGTACTGTAGTTTTGCCTGGCGTTTCATCACTTTGGCACCTGCGTCTTTGTCGGAACACATGAAAGGCCAGCTGTGACTTTTTGAACAAACAGCTGCCAGCCAAATGGGGACTGCGTCTGGCGGACTACAGTATCCCCGGAAAGAATCCTGACTTATGTGCCTGAAAAAACGACTTATGTGCCTGAAATTGTTGAATGAGGTTATACTTATCACTCCGAACAACATACAGTTAAGATTGGGGCAGATGATGCCTACCCACTGGGTATTTCTGAGCTTTATCGTTCCCAGGGTAGGATTACTGTAATGAATCAATTAGACAGATGCCCTTTTTGGTTGGCCCTTTTTTGGCTGTTTCCGCTCTGACGCAGCTTGCGAAAACCCGCTGCGGAACACCATCTTCTCGCATACCATGTTTAGGAATTTGGGACTTGAAACAAATTTATCGTCCTTTTTTAAGGAAATAAAGGTATATGAGGGGCCAAACAGCGGCTGACCTTCCTTGTGTTTGAACTAGGAAACGGGGTACAACTGGGCTTGTTTCAGAATAAAGCACATACCTGTCCGTTCCTAAAACATTGAGCTTCATAGGAGAAGGTCAAGAGCGGGAGGCATAGTGATGTGCGAGTAAATCCCCCACTCTGTCTGGGTTAAACTGGTTTTTTTTTCGGCAGCCTCAAAGCGTTTTTCCGGCCTTTGGCCGTTCGATTTCGCGGCCTGCGGCCTCTTCTTTTTGCGCATCGGGCCGCGTCGCGGTCTGACGTCGACGCACACACGTGTACGCTCAAGTCGGAAGGAGGTACACCATTGCGCTCCACGCCAGAGCGGTTCCGGCCGCCCTTGGTACCCTCCCCTCGCTTCCGACCTATTCCCTTTGGAAATGAAGGGCGCCGTGCTAACATACCGAAGGAGGTACACCATTCGTCAATTGTGTCTAAGAATTGTAAAAGTAAGGTTTTCAATGATTTTCCTATAATGGCGGCCTTCAAGAAAACTTGTTGAAGAACGGTTCCCATTATTTTCAAATCGATAATGGCTAGAAAAGCGCATGGGGCGAAGAGGGGTTCCGCGGCGCGGCTGCGACGCGGTCCTGCCCCGCCCTTGTTCTAGCAAAGCCGGACTGTTCATTCTTCAGCCTGCTTTCATTTTGACAACTGTCTCCTCTTCCGCCGGCAACATGGAACCCACTATTGAAATGGTCAAGAAGTTGAAATGTTCGCCGCCCGACACACCCCTCCGCAACATCGTCCAGGCTCCCGCCAGCAGTCGCTGTGATCTACCTTCCGCAGACGCTTCAGCTTTGAATCTTGAAGAAAGAAGTCGCTTCCCCGCCGGAATGGAGAAAGGATATTCTGCAGGACAACGGGCTGACAAGGAGCTCGGATAAAAGTGGGTAAATGTTCTATACGAATCGTGGGCTCTTTTTTCATAAGTCCTTAAGGTAATTACTTGTTTTGAGAAATTTAAGCAAAATAAGTGGCGTTCTTTTCCTTGTGTAGTGTGGCACGTGGGGGAGGTAAACTTAACTTGACGAATGCGGAAGTGTGGGTTACTGTAGTTTAATGAAAAACTGAGGGCATTTCTGCATACTCATTGACCTGAAGGCTGAAAGGCTGCCGCTTTTAGGCACTTGTCTGGATTTATCGTTTTGCGCGGGTTACTGTAGTCGAAGTGAAAACGGCGGTCAAACGATCTGTTGCGCAACTATTGGTATATTTTGTTATTGAAACGTTTGTTGGTGCTTTTTGTGAGAACCAGAGCTAACGCAAAGGCTCGCAGAATTAGTAGGATCGATAAATGGCAATCAAATTCCATGATAGTCATTGGGCATTTTTTCTTTCC
Organism: Oscheius myriophilus; assembly: GCA_964057215.1. Taxonomy (NCBI): domain Eukaryota; kingdom Metazoa; phylum Nematoda; class Chromadorea; order Rhabditida; family Rhabditidae; genus Oscheius; species Oscheius myriophilus. The sequence goes on from OZ059907.1 coordinate 19,091,752, forward strand.
ATAACTTGTACAAAATGGTGTTACAGTAATTCGGGGTGAGGGGGGGCTAATAAAGCGGGCAATGGGGGCTCTAGGGTTTCAATTTCCATGAAGTCGTTTGGCGTTGAGCCACAGCTGTTCGGACTTTCTGTTGAACTTCTGCACTTCTTTATCAACAGGTTTACTGTTTCCAAAAAATTTCACCACTCGTTTTATCAATTTTTGCATGGGGACTGCGCCGGGCGGAATACAGTATCCCCAGAGCGAACGCCAGCGGGACTGCCGGCCAGGAAAAATAACAAGCGCCGGAACCGGAAAAATTTACGTGCGTAAATTTGCCTGGTGATTTAAGCTAAGTTATATGTAAATTATGGGGAAAATAATTCCCCAGATGACAGACAGTAAAACTGGGGCAGGTGTTGCCCACCCACTGGATATTTCAGTCCTTCGTGGTTCCCTGGGCAAGGTTACTGTAATGAATCACACAGGCAGATGCCTTTGTAATTGGCTCTTTTTTGACTGACATCGCTCTGACTCAGCTTGCGAAATCCCGCCGCAGAACACCATCTTCTCGCATACGCCATTTTTGGAAAATGGAGACTAGAACCAAACCTAGTTTTACTTTTCTGCGTCTACTTTCCTGCGTCTCGCGCGGCCGTGCGGTCGGTCCCTTCGCCGCTCTCCCAACCGGGCCTGGATTGCCCGTCCTCAAGCCGGAGTGGAGCCCCGTGCTCCAACCAAATGGATCACCGAAGTCGTCTACAGTTCCCCGATCGTCCCAGGACCATGAAAAGAAGCTGCTTCCCCCAAGGAGAGCTGTACCAGCAACTTGGTCAGAAGTCATTTGGAGCCGAATCAAAGGAGTATGGGAACAACCAAGTCAACTTCGTGGGATTGAAGTCGACAACAGTGATTCATTCTGGCGGTTCAGGGTAGATCCCTAGAAAATAAACCGTGTCTATGTATGTAACCAAACTTATCATTCCAATTTTGCGTGGGATATATCGAAACTACGGCTAAAATTGGCTAACAATCCTTGAAGCTGTCAGAGTGATACCAATTGTGTCCGGACGGTTTGAACAACGATCCGCTCACACAGTATAAGTGGAAACAGACAAACTATTAACCTCCGAGCACAACTTTATGATGAAAAACTCCCACTTATAATCTGAGAGTCAGAGAGAGAGAGCGAAAGAGATAGAGAGAGAAAGCCAAGAGCAGAAGGTTAGTGAATCATCACTCGCTTTTTATTTGCTTCCATGGCAGAAAGGTATGATAGAAAATATAGTCACGCTATTGAGCATTTGAGGGATCCGGAGTGAAGATTAGTTGTAGAAAAACCGGAGCGAATCGTTTCCCTCGTGGTGATTATTGTACAATTTAGTAGCTGCAATATTTCTCCTATGATGGTGGTCTTGAAATAACCGTTTCTCTTCTTTTCAAATCGATAACGGCTCGGAAAGTTCAATGGGCGGAGAGGGAAGGTGCTCCGCGGCGCGGATGCGCCGCGGTTCTGCCCACCCCTGTTTCACGGCAGCCGGACTGTTCATTTTTCCGCCTGTTTTCACTTTGCCAACTGTCTCCTTTTCCGCCGGGAACATGGCTCTACTATGATCTCAAGAAGCTGAAACAGTCGCCGCCTAAATTCTTCGTGTAGTATCCCGCCAGCAGTCGCTGTGGTCTACCTTCCGCCTACGCTTCAGCGTTGGATCTTGAAGAAAGAAGTCGCTTTCTCGTTGAAAAGGAGGATTCTTTTGCACGGCAACCAGCTGGCAAGGGTTTCGCTCAAAAGTATGTGAAATTTCTATACTAGTCAGTTACTCAGT